>PVKA01000131.1:221497-258702 GCA_004027165.1 Ctenomys sociabilis | reverse complement strand
TTTTTTTTTTTTTTTTTTTTTTTTTTTTCTTGTCTTTTTGAGACAGGGTCTCACTATGCAGTTCAGGCTGGCCTTAAGCTCACTTTGTAGCTCAGGCTGGTCTCGAACTCACAACAATCCTCCTGCCTCAGCCTCCCGAGTGCTGGGATTACAGGCATGTGCCACCATGCCCGGCTTCTCCCCCTCTTTGAGTCACTTTTCTTCCATGGTAGGTAAGGGGCTGGTCCCTTACCAGGGGACCAGGTTCAGTTATTCCTTCTCTGTAGAGGAAGCTGGACTGAGTAGGTTGGATGGAAAATAGGAGTGACTCTGGGTTCTCCCTGCCTTGTTTCATCAGGGTCACCAGAGCAGCTCCACTCCTCATGCTTTCCATACTGAGTTCTTTATAAGATCCTAGCTTTAAGAAAGCTTCAGTGATTAAATAAAAATAAAGTTTAAATATGTCTAATCATTGATTAAGTTCTTCCAGGTCTGAAGTACTAGAATTCTAATGTACTAATTAAGCTGTATAGATTATATACAATTATCTTTAGATGTTAACAAATTATCACCAAGTGATAGAGTTAACTAACTCCTAGAAAGAAGGCTATGATAATGAACAGCACATACTAATGATAAGCTATAGAAAAGGTACAAAGCTAGAATGATTTTTTTTGTAATTGTTTTTATTTTTTCCAAAGACTGATGACTTTCATTTGTAGAAAGCTATGTGTTCTACCTATTTTTTCCATGACTTCTGGGAAAATTCTGGAAACTGTTAATATATCTTTGAGTTCAAAAATTATATATTTTAGAATTCCTTAAGGTTGTAGAGTAGAATCTTAGAGATTCTGGAAAGATTTCTTAATTAACATTATATACTCCATTACCTAGGTCTTGATTTAAAGCACATAATTATGTGCTCAGAAGCCCCACAGATGGGAGATGCATTTATTCATCCATCCATCCATTCTTTTGGCAAATATTTTGTGGGTACCTAACGCACAATCAACAACTTCCTCACACTTAGCTTCATCAGTGAATGGAACAGGACACATCCCTGCCTTAGTGGAATATATAATCTATAACAGCAATGTCAAGCCTTTTGGAGCTCTCAAGCATACAAAGAGCTTTCTGCATCATGGGTGCCATAGGCTTGCCAGCACTGTATGGTATGTTTGTTGAAGACTTAGACATATATGACATCACTTTCTTGCAAGGAATTTAGAGTCTAGAAGGAGAATTAAATACCAGCACTTCCAACAATAAGAAGATAAATAGCTGGTGTGCACTCTCACTCCTATGGAAATTTCAGAACAGGAAGGAAGTTGGACTTGGCTAGACCTGGAACATGGGGTGGGATGAGATACACAGCCCCTGTGTCTGACACATAATGGTACCTTCTCCACAGATGTGAATTGAGTAGGTGAGATACAAAGACCAACTGGGCAGGCAGTTCACAAATCTGAGTAACAGGAAAATGATGGGAAAGGGAGGGGGATGAGGTTAGAATGAAGCTGGTAAAGACAGCCCTAGCTGAGTGATGGAGAATGGTGTATGTTATGTGTTATGGAGCTCGGAGGGGTGACACAAGGAAGGCTGAGCTTGGAGAAGCAAGAGTGAGTATTGTCCAAGATGGCCTGGGGCTGAGAGAGATGAGTCTTGGAGGGGTAGTATGCTGAAGTACCCTCGAGACAGAGGAAAACTAGAAAATCATGTGTATAATGTTTTTTTTTTTTTTCTCACCCAAGAAATTGACATTCCTTCTCATACCAACACAACACAAAACACTCAGCCCTATTTTGGGTGTAAGCCTCTCCCTGCTCTCACTCTCTCTTTCCATTGTAAGTAGATGGATGGACAGATGGATTGATGGAAGGATGGATGGTGGATGGATGGATAATGGGTGGTTAGGTGGGTGGGTGGATGGATGGATAGATGGATGGTGGATGGATAGATTATGGGTGAGTAGGTGGGTGCATGGATGAGTGGGTAGGTACATGGATAGATGGATGGGTGGATAGGCGGATGGGTGGATAATTTTGCAAAAGTTGCAACTATGACCAAGAAAGGAGTGTGAATGTCGGAAGATGTAGAGTGACATGAGAGGCAGTTTACACTTAGACCAATTCTTTCATTTATGCTGTTTATCTGTTTACAATATTCTCTTTCACCCCATCCACACATGTACATTTTTGATGGAAGAAACTATTTCTTACATCTCTTTGTATTTATTTCTCAGCATCCAGATAGTCTTAAAACCATTATTTTATAACTCCACCTTCTATATTTTACTTGAAGGAAATACATATTCATTGCAGAAAATCTAATAGATATAGATATACCAGGAAAATGGGTAGTATGAAAATGTAGGTTATCATGTAAAACAGTGACATAGTATGTGTCTTAATTATAGTAATGATGGCAATAATCATAGTAATGATGTAACAATTACAATAATACTCTTGGTAATGATGGTGACAATGAGTATAAACTCTTCTGGGCAAAGCACTGTGCTAGTACTTATTAAACAATCAACATGTGTAAGCTTCATAACACCCAAAGGAGGTATTATTCTATTTCATCCAATTTGTCTTGCTTTATGTTATTTGACAGTTGAGTATCTGAGACAGAGAGATAAATGCCCTAGACACAGCCAGGAATACACAACAGAAGTGGCAGAAGAGAAACATGACCCTGAGTCCAACTCCAGTTTTCACAGCACTCCTAAATTATAACCTTATAGCAGTCTAGGACAAGTATACTATTTTTGAGTTATGACATACTTTGTAGTCTAATTGCCCTTCACTGAATTCTAACACCAATCTATTCTAAGCAGGAGTCCTAACCATAAGGCCTCTAACCATAAATCCAATACCTCAGATCAATTACTGACCTTCATGCGATGAAAAGCTAGCTGTTCCCATGCTACCTAGCCTGGGGTGCTGGCACACAGTGTTCTCACTACCTCTCTTGTCGCCACACAACACTGCCATGGAAGGTGGTGGGAAATGATGACCAAAAGCAGCATGGGAGGAAGAGGGCTTATGTCAGCAGTGTTTAAAGCCTAGGTAGGGTGCTGTCCTAAAGTACTGGATGAACTGACAATACTTAAAAGCAAGAGGTCTAAGGAATTTTTTGTCTGACAGAGCCAGCTGTTTACCTCTTTTTCAATGAAAGAGAATCTCTTTAATTTACAGGATTACAAGGCACCATGGAACAAATAAAAATTCAAAAGTAAGTGATACAATGTCAGTCAGTCAAGGAAAGAACACACAAACTGTTGCCATGTGTCTTGAACATTATCAGAGTAATTCAAAGACCAGTTCTCAGATCTTATGGCAAGTGTTGGCAATGTAGCTTCTGAAACTTTAATTAAAAGTGAAACCCTTCAGTGTTAATAATGAAAAAACTACTTCTGTGCAGCTCCAGATGGAGCTTTTTGTGGTAAGCAAGTTAACCATTGCCTACTGAACTGATGATTGTCTAGAGACCTGACCTGCCCCAGAATCTCAAGCATATAGTGGTACCTTCTCAATAGATGTGAATTGAGTAGGTAGCTCCCAGAGAGGAGCTTCCTGAGCCACATACCTTGTTGCCTCCATCCCCACTGCCTGGTTTGTCCTTTATCCCTAGTAATGGTCTGTTGACCAGGAACATACACAAAATGAAAATCTGCAATATCTTTGGGAGAACACAAACTAGTTGGAATGAAAGAACAGAGACCCCATTTTAGATTCGTGACCAGAAGAGAGGGAGGCTTTCTGTTTCTTGGGAATGTGAGTTTTAATTTAAATGTTACTAATGCATTTGCTAAAGCTTTCAACAAAGAGTCATTCTCTGTGATTCTAGCACTTGAATTCAGAAAAGCCAATTATCCAAGCAAATGATTCAAGGAAACAATAGAGCAGATACTTTGTAATGGAATATTTCTCTCCCATAATCCCTTCTTATTTGAAAGATAGTGTTGTATTTCTACAAGTTGAGCTGAGGCAAATTTCAGATGACATCATTACTGCCACAAAGTTAATGTTACCAAGGCTGTTCCTCCAGACTGGCATTCAACTGGCCATTTGGTTGGCTGAGAACTATCTGAGCCAAGTGAGATAATAATTTTCCATTTGCCATGTGTCAGAGGAATCTGATTTTGAATGCTGTTATATCTGTGCTGTCATTTCTCAGCCTAATATTTTTTATTTCACTAACAGCACTTTATTTTTACTTCTACTTTATATAGCCTTGGATACTACATTTTAAAAATGTTAGTAGTATTGCCAATGAGCTTACTGGGAGGAAGAAAAAATGGCACATACTTCTTAAGGACCTGGGAGACTTTCTCCAGATTATTCTTCCAGAGTAAGATACAGATCATATGAAAGGAGGTAACTTTAAAGTCATCTTAGAAATCCTTTTTAGCTGATGCAAACTTCCTCAAATCTTCCTCAAACTTCACTTTCCAAACAATGAATTTTACTCTGAGTTCTCCATTCTGGACTAAACCTGGTTGGGTGTGTCCTCACACATTTGTGATTACATTCTTAGCAGGGAGCTAAAATCCTCTTCTTTTCTCTTTTGTTGGATATGACAAGGAAGGTCTTGCTGTCCTCCTCTTGTGAATACAGGGCTTGTACAGAGTAATTTTTGTTATATTCTAAGAGATTCTTCTGGAAGACCACACCCAAGCTCCTCCTCCAACCCAGCCCCCACAACACACCCCCACCACCCCACTACCACTGTGGATGTGCAGGCTGAGATTTCTGAGCAAGGGTGTCATGACCAACCATGCGTCTCAAACTCTTCGATGCTGCACCCAGGAGGAACACTGCCACCGTTCAAGAATTTTGAGAAGTGAATTCCTTTTCCATTTTCAGTGAGTGCTCACAAAGCTCTCTCTGAATTTTCCTACTTGAAATTTAAAATCTATTTGTGATCTAACTCAAGCAAAATCACCTGTTCCTCCTCTATATCTGCAATTGCTGCTTATTCATTCAAATCTCACGTATGTCATGCTTTCTCTCCAATGTCATTTTCAAATTGCACTTTTCTGTCTTATGAAAAGATTGCTGCTAAGTTCACAGCATTCTTCCACTTTTGGTGAGGTCACTCATTCTGTTTCTGAAATCTTCCACAAGAGCTCACTCTTTCTATTTCAATAGGTTTATTTTTTCAGTATCAGATGTGGAACTCAGGGCCTTGCACTTGCCGGGCAGGTGCTTATGCCGCTGAGCTATATCTCCCTGGTCCTAGTCCTCTAGTCCTTGTATCTCTCTTCAGCCCACAGGCCAATCCATCAGTTGCCCAGCCCTGGGGCTCCCCAAGACCCTCACAGGAAGTCCTTCTTCCCCACCACAGCTGCCAGCACACTGTGGTTGCTGTCTTAACTGTCATAGTGCAGAACCACTATTTCCAAACCTGGGAGTTCACATTGCCCTTTCTCTGGCTACCACCTCTTACTCCTCTGTTTAATTGGGCTGCCTCCTACTGAGACATCTTTCAACTTGTCTAGAAAAGTCAGCACCCTCTCAGTTTCCTCACTCCACCCATCTCAACCCTACCTTCTTTCAGGCCTCCACCTTTATGTTAATCAGCTTGGTTCATTTTTCTGGTTTTTATGTTGCAATTCTGGCCAAAATTTCTTAATGGTTTCTTTCATAAAAGTAATCTGCCTCATTTTAGAAGTAAAGAAAATGATGCAGAGAAGCAAGCTGGAACTGAATCCATGGCAGATGTCTTTTGATAGCCATGCCATCTTCTTCTCACAGTAATGCAAACTACCAAACTTTAACATAAGAAACTATCTTTTTGCACATGTGTAGGTTTGTGAGATTTCATGCCTGCTTTTGTAATACTTCAAGTTTTGGAATTCCCATAAAATTGTTGAAAAATCTCACTAATCACATCTGTGTATCCCACGCATATCTTTTGTACATATTCTGTAAGAGCAATGGGGATTCCTAACTATGAAAAAAAAAAAATAACCATTGCTGATATGGGCAGTACGGAGCCCTGGAGGCAGGAAGCTGGCCCAGGTGACATCCTAGTGTGCTTCTGATCCTCAGATCCGCTTTGCAGTGGAGTTTTAATCACAGCTCCTTCTAATTTCCTTCCTGGAGGATCCCAAAAGCTTCCTGAGAAACACATGCTGTCTTGAATTTCTACAGGGAAGCCAGGGCAGTGATGTCAGTGAGTTGCAGGTCTGGCAGAATCAAGAGAAAGTGATCTTCATCAAGACATAAAAATATATCTGTTGGGGTCTGTGCAAATCCCAGAGCTTTCACGTGAGCAGCAGCCTCAAGCTGCCCAGGTTGAACTCTGACTTCATCCTTGAATTCCTTTTTCTGCAGTACTGGGGAGTCAACCCTGGGACCTTGTGCTTGCCCAGCAGGTGCTAAAGCCACTGAGCCATGTTATGTGACCCCATCCTTGATCTTCTTAGTGCCACTGAATCTTTGGATCCCATACCTTTGCTTGCCAGACTGAGGGAAATCTGTAGACATGGAAGCTGCCATCATCCTTTGGGCTGTTTCAATGTTTCCTTCAGTTGAAGCTGAGTTTTTCTGTACAAATCGCTCTGTCCTTCCCGGCGTGTGTTTCTGCTTCTCATTCATTTGCAACTTGTCCTTGTGCCCTTCCCTGTACCAACACACTGCACAGTCAAAGTCTTCCTTATCGAGCATCATCTTTTCATCTGCTCTGTCTTGCAGTTCACTGCACTGCATCACCCCCACTACGATCATTTCTCCTCTGAGACTAACTACTATGCAACCCGCGCCGGCTTCTTGCACAGCCTTTGGCAAATACTCCTCAAAATTTCACTTTCACTTTGAGGCAAATTTGAGCTCAGAAAATGTGAATGAATATGTGAGCAGGTCCAAGAGGCTTAGTGACAAAAATGAGGCCAAATTCTTTCTCTGATAAGATGTGACCAAAGTTAGATTATACAACCTTAATAAGCCTAAGATTGTTCATCTTAAAAAGGAGATTATAATGTTTGTGATTATAGTCCTGTGTCAGGTTTATGTCATGATTGGATGAGATAGTGTATGCAAAACCATGGACACTGAGCCTGTACTTAGGATACAACTAAAACAAAATACCATCATTGGTGTACTTATTATTAAAAGATAAACCAGAATTCCAGGGAATCTTACCTTCTGTCACCGTGCCTGGAAGGCAATAATATGTTCATCCCATTTATCTAGTTCTATGACCAATGCGACCACCACTCTAGATTCATCTTCCCCATTCTGTCTGCTCATCTAAAGTGAAGGTTTTATTGACCTTTTGAGTTTTATGTCCAATAAACTAAAAAGTGCTATTTTTCTAGCCCAATGTGTTCTTAGCAAGGAATAATAATTCTGAAACAAAATACCACTTCAAAACTAATTTCTTAAGAAGTACATTTGATTTTGTTTTGGGCCTTTTTCAGCCCATTTCAGAAACTTAATTTTTTCTCCTTCTGTAAACAAGTTATAAAACCTCCTATTGCTAATACATGGGAACTTTGAGTCAAATCACTGCTATCTCAACGAAAAGCCCGTTTTAACACAGTTACAGATTTTTGCTAGAGTTTCCATATTGGCCCATAATAATGATGGATTCCTAACCATTTAGACATCATAGGAATATGATTTTATTTTCAATAATTACTAAAGTTTTTGTTTACTTTTTCATAGAGAAAGCAGTTTAGCTGAAATTGGATCTCGCTGAAGTAAACAGTTTCAACACTCCATGTTAGACTTTGACTATCCATTCATAAAATGAAAGTGGCCCTCTGCCTCTTGATCCACATATGGGATGGCTTTCAGCTCCCTCTGTGCTCTTCATTTCTCTGTGGATGTAGAATGTTCTAATTTTTTAGTCCCCAAAGTGTAGCAGCCTGCTATTAAGGTGATGTGCAGAAGTGCACTTGGTAAATGCTACCTTAAACTGATGATGAAGATAATGACAGAGAAAACCGAACTGAACACATTCCTAACTGTTAATCTTCTCTCCAAAAATATCTTACAGTAGAAGTACCTGTGTCTAAAAGTCACATGACTACTTTGCTGAATAATAATTGGAAGAAACAGTTTGGAATGAGTTTATTTCTCCATGTAGATACATAAATGAAAAAATACTAATTTTGCAAAGTCAAAGCTTGTATTTCAGTCTTACATTTTGCGCTGTATATTTCTTCATTTTAGGAGCACAGAACCTTTAGAAAGCCCCCAGTACCAATCCTGTCACCTCTTTAGTGACAAGGAGCTCGGTGGTTAGCAAGTGATGCACTAGAGCCCCAGCCAGGAGGCCTTCCTGTCCTCTGGTCCTTTTCTAGTCCAATTACAGGTGAGAAGGTGCTATCTTTCAGCCTGTCATTTAAATCTGAACACAGAGGAGATCTGTCAGTGCTCTCTGGTACCTCTCCACTGGATGAGCGAGTCCCCTACTGAGGTGTGTATTGGTGTTGCTAGTGAAGCTCAGTGTACTTGTGAACTGTGTACTTGTCAGGAACTGAATAAAGATGCAGGTCCAATAAATGTACGGTGCTCAGCCTTTCAGATATATTTCCAGCACTCAAGGTTTAAAGAAGAAACACACAATAACAGAGCATGTTTAAAGATTAAAATGAAATCTCTTCCCAAGGCATTTTAAAGAGAGAAGGTGATTCCAGTTACAAATATGCCCATTAGGGGTATGTGATACCAGAGACATGAGTAGCCTTTCTATCCTATTACTTTTTTAATTAATAGAGGAAATGTAAGAACCAAATAAAAATGTCTTAAATTGATTCTTCAAAATTGACCAGTAAAGGGATAATTTTATAATTAGATTAACTTGTCTTGTGTATACACTGACGAATTGGTGCAGGTATACCTTATGATTTTGTATTTTTCCACAGAATTGGGTATCTAAGTAAGGTTTCTGCTATTAAACAGAACATCAGCCTTTCTTACAAAAATAGTTGCTTTTCTTTCTCTGTGGGGTGCCTGGCAGGTTGGTAGATAGCAATGCTGGAATGTGAGAAAACAGCTGTGGGGTAACAGGAGCTGCCAGCCCCCCACACAGCTGGCTTCAGAGATAATTAATTATGAAGAACATGTGGAAGTAATCCACATAATTGCATAAATGCTAACTAATCTGCATAATTGGGTGTATATACAAATGGAATTTTTTCTCCTAACTTATTACTTTAACATGGAGAAGATTCTAGTGATAGACTTTAGTAAGAGAAGCTGGGTTTTAAATGTACCAAAAATTATGTATTCTCCTGTGTGCTGTTCTTCAACATTGTGTTTTTCTGTGACTAAATCCTTTATCTGTTGTCACAATTGTGTGCGTGTCTGCATGTGAATCGTTCTGGCATCATATACTTAATTTTGTGTTCTAACTCCTCTTGGGCCCACTCCATAAAGAACACAAAAACATTTTTCTAGATAAATACTTTGTATCAGAGGTGATGGATATGTGTTCAGTGTGACTTTTGTTAATCCCACGTTGGAAATGTATTTATTCCAGTATTTTTGGGTTTTGTCTCCCATCAAGGTTTTAAGAAGAAACACACTATGGCAGAGTATGTTTACAGATTAAAATGAAATCTGTTTCCCAAGGAATTTTCAGACTGCTACCCCTGGTCATCAGTGCTGGCTTTGGGGTGAAGTCTGTGACCAGAGCTTTGGAAGACGGAACTTACCTGGGAGCCACCTCTCTCACTCTACGCTGTGTCCGCAGGACTTAGGAGGTGCAGCTGTCATAGTGTTGTGTTTCTTGGAGGCCAGTAGGCATTTTGCTCTTCTAGGTGTGTGTGACAGGGTGGGGAGTGAGTTGGGCCATGTTTTGGTGGATAACAGGACACTTGCTGCGGTTTGCCAGACGAGCAGACTGATTTCACCTCTTCCAGCTTCCTCAGTGGTGGTTGGGGTTCTGGGTGAACCCCAAACCAAAGCACACAACAAAACCACCTATGGCAGACCTGAAGTAAAGTCTTAGAGTTGCTCCAAGCTCTTGGGAAGCAGAAACACTATTAAAATAAGAGTTCACCTTCTCTAGGTACCTGTATCTTTATTTCCCTATAAAAAGGAAAATTATGCTTACTTGGAAATTTTAATTTCAGATTTATACATTCACATTGTCATGCTGGTAGTTTTCTTTTGTTTCCACTCTTTTTTCTTTTTGGTTTTGAAGATGCTTTAAATCTTTAAAAAGCCATCCCATAGACTTTCTTTCTTTGGTTTCAGATCATTTCTGTAAAGTATTTCCTTTGCACCACTTTACTTCTCCTTCCCTGTTGCTCTGTCACTTGCCCCAGCCCTCTTCTCTCAGCAAGCATCAGTATCTTCTCTTTAGCTTATAGTTTTCTCTAATCTCTATAGACATCACGTGAAATTGATATGTTTAAAAAGACAATAAGGCCTCAATTAGCCATCCTAATTGAAGCACAAATGGCAGAGACCACTGTAAAAACTTAATTTTTATTTTAATGTGTTTTTCATGTGCATATCTCATTGTGCGTTTTTATGATATCATTTTCAGCCATGTTGTTTCAGTGTAGACAGTAGAGATGTTTTGTGAAGATCTAGTTCAAGATGAGCTATCTGGATGCCCGACTTCCCAGGCTTTCTCTACCAACCTCAGGAGCACCCTGCCGCCTCTCACCATGAGATCTGCAGCAGCTCTGACCTCAGCCCGCCCTCCGTCCCAAGCCACCTCTTTCTGAGACATATTCCCTTGATGAATATTTTGTTTCTCATTTATCACACTCCTTCCAGGCAGGAGAATAAAGTGAGGGTCAGATAGAATTATCAAATGTGTAAACAGATGCTGGGTGGCTCAGTTAACCAGCAAGATGTGATGTTGAATTTGCAAGTAAGATGTGTATATGATAATCTTGGATATAATTGAAGATTCCTGTTAGTGTCTTGAGATCAGTGAAGGCATATTTCAATGATGCTACAACATGGACCATTTCTATGCTACTTCAGTAGAATCCCTGCTGGTTTGAGGCCCTGAAATCCTTCTTGTTTTCCACAAACTGAGTACTTAAATGTATGAGGCTATTCTGGCTCACAAAAGTTTCTTTGTGTGTTGACTCACGCTTATCCTTGTGCAGGACAGATGTCTCGCTACAGTTAAATCAGGCTAATGTTCAACTGGTATTAACTAGCACGGCTCACCTTGCTTTATCATTTTACCCAGAGTGCACTGTGCCTGTTTGACATTAAATGATCCTTGACCAAAACAAAGAAGCCTAAGATCAATGTGGCCACAGAGGCTATCCAAACCTTTAGTGTAGTCATAAGTTAAAATTCATATCAGATAATTGGCCTTCAACTTAGACTGGGAATTAATTATATCTCAAAGTTTGACCCTAATAACAAGCTAGGTGAGTTTTGTGTCTTGGATTGTATACACTAATTGGATTAATCATCTTTCTTATTGTCTATAACAATCCTATGGATTATTCCTATCAAATGGCAGTTCTTCATAAAGGTCACATGAAAAAGAATGCTTAAGAGCCAGCAAGATAGTTCAGCAGACTAAGCACCTGCTCAAGAAACTTCAGGGATTGGGCTTTGATCCCAAGCACCATATATATCACTGGCCCCACCCTGGGTGCACTGAGCCAGCCAGAGTCCAGGTATGGTGGCATACGCCTATAATCCCAGACCTGGGAGGCTTGAAAACAGGAGGATGACTCCAAGCTGCCTAGTGAGACAGAACACTTAGATGTTCTTTCAGTTATAATAATCAAATACTTTCTCTATTGTTTGTTCCCAGTTTGCACCAATTGTATAGTATTTATCTTTATGTGATATTTCTCTATTAAAAACATTAAAATTCTATCCAACTTGCCACTTTCCCAGTCTCTACTCCTTTAATTGGCATTGACTTCTTCAGCAAGTGCTGTACTGACATAAAAGAGCTGCTCTGCATGACTCCAAAAACACCCAACTTTTGTGTGAAATGATAGGAATTGAAATAGCCACTTGGTGCTTAGAGCCTTTTCAAAATGTTCTCAGTTTTCCAACACTGACTGTATTTCTGGCTTCAGAGATCAGTTAGAACACAAATGAGATTTATCTTACATGAATGTTTTTCATGCGCATAATGCAGAGGTCCTCCAAGGAAAGAAGCAATATAAATCTCATATTCTATACATAATTCCTACATGGCTCCCAACTGTAAACTTTAGTACAGCCTAAAACAGTTTAGTAGAATTTGTGTAATGTAGGAAGTACGGTTTAAAGACTGATTGGCCCTTCATCTTTAATTCATTTATTTATTGAAATTATGATTCCATGAATTCTTGGCCCTGGATAATGTCTGGGGATGGAGAGATAAACAAAGGGCTGGCTTCACCAAGTGAGCAGTCTCCTGGAGAGATAGGAATGCTTGCAAACTCTTAGCACCAGACACAATTGCAAATTCCGCACCTGAGTCTCTACTGATGGGGGGAAAGGGCTGGTTGAATTGGCCGGTAAAGGAACCAGAAGTTGACACCCACTGCTTTAAGCTTTCCAGTTGGTTGAAGTTGGAAGCCCAAAGCTCAAATGGCCTTTGTCTCTTTTTTGTCTGCTCTTCACTCATCCAGAATAAGCATGGGTGCTGTGTTCTTTTTCCTCCCTTGTGTGCTCCTCAGATGGGTAAGAGAGAAACTCTAATTATGCACTAGATGAGTAAGTGTCCTCCACTAGTGCCTGCTCCTGGCTGCTTTGTCTTCAGACCAGGACTTGGATGTGTGTGTGTCGGCTGGTGGCATTAGCAAGCTTGATTATGTCTGTTTGTCTCTGACCTATTTGCATAGCTTTTGTGGGTTTAGTCTGGGTGTGTGGGTGTGGCAGCACACACTGGGAAACTTAACCAGAGGATGGCAAGCTCTAGCCCAGCCAGAGAAGCTTAGTGATTTAGCAAAACCTTGTCTCACAGAAGACCAAGAAGTGCTAGGTGGTGTGTAGCTCAGTATAAAAGCCCTGGATTCAATCTTGAGAACTGAAAAAGGAAAAAAGAAAAGAAAAGAAGAAATTTCAGAACACAGATTGCTTTATCTTAGAACAATATTGGTTTAGTTTCCTGAAAGGATAAAGGACAACAGACACAGCACATAGAGTAGCCCGGCCTTTATGCAATCCCGTAATTCCCCTACACAGATGCGGTTACATCAGCAGACAAGTTAAGGTGGCATGCCACATTTGTCCCAAATCCATGGTTTCTAAACTAAAAGTACTTTAAAGGGCTGTGAGATGATTATCACAGGTAGGCCTGGATAAGCCCAGACATGATACTAACCCTTTATTTTTGAGGTCTGATGTAGATTTATCAATAGCAAAAAGATATTTAGATTCATACTTTTTTTTTTTGTATCTAAAGTCTACCAATCCAAGAGTGAGATCAGAAGTCTCTTCACAGAAACTGAGACAACAGAGAGGATAACTTTCTTTTTTTTAAAACAATACAAACTGTTTTCAAATATTCATTATAGAGACCAGGGAGATTGCTCAGTAGAATAAATGCTTCCCTCGCAAGTACAAGGGCCTGAGTTCAATCTCTGATTCTGCCAAAAATAAATAAATATCCATTATAAATGATACATAATTTCATTAAACAAAGTAATAGAAATATGACAGTGGTTGTTGTATTGCATAATGCTATTTTTCAAATTAGTTGTTTAGGTTACCAGACATAATCCTGCAGAACTGACTTTTTAAAAAAATTTATGAAGTTTAAAAGAAGAAAAAGAAAAAAATATTAAAAAATAAAAAATTGAGTATTAACTGCTCCTTCCAATAAATCAGCAGAAATTACAAGGATAATTACCCAAAGTATCCTGCATATATACATAAATATGTCTTTTTCCCTTCTTTCTTTTGTCTTTTTCCTCATCACAGTTTTTTCTTCTCATTGAAGATATCTTTCCTTTTCACAGTATCTATTTTACCATTCAGATTTTATTTACTCTTTCAGGTTCTTGCACTAGCAAGACAATACAATATTTGCACATGTGGGTCTGATTTAATTCACTTCCCAATACAGTCCCTAGTTGTATCCATTTACCTATAAAAGGCTTGAATTTTTTTTAATAGCTGAGTACTATTCCATTGCATAAATATGCCATATCTTTTCTATCCAGTCTTCAGTGGCCGGGCAGTAGGGTCGTTTCTGAGACTTAGCTATGGCAGATTGTGCTGCTATAAACATGGGTGTAAATACATCATTGTGGCATGATGTTTTTAGTTCTTTTGGGAAAATACCTAGGAGGTGCACAGCTGCCTTGAATGGAACCTCCAATTCCAACTCTTTTTTTTTTTTCTTCAATCCTAACTCTTTGAGAAACATTTATACTGATCTCCATAGTGGAGGACAAAGTCTCTTAACAGAGGAGGGTCTAATGCCCCCTGAAACACCATTCAGTGTGCCATAAAACCCTAGTAAAGGTGTGGCAAAGCTTTCCTGTAAGAGAAACCCTTCCCATGTCATGAGGATTTCAGCCAAGATGGAAAGGCCAAGAAGAATTTTCTAGCACGTGAACTGGAATTTTATTTAAGGAACTAATAAATGACCAAAGAATCACTGAGCAATATTATGTATATTGTGGAAAAATAAAGAAGCCTAGAGACCTTTCCTGCAAATCAATATTTATTTGACAAAATAAATACCTTTCATCACCCCAGGTAACAGATTTACTTAAGTCCTTTTTAAAAATATACTGTAAACCTTTGGAATTAAGTATCAACATCAGCATTAAGTCATACCAGTTGCACAAAAATCTTGAAATTGTTTGAATTACACTCTCAGTAAATATTTATTGAGTGGCTACTGTACACGAGGCACCATTCATTCCCTAAATACAAGGAATGTAGCACTGGGCAAGGCACGCGAGGCTTCTCTTTGGATAGAGTGTGCATTCTGGAGCTGCGCTTCCCATACAGCAGCCGCCTACCCCGTGTAGCCTCTGAGCTCTTGGAAGGCAGCTGGTCCCCGGGAGATGTGCTAGTGCAGTTATAGTATAAATGTACTATATCCCATTTGTAAATGTTTTAATGATTGCATATAGAAATTCAAATGCTTCAGTTGTATCCTGTTAAATAAAATATACAAAGAAATAAATTGTATGTTTATTTCACACGGTGACTCCAGGAACATGTCACATGTGTGACTCACATTCTTCTTGGACAATGCTGCAGGAGAGAAGAGCCTCAAGCTAAAATAGTTCACAAATGAATGAAGCAGAAATTTTCTGATAGCATAAAGTGCTATCAAGAAAATAAAACCCCGAGATGCACTGGAGGGAGAGTGGCAGAGAGGAGGTATGTCAGTCAGCCAAGGAAAGCTTTTGTGGGGTGTGGTGCTGCTGAACTATGGGTGATCTGAGCCAAGGTCAGAAGAGTGGGCAGGTGAGGAGCTTGAGGACCTGAAAGTGAGAGTGCTTGCACTGGAGGGCTCATGGGAAGCCATGGAGGCTCCCAGCAGAACACACTGGACTGATCAGCATCTTTCGAAAGACCTCTATGCCTGTTTTATGCAGAATGGGATGCAAATGAGCAAGCAGAGAGGCTGGAAGCCCGGACGCTGTTTCCGTGGTGCTGCCAAGATTGGTGGCTTGGATTGAAAGCAGAGGCAATGTTAAAAGCAGACAGATACTTGAAACATATGTGCAGCCTTTGGCTTTCAGAATCGTGTTGATGACTGAGACATTGGAGTGGAGGCTGCATGGGCAGGGGTGGCCTTGGCTTCTGGCTGGGGGTGGAAGAGGCAGGGACTGGGGAAATCATGCTTCCACTGAGATGGGGAAGTCACCGGAATAACTTGGAGGAGGAGGTTCTGTTTTACTCATGGTGAGACTGCAAATATTGCTAGCAACTGGTGGAATTGAATTGGTAAATCTGTCATGTAGCGGACAGGTTGGGGCAAAAAATACGAATTTTGGAGATGAATATGTTACTGGAGTGAAAATGCAGCACACTGCAGTAGGGTAGGCATGCAGAAGGGCACAGCAAGTGTCCTTGTGTGAAATACCAGGCAGGATTTGCAGAAACTGCTTGTGGCTTTCAAGTGGACTCTCTGGGGACCACGACAAGCTACCAACAGTGGCTGATGCCTCTCCTGGCTACAGCTCTGCTGGACAAGTTCCGTCCTTCCTTCCACTTTCGCTTTCTGTAGGCAGTTGGAGATAAACTAAAAGCATCTTTCTTAATGTTGTTTTTCAGGGATTGGAGAGAAAAAAATCATTATAAGCAGGAAATCATAAAATGTGGGGAGATTGCCTTATTGGCCCTTGGCTAGAGTCTACAATTTGGAGAATTACGCAGGAAGGCATTAAACACAAGCAAGAGAGACACAAGTTTGATTTTATTAGTCTTAGTGGAGAGACGAATGTCTCCTAAAGAGCTCTGAGAACCTCTGACAGCTAAGTGGAGAAGCCATGCAGACACATGGACTGCAGGCTCAGCTAGTCTAGAAGACATCATAACTTCATAGCTCAGAAAATCTACCAGACTTTGTTAAAAAGTACTGATTTTTTTGTTTTTGTTTTGCTTTGTTTTTGTTTTGGAGGGGAGGTTGTACTGGGGATTGACCTCAGGACTTTGAGCTTGAAGGAAGGCATTTATGTCACTGAACTATCTCCCCAGCTCATAAAACATTGATTTTTAAGGGTGGTGGTCCATGTTTTAAACCTAAGATACAACTCTTCTAGGTGACAACGTCTTCAGCAAAACTGGTGGCTAGCTAAGCCCGATTTCCGGCCAGACCCTCCAGCTGGGGAAACCTTTCCGATCCCCACCGTTGAATACTTGCTTTTAGAAACTTTGATGACCCTGTAACGAGACCTCAGTGGGAGAACGCTGTGTGCAGTCAGTTGATAAACATTCAACACCACATGTAAAGGACAGAAAGACTTAGTTTGCTTGCAGTTGGTAGAAGCTGCAGTCATCCAGCTGGCTTCAAGGCAGGATAGCAAAGGAGAACAGCTCCAGGCATGGTAGCCAGGAAGCACAGGGAGAACTGAGGCCACGCCCACCGCGATGCATTTCCGGGCTAGGCTTCACCTTCTAAGGCCGCGTTTGGCTACATAATTATCAGCTGAGAAATCCATGCTCCTGTGGTCCAGGTACCTCACATTCCCTGCTCTGGACAAAGAGGAATTCGGGGAGGGCTCTCTGTCTGAACCACAACCTTGGCTTGCATTTTAGGCCCTGCTCTTGAGGGGCCTGAGCTTGCAGCTAGGCAGCCACTGCTTGGATTTCTTTGCAGTTTGTCTTGTTTGGGAGAAGAGCTTTCTGTCAGAGTGATCACCAAATGTATTTAATAGCAACACTTTGATGATCATATTTGATTGGATACTAAATAAGCTAAAGTTCTGCATTGCAAGGGGCTGGGGAGATAGCTCAGTAGAATAAGTGCTTCCCTAGCAAGCACAAAGGGCCTGAGTTCAATCCCTAGTTCTGCCAAAATAATAATTAATAATAATAATAATAATAATAATAATAAAAGTTCAGCATTGCACTCAGAGCATGTCTTTTCTTATCTATTGTCATTTTTTTTAGCATTTAGGATATCTCTGATTTAAAAAGAGGAATACAAAGTGAATCAACAGATTTTTTTAAAATACAAATTCTGATACTAAATCATTACTCTGCGTATCAAGTGAGATCTGTCTACCTACCTCAGGATGTCAAGATGATAGAAAACAAGATACAAAAATAGTAGTCTATCCAAGATCATAAAAGTATCTTTGCTATTTATGCACAAATGTGTTTTATAAAAATTCATAAAAATGTTTGCCTATCTGTAATCTTTTGTGGACAGAATTTAGTAATATGTGTCCTTCCCAACAGCATGAGTCATGCATTATTACATATTGTGCATGAATGCGCCTGTTTCTATTAATATCAGGTTGATCCAATACATTCACACAGAAGCATGCGCATAAGCCTGCCGCTCCAACACACACAACACATGAGCACATAAACTAAATACTTCATGGGCAATGTACTTCAAATTTATTTGTGTAGAATAGAAATGAAATATATAAAGGCACAAAAGCCAAACTGAACCAAAATAATGTAGAGTACATGCATGTTAGGCAAGGGGAAGTGTGAGGCTTAAATACCTACAGGATGAAAGGGGACTTGTAACATGTAAAAAGATACAATCAGCAGTATAGCAGCTGTCTGTGGTCGCTTATGGAGTCTACTGCTGCCTGACTCCATGTCCAGTGACATCATGTTGAAAAGGATGACAGTGTGATGATTTCAACCATGGAAAGTAGAAATGACAGGGTTGGGGATATAGCTCAGTGGCATAAACATCTGCCTGGCAAGCATAAGGTCCCGAGTTCAATCCCCTATACTTAAAAAAAAAAAAAAAAAAAAAAGAAAGAAAGTAGGACTGACAAAAATTAGGGTTTTCTTCTCCTTTGGTTGCTATCCTTTCACCAGCACATCACCTAATATAATTGGTATAGTTAAAATCACCCTAAGTGTGTGTGCTGGGCCAGCATGATAGCTCAGTGGACTAAAGCACCTGCTTGGGCAAGCTTGGGCCGGCGCAGGGACCACAGATCAATCCCAAGCACAGCATGCACGGCAGCCCTGCCCCAGGCATGCTGAGCTGGCCACAGATCCTGGGCGTAGTGGTGCATGCCTGTGATCCCAGCGCTGGGGAAGCTGAAAACAGGAGGACCATTGTGAGTCTGAGCTGCCTGGTGAGACCATATAACAACCAAATACATTTAAAAAATAATATAATAAATAAATGTACTGTATGCTAAACACTATAGTGACTAATACTGTAAAACAAAAACTACTATAAATTTAAGGCAACTTAAACTACATCCAGATATTTTATCTCTGAGAAAGTATCCATATTTATAAATTATTAAATAACAGGATAAACAAATTAAGTCACTGAGTTCAATCCCCAGTTCCACTCAAAAAAAAAGATTTAAGTTATGTAGTCTACAAAATTGACAAAAATCTGTGTTATTTACTCATGTACAGATGTCTAAGTTTAAAACTGAGAAAATTTAAATAAATGATTGAATGAAAATGAATTCATCTTCTTTACCATCTCTCAGTTATGTGAGAGTAATTATATTCTTATCAAAAATTTTGTATTTTGTTGAGTAGCAATTTAATTCTCTTTTTTTAATAAAAAGTAGATTCTAGGGGCTGGGGAGATAGCTTGGCTATCTAAGTGCATGCCTGGCAAACACAAGGACCTGAGTTTCACCCCCAGAACTGCATTCTGTGTTGGCCCTGGAAACGGGCATTCTGCATGCATTGGTCACTGAAACTGGGCTTGGGCAGTGCATGCCTGTAATCCCAGCACTAGGAAGGCTGAGACAGGGGGATCACCATGAATCTGAGCTGTGTAACCAGACCCTGTACCAAATAAATAAGCTTAAATTTTTTTATTAGATTGCATATAAAAGTATGACAATTTGACTGTTCTTGGCATATTTTATAAATTACAACTCCATAATAATGTAATACAAATAGTTATTCCCTCCTCAAGATATTGAACATAAATTTGGCATTTCAGTGTTAATGCCCAGAGTAAGATATGTAGATGCACGGTACATTGAAGGGACATCTGTACCAGGCTGGTCAGATGAGGGCCATTAAGAAGGTTTTTTTTTTTTTTTCTTTTTCTTAACAAAAGACTGAGAATGTTCCATTTCGGCTTTCATTTGTGAGAGGGTGCCATAATAACTCTTGACGAAGCACAAGAGACCCTCTGCAAGCGCCGTGAGAGGATGTCAACCTCCTACTTTGGAACAAATTTCTCCTACCAAGTTAGCTGGATCCTTCAGCATCCAGCCAGGCTGCTCTTGTGAACTTCAAGAACAGGAGCAGCATGAAAGGCAGATGCAGGAAACTGGGTCTGAATCTTAGGAGGAGCTTCTCTCGTCTGGGTTGACTTGTCCCGATTGAGAGATGCTCTTTTGAGCAGGTTCTTGCATCTCACACACCACAACCCCACAAGCCCTGAGCAGACAAATGAATGAACGACAAGCAAGGAGACACAGGCAGATGGCTGGAGTAGAGGACCTGTGTGCTGAGAAACAATAATATTATCTTGGAGGTTTTGAAAACAGGAAAAGCAGAAAGGGAAATGTAGTGTGATGACTAGAAAAAAAGGCTTAAGTGCCCTCAGTGGGAGATACAATTGTTCTCATTTTATACACAAGGACAAGGACATGGTGCTCAGGACAGGCCAAGGGCCCAGTCAAGGTCAAAGGTGTGTTGAAGGTCAAATCATTAAAATGCAGCAGTGGCAGCCAAGGAATGCAAAGTTTCTGATTATAAATACACAGTCTTTTCAAAATGCCTCTGTTGCCTCCAGGGAGACTGCCAAAGAGAAATCAGCGTATTTGACTGCAGTTCTCATTTGTACACCTTGCCTGAAAACTAATATTCTTAGTTCTTTTCACTACCTCTTCCCCTACCCTTGATTTCAGAGTAAATACAGGGAGAACTGACTACTGCCTAAACTGTAGCTAAAAAACTTCAATTTAAAACATCTTTTCTAGGGCTGGCCAAATAGCTCAGTGGATTAAAGCACCTGCAAGCAGGCACAGGGGCCGGGGGTTTGATCCCCAGGCCTGCCATGCTGGCTGAGGTAGCAATTGAGACTGGGTGTGGTCTATATATGCTTATAATCCTAGCTCTTGGGAGGCAGATCACTATGAGTCTGATATAGTAGTGAGACCTGAACACTCTGTAGACCCTTCCCTAAAATAGAAAAAACAAAAAAACATCTTTTCTCCTTTAAGTTCTCATTTGACTCATAGTGTGATCACATTGCTGAGAAATATTTGGTAGTCATTCCTAGGGCCTAATATCAAATGCTCCCCCAGAAATGTGAAACAAAATGATGGGCAGACCACCTGCTTCCATGGAATCCTATCAAAGTCCAGGAGAACAACTCTGCTAATGTAGGGATAATGCCAGTATTTATGAGTAATAGGTCTGTTTGACAGGCAGTGTGTGGTGTATGATTCTGATGACAACGTGTTGAAAAATTAAAGTTTTTCGGAGCAACTAGAGGACAAAAGCAAAAACCTAGTAGATCTGGTGTCCTTTGGAAGACAATACATGAAAAACTGTGGGACAGCTACCAGTGGCTCAACCCCAGGCTCAAATTGGCCTAGTTTCAGGCACAAAGGCTGGGACCCTTGAAACAAAGCTGCATGCCTCGTTTCTGCCCTTAAGACACTGTGGCAGATGCAGAGATTCCACTTCATGGTGCACAGCTGTAGCCTTCCTCAGAGCAAAGCCTAGAGGCACACACTTGACAGTGGTACTTATTCATTTGTGTATACATAGATGTTGTACAAAGGAAAATATGTTCCAGTATGAGGCAGGTAAGATGCAGGGAGATGGTATCTGGCCCCTGACGCAGCCTCTCCCAGCACCATTTTGGTTGCTTATGTCAGCAGTGGTGTCCACACATACCTCAAGAACTGACTCCAAGCAGCCGGCCTCAGAACCCAGCCATCCCAGCATCCCCTTCGGACTTACAGCCCCCAGAGCCCTCAAGGAACAGGCATTCATTAAGACCTGCAGAGTCTGAGGTAGTCACTGCCTGATTGTATGCTCCAGAAAGACAGACGGCTTCATTAGCATGAATTCTAAGAACCTAGAGCAGTGCCTAGGCACACTCTAAACATTTGCAAAAAGGAAGAGAACTTCTAGGGTTATTTCAACACATGGCTCACAGAAAACCCCTGACTGTTTCATGAAGGAGCCTTTCAGTCTCTATTTGAATATGTTCAGTAAAGAAGAAATCATTCATGCTTTCATTACGGCATTTCATAGTTTGTCAGTTCTAATGTTGAAAGTTATTTTTGTATGCTCGGAATACTTTATACTCTTTCACAGTTGTCACAATAAAGTAGAGCTATTAGGTCTTACTGAAGAAAAATTATACAACAGGGCAGTGCTGAGGAACATCACAGGGCTTACAGTTAAGATTCCCCAAGCTGCGGGTAGCATGCCGTTGTGTGTGGAGCTCGAGGGGCACCGGCTGTGTGCAGTCTCCTACCCCCTGCTCTGTCACCCTGGCCCCCTCGGGGATGCAGGCAAGACTTTCTGAACTGCTGTACTGAGTTCCACTTCACCCACCTCCATCCTACTGGCCACCAGGCTGACTTTGTATCAGTAGCAGCAGCTGGCAGCTGCATGGTGAGAAGCTCACCTGGGCTGCTCTGAGGTCTTCCTGTGTGCTAACGTGTTAAATCCCTTGTTCGTGCATGTGTGCATGTGAGTTGCATGTATGTGTTTTTCAGTACAGGGCAGTGGCCCAGGGGCTTTTGAACTGAGCAACATCCCAGTCTTTTATTTTATTTTATTTTTATTTTAAGACATGAAATTGTCCCAGCTGGGCATAGAACTCACCCTATGAACCCAGGTTGGCCCTGAACTTATCCTCCTGCCTCAGCTTCCCAGAGTGATGGGATTATAGGTGTGATCCATTGTACTCAGCCCCATTTCACCATTATGCTCACTTGACAAATAAAGAAATAAGCTAGTATATAAGTAAAACTGCATGAGAGCGAAGTAACTCTCTCAAATTTCTGACTGTTTGACAAGGAAGTGGTAGTGGCAGCCTAGCCCCTCCTAGCCCGGCTGCAGGCTCTGTGCACTCGCACCTCTGTGCCCAGAGGTGCCCTCTGCACATGGGGTCATCCAACTATCACTAAGCACCTACTCACAGATGTGCACCCACTAGTGTATCCCTCTTGGGACCCCCACCAAAGCCACTTATGATAAGATTTCAGGAATTGCTGCGAGTGTCTTCCACCCCTTTGCAAAGCTAGGAGTGTTCCCGCCTGAGCCCTACACCAGCTTTCCTGGCTGGGAAGTGTGAGCCATCTGTTCAGTTTCCTGGGGTACCTTGATGCATAGGCGGCCAAGCTGCTGGCAATTTAATTCTGATCTTTTTGTCTTTCTTTGCCCACAGATATCTCTCTCTCTCTCTCTCTCTCTCTCTCTCTCTCTCTCTCTCTCTCTCTCTCTCTGTCTCTCTCTCTCTCTCTCTCTCTTTCTCTCTCTCGTAGAGGAGTTTCCCTGATTCTTTGATTTATAGAGAACTTACACCAAAACATGTCTGAGGCTGTTCATTACTGTTGTCCACCTTTCCCCATTCCACAATTTCCACTTTGAGCTCTTGTGGTCAGATGGAGGGATGGATCTCTATAGAACAGAAGGCTCTGTGGCATTTGGGAAGGCATCCCGCCCCCAGTAGAAAGCCTTCAGCACTCGGCCTGAAGCCAAACCCCTTTTGTGACCCGGAGTTCTGGACCATTTTCTTTCCTCAGGGACACTGATTGGAAGCACAAAGGAAGTGTCATTTGCATGCCCTGAAGGTTCACTTCCCATACCGTTATTGGGGTGTGCTTCTGGGGTTTCTCCTGTTGGCATCATTTCTCTCCTGAGGGGCCTCAGTAGAGAGGGCTGGCAGATGGCGAGCCACTGGCATTTGAGATATGCACTGGTGGCCTTGAGTGCCTGTCTTGGCACTAGACGCACGTCGAAGCTCCTTGCGTCTACCATCTCCATGGGACCAGTGCTCTGGTCAGCAAGCCTGTTCTGACGACATGGTAAGATCTGTGGAGTAAAACAGGCTCGATGTTGAGTGCCAGATTCTACTGCAACTTCGAAGCAGCTACGGACGATATGCAAATGCTATAGCGGTGCTCCAATAAGACTTCATCTGAAGCAGGTCCCATCTGACCCCTAGGATCATATTGCTACTGTCATGTGACTGCAGGGGAAAAAGACAAAAAGAGCAAAGGTATAGACAAGAAAAGAAAAAGAGAAAAATCTCCTTAACTATTTCGCCAAGATTCACATTCATTTATTTATTTTCTGAGTCTACCATCAAACTCATCTCCTATTCCAAAGAAGTGAGCATATCCTTAACTTGGGCCCCAATGTTCCATTATCTGTAGCCCTCTGATAGGGCTACTGCGCCGTCAATGCATTGTGTGGCCTACAGTGCCACCCTGTGGCCAGAAGGATGTTTGCAGTCGCTCGCAGGTTGTGGAGGTAGTAACATGCGCCTGCCCAGACCCTAACACGCTTGCGAAATACTCAGTTTGACTGTAATTGAAGAATTTTCCTGCAATGGTTTGAGGTATTTCCACATTGCTTTTGTGAATGCAGCTGTTATGTCTTTCTCTTAATGAACTCAATCAGATGTTCTGGCCATTCATTTTATGGAGCACGATAAATCAAAGATTTAAAAATAATTTCTTACTAGCTTAACAATCCTTTTCTACATTTTCTTTCCTTCTTTTTTTTTTAGTGCTGAGGATTGGATGTGAACATGCTCTCTCAGATGGTTTGCTGTGCCTGATTTGAATTTATCTTGTTCAATCTATATTAAAGTGGATTCTAATTCCCTGGGCAAAAAAAAAAAAAAAAAAAAAAAAAAAAAGTAACCAATGGCAGGGGTGTGTGTGTGTGTGTGTGTGTGTGTGTGCATGTGTGTGAATTGGATAGGGGGAGCTCTCAGGGCCTCGGCGGTGTGAAGCGAGGGAGCAGCAACAAGCGTCCGCGCCACTGGCATAGAGGGCCCTACCCCAGGACACAGTGGGCCTGCTTACAAATCGTTGCCCAAACTCTCAGTGGTTCTAAGGAAGAAGAGCACAGATTATGGCTCCTTCATTAGAAAAATGCCTTACTTTTCTCACGGCTGAAAACAAAATAGCTAATATCCAAAGTGAAAGGGAAAAAGATTTATTTCAGGTTCGCTGGGACAGCCATAGTCCGCTGGCTCCAACGCACGGTCTGCGGCAAGGCCGAATGCCAGGCAGTGGAGCGGCAGCACGGCCTGCCTCATCCCTGTTCCTCCCAGGTTACCTGGCAGTGCCGTACACCCAGCAGGGCCTTCCCACCATCAGACCAGTGCTGTTCCTGAGCAATCAGTGGGCTAATTTAGTAATCACATGTCCTGCACCCCAGCATCACACACCCTACATTCATCCACATCCAAAAAATCTCCACCTATGGTCACAAAAGGCTTTGAGGGGACACCTAGATACGAGCCATCACGAAGAATCAGTAAGCATCTAAACTGATTGGACAGGGACCATAAGTAAATGTCCCCAAAGTATCCCTTGGATGAGGGCCTGAAATGCTCTAAGGAAGAGAAGCCCTTAACAGCAAGCACAGGCATAGAAGAGCTATGTGCATTTATTGATATCAGAATTTCGGAAGACTCTGTGTCCCAGTGTAAGTGGGACGAAACAGCCTGACCTCGCAGAAAATTGGAAATGGCTTTTCTTGTATTCAGACTCGCTGCCCACGAGCGGCCCTCCAGCAGCCTAGGAGAGGGCATGAGGTGCCCGTGTGGGCTGCAGGCTGGGCCTAGAATGCCAAACCATGGCCTCA
Organism: Ctenomys sociabilis; assembly: GCA_004027165.1. Lineage (NCBI taxonomy): Eukaryota > Metazoa > Chordata > Mammalia > Rodentia > Ctenomyidae > Ctenomys > Ctenomys sociabilis. Next base: position 233,344 of record PVKA01000131.1, on the reverse strand, counting down.
GACCCGTTCAGGGATAACTTGACACTCTGTTCTGCAGGGATGGCATTTAGTAAACTAAATTACTTTAAAATTTTCTCTCATTCCCTAATTCCTTGAAACTGAGGCTGAATATGTGAGTCACCCATTTTCGGAGGTGCCTTCTCAGCCCTGGGGAATTGGAGTTATCCAGGGAAGGAGGAGAGGCCTATCTCTGCATCTGACAGGGTGTACCTCAGCCTGTGTCCCGAGTTCAAATTAGCCCAGTACCTGGGATCCCCCAAGCCCAACTGAACTTCAGGCTCAAAAAAGGCAGAGGAGACAACCATGGGAAGCCTAGGAAGGCTGGCTGCAGCTGGGTGCTGGCGGAGGGCAGGGGCTCAGATCTGCAGTCTGGTGGCTCGGGAGCCCAGGCCACCACCCACTCCGGTGCTTGGTGACTGGGAAAGTATGATACCCAATGAGAAATACAGTGAATGTTCCTATTTAAGAGTGACGAGAATAGGAGACACATTTTCTTCAATCCCCCTCAGAATACTCCCCCATATTGCTTTTGAAATACTGCTTCCATGTCTGCAAGTCTTGTTTCCCAAGTGGCTTCAGTGGAGCTGTTGTGGCTGCTGGGATGGCCCAAGCTGACTCAAAAATGTTTCTCATTCACAGGCATTTTGACTTTTGATCAGATGTTTTCTGGTTCCCCAAGAGCTGATGAGCAAGGTGAAGGAGAACACATTGTCGTGTGTTTTGTTTTCTGGGATTTTTTTTTTTTCTTTTTGAAACAGGGTTTCACTATGAACCTTAGGTTGGCCTTGAGCTTACTTTGTACCCCAGGCTGATCTCAAACTTGCAGTGATGCTCCTGCCTCAGCCTCCCAAATAATGGGATTACAGGTTTGTGCCACCACGTTCTGTTTCACACTGCAATACTTTTATTCAATGGCAGTTGTCATATGGAAGGCTGGGTGTGACAGGGCACATTGTCATGATGGATGATGTAAGTGTTGGCCCATATTGCAGGCTATTCTCTGGGTGCATTATTTCTTTACCACTCTAATGATCCCCAGGGTATTCAGAGCTCCCCACACTGTTCCTGGGAGAAATCAAGTTACACAATTCCATCAAGGTAAGAACAAGCCCCATGGCCTCAACCTTGGCTTTTTACCCAGCAGGAGACATGGGCAATTTCCATTAAGAACACAGAACCTTGGCCCCAGGATCGTAACCTTAGGCCAACTTTCATCTCCCTTGATGACATTTATTAATAATCTGGAATCTGAATCAGCCTAATCATACAACTGCAAAGAAACTGGCACACTTTGATGATGACATGTTGCCTGTGATCTGTGATGTGCAGCCCACTTTACAACATGCCTTTTTTGTCACAGCTCACAACCGGCTCATGAGATGGAACACATGGAGCCTCGTCATATTCTGCTGCTCAGGGTCTCTGCAGCCTTTCCATATGAGGTCTCTGCCTGTCTATTGGATGACATTTGTCTGCTGCATTCACTGTATTCTTTGCTCATTTTTCATATTGTACTTTCTGGACTTAAAATTCTTCTTCCACAGAGAAGGTACCTGAAGGGATTTATTTCTATGTAGCACGGAAGGTACTTTTGCAAGCCACACATGGGTAATCCCCAAACCATTAGAAGGAGGATGGATTATTCCTGTAGTTTTGAAGATCAGAGCACAGTCTTGGTGAAGTTGTACATCTTGCAGGGGGACATACACTTAGGTAGTGGTCACATCATGATTCAAGCAAACTCTTAGGATCCTAAGGTTCCCACAGCTTTTGCTCCAATCTGTGGCCTGCAGCTGGACAGAAAGTTTTCTGGGAGCAAGTAAGGGATCTTCCATGAGGGGAAGACATGAATGTCCCTGGGAAATTTGAGATCAGTGAAATTGGCTGGGGTTCAGAACACTAAGTCACTAAAACATCTGATGGTACTCAAGGTCCAGCCAGGTCCTTTCATGAAGAGAGTGAATGAGTTTTGAAATAGCCAGTGAGGCCAATAGTAAGAGGAATTAAAATTGTGGTTGAGGAGACAGTTAAGTGAAAGGATGACTCTGCAGCCAGCATGTGAACTTTTGGTGCAGGCATCTTTTGCAGAAGTGAAGTAAATTGAATAGGAAAAACACATTGGTCATTAACACGGTTGGGGTCAGAAGTGAACTCCGAAGGCCCCATGACCTGTGTGCTATTCTCCAGGGTGAACTGTGTTTCTTTCCACAGTTACTGTCTGCGTCATAGGCTTGTCCACAGCACAGAGGTCTCAGGACATCCTGGGACGCATTCAGATTCCCTTGGGTGTCAGCCCCTTCGCTTCTGCACATCGCTTTGCTCCTCCGTGGGTCGCAGTCCCGGTCTTCACCCTTCACCCACACTTGCACACCACCCTGGGCCCTGGATCCTGCCCGCAAGTCCCCTCAGTTCTCATGTCACAGCAAGCCGTTGGGAAAAGAGCCCACGTGGCCAGTAGGTCCGCAGCTGGTTGTGGCCCTTGTTCAACACACGTGCAGGATCATTCAGCTCAGCACGGAGGTCATTCTGATTCTCCCAACCTTTCCCAAACGCACAAATTATGCAAATCAGAGTACACCGAGTTTTTTTTAAAAAAAAAATAGAATAATGAAAATATGGAGGAAGGACGGGATGGAAGATTTTTAAAAGCTCTTGCTGACTAGATGGCTTGAGACTTATCACTCCAGGTCTCCAGGGTGCATCAGGGTGGAACCCAGCTTGGAGAGACATAAAGCCAGTCCTGGGATCTGAAGAGCCGAGATAGACAGGGATGCCACTAGAGGGTCTCAGTCACTAGACGGCCGCTTTTTTCTTGTTCGAGGCAGAAAAAAAATTAAAGGACAATCAGTAACTGAAGGCAAAATAAATAAATAGAAATAAGCAGACCCCATTCCGTTTTGGAGCTAACTTTATGGTGACACCCAACCGTACCCGTTGCTCAGTGTCCCTGCTCCTACCGCTGATGGATGGCCTGGCAAGCACTCCGGAAATGGGCTCATTCTATTGAAAGGCGGTTAGATGGTGTCCACGGAATGGAACGCCTAGCAGCTCCTCTTGCTATTTCTAAGAAGCGACCGCCACCTATTGGCCATGAAGAGGATTGCTGAGCAGGCCAAAGGACTAGGGTTTCTTTAGGAGGCCATGGAATTAAAATGAGCTTTCAAATTTTAAATATGGTAACCGCCCAAGGATCCATGTGAAGGCTGAGCCCCTTGCTCATCCTTCAAGCAGCATCAAATGTTTATGCATAAGTAATCTTTACAATAATAGCCAGGCCCTTGGCAGAGGGGTACCCTTGCGCTGGCCCTCTGGACAGAGCCCACAGACCCCAGGTGAAAGCAGGCTGGGCACCCACAGGCTTCACTTTGGTGAGTGCCACCAGGAAATACCTGGTCCCTGCTGAACGTGTACAGACTGCTTTTCCTTCTTATTTCCTAGAAGTACAGAATTACAAGTCTTTCTGTAGCAATGTATTCAGAATTAGAAGCGGTTACAAATGTCCTCAGGTGATATAAGGTATGTGGAAAGATGCAGAGGGCTTGTATCAAGTGCTACTTCACTTTATATAAGTGGCAGGGCCTCTGTGGCTTCCTAGGACAGCTTTCATATGGAGGAAAAACCATCATGGATTTTTGGCTCTGAGTCGAAGCCTGGGGTTGACCCCAGGTGCATGCAGGAATCCCTCTGGACAGCACTGGGTTTTATTCCTTCCTCAATATTAAACAATACAATTCTCATCAATAGATCAGTGACTAACATTGGGCCTGGAAAAGCCCAAGATAGGCTCCTTCTACCCAGTGTGCAGTTGAAATAGTGTGACTTACCAGAGTCCTACTGTTCTGCTTGATTTTCTTTTTTGCTTTATTAGGAAATGTGTGGTTAAAGCTGCTGCAACAATTAACCGGTACAGGCTTTAAAGTTCTTCTTCAAACTAATAGAATAATCTCCTGGGTGACCCTTGTCCTGGAGCTGGGTCTTGTGCAGCCCTGACCTTGCAGTGCTTGTGAGGGGAGGGAGTGTGTTTTGTCACTGAGTCCTTTCACGCCCAGACTTTTGGAAGTCTCTGGAAAGCACTGGTCTTATTGTCCATCTTCCTGCTTCCCTAAGTTTCCAATGACATAAAATCAAGGAAAACTACTCCCTTTACTTTACTGGTATGCCAAAGGAGACAAGACATTCTATTACTTTTAAATTGTATATACTTAATGTGTGCCTTATGTTGTTTTGAAATTACAGAAATGGAGTTCAGTGGCATGTGGATTACCACACCCATTGAACTGTTTTCTTCATGAACACAAAATCTATACTCTTGAATAATAAAATACAAGGTTATTAATTATTGCCTGGTAACCACTTCCTATTGACCACAGGAGAATAGAAATGTTTTTTCTTGAGTTTGAGAAGACAAAAGCTCTTGAAGCAAGGAGATTACTGTCACCCTAATAGACTATTTCTGAAAATCTTTCTACCTTGGTGACCCATAGACTACGCTACACACATGATTCAAACCTCATTAGAGTGGTGACTTCGCCGTGAGCTCTCAGCATTTGCCTGAACATGCTTCTCATTTTAATTCCTTCCTGCTTATGGCAGGCACTGCTGGTGCTAAGTGGGGGTGCCGGTGTTGGGGGCTTCAAGGTTCAGAAGAAAGGGGGTGTGAAAGTGAGTTTACCAGTGTGATGGGGAGTGTCGGCCACATGTGGGCGCTGCGCCATCGTCTGGGCAGCCAGGATCCTCTTGGCAGCTTGCACCAGGCTGGTGGGGCATCTGAAGAGATTGCTGTGCAATTGGCCTGCAGAGGACCCAGGTTGGTAATGGTCCTGAGGCAGGTAATATGCGACCAGAGGCAAGTGGCACTACTTTAATGGATTGGCTCGTCAGGACCTCTTGGAAATCACATAACGGAGAAAGAGTGAGTTCTGGAGAGAAGGAGGGATGAGGGAGATGGGGAAGTAAGGACACAGAAGCTTTCTGTCCATCTGTCCATCCATCACAAGATTCACAGCAGCGTTGGACACAGCCGTGGACCCACAGCTGCTGGGGATAAGTGAGTTTACAAGCGCAGCTGTTTATTTAGCAGACTGTAGGCTGTCTCCTGTGCACAGTGCGCCACACACTATTTTAGGCCGCCTGAAGGGGAGAATGAGTGCCATTGAGCATTACCATTCCCATGATCCTCTACAGGATGTGGAGACTGCCAGGAACCGGATATCACTGTAGACTGGCCATTGGCCACCGCACTGGGTGAGGATCCAGGCTGCTCCCACGTTCTCTGAGAGCCTTATCCCGACAGCCAACACAGCTTGGAACATGAGAGGGACACAAGGCTGCCCTGCCTTCCTAACACCCTCTCAGAGCACTGGTCTTACGGTCTCGAAAACGTGTCAAAGTCTAAACAAAAACTGCAAATGTAAAGACCAAAAAATCTCACTGATTGCATACACAGGGGACATTGACACCTAAAGGAGAACAGAGACACAGTCGATACATCTACAGCCCCCAGAGCGCTCTTCTAGTCCTACCCTTGGGGTAATTGGGATTGTAATTCTATTACTAAAACTAAGGGCTACCTCCTATTTTAATTACACAAAGGAAATCCTATTATATGGACTTCTTTATGAAAGGCACTTTCAGTACTTGATGGGTCTAGGGTTTATCTATAGTGTCACCCACGAGTCACAACGTGTTCATTCCTGTGGGGGTTATCCAAGTTTGCAGTTAAAAAATAAGATGCAATGAAGAGTTCAGAATGAAAGTAAGCCTGGGAAATTGTCATGTCCTGTGCCTAAAATAGAAATCTCTGTGGAAATACGAGTTTGTGAATGTCTGTTATTACCTGCAGTCAGCAAATTTCCTTAGTACTTCTGTTTACTCTGTCCTGGTATTTTTTCCAATAAGCAATTTTCTCTTCACTATTTTAAGACCTTCTGTAAGATCCCAGCAGAGCTCACAGCAGTAATGATTGTGTTGGTGTTGAAGAATGAGAGAGCGAATGCGTGTCACTGTGTGCAGAGAAGGCCTCCAACTCAGAAAATGTGAATGTCATGTTGAGTTTTGTGTCACAGCATCTGGACATCATCCCAGCCTGCAGAGGGCTTCAAGAGAGATCTTAGAGCAGTGTTCCTCAACTGGGGGTGCACAGGGATCACCTTGCTCTTCAGAATCACCCGCAGCACTTGTCAAACCTCAGTGCTGGCCTGTCCCAAGTCTCTGACTTGGTAGGTCTGTGGCAGGTCTGTGGTAGGTTTGTAGTAGCCTGCAGCAGGTCTGCAGTAGCCTGCAGTAGATCTGTAGCAGTTGGCGGTAGTCTGTGGTAGTCTGCGATAGGTCTTCTGTAGGTCTGCATGTGTGATAGCCTGAGGTAGGTCTTCTGTATGTCTGTAGTAGGTGTGCAGTAGGTGTGCAGTAGGTCTGTGGTAGTCTGTAATAGGTCCCAGCCTGTGCCTTTCTAATAAGTCTCAGGTAATACTTAGGCTGCCAATCTAGGGTCACAGTTTGGGAGCTGCAGCCTTCCAACCTGCTAATAGGACCCTGCTTCTCTTGCTTTCCTGTTTCCCGGGCCAGGATTCATTTAGCCATGCATTTGCCTTTTCCAGAATCCCAGGCTCAGCCAGGTAGAGATGTTAGCACTGTTGTTATATCTTTGTCCTCAATCCTTCCCATCTACTACCTGAATGTGCCTTTATTTCTGATTTTATCCCAAGTAGAGCACATATTACTCGCTTTCAGTTTATTTGCACGTCAGTGGCCCTAAATGTTTGTTTGCTCCCTGAAGGCACCAGCACCATATTTGCCCACCTGCCTGCAGCCCCCAGCAGGGAGAACCTCTAGCTCTCCCTACCTCTGTGGCCCTTGATTCAACCCACAGAGCGCCTGTTTCTTACTTGTCTGTATTTAGTTCTTCTCTTACATGCCACAAAATGAAGCTTGTCTTAGAAAAGAGGGAAGCTCTAAGAGTAATCTGTGAACATGGCGTCCCCCAAATAGGCATCATTTGGGTGCACTGAGTTGGATGTTGCTCACCCAAAGTAAAGTTTATCAGACACGATGGGGGTGGCCACTGGTACCACCTAGAGAAGCCACCAGAAGTACTGATGTCTGGGTCCCATCCCAGAAGTTCTTTCCTATGGGCTGTAATCTGGACCCAGAGACTTTTTAATTGAAAATATGTATTATTAAATTCTTTTATTTATGTGTCTGGTACAGGGTCTCACTATGCAGGTCAGACTGGTAGTGATCCTCCTCCCCAGAGCTGGGATTATAGGAGTGCACCACCACATCCTGTCTCCATGGCTGGCTGGCTCAGCTCACTGAGAGGTGGGGCTGGGGGGCAAGGCCAGTATGTCATGTGGTGCCAGGGATTGAACCCTGGCCCCTGTGCTCACCTAAGCAGGAGCTTAGTCCACTGAGCTATCTGGCTGGCCCTTTGGACCCAGAGACTTATGAAGTTTCCCAGGTGAGCTAACAAATAGGAAGGTCTTCAACTTACTGAAGTACTTTGTTTGCTTGGAGTTTCAAGACAGCCACATGGTTTTCCAAGGAGTCCAGAAACCCCTTGGCTACCTTAGCTCTATGCCTCCTGTGACTGTTCTCCTGCTGAATGCCGCTCTCTGAAACAAGAAAATATAATGAACTGTTGTTTATGTGTTGAACAAAATATTAACTACATTCTGAGTCCTGGCTAAACCTCCTCTAAGCTAGAAGTGAGAAAATAATGAACTCCTCCAGACAATGCATCTGCTATTGTGGCTTAGCTCCTCTGGAAGGACTTGGCAGGCAAACATTTTTTTCTCCTTAGAATTAACAACTAGAATAGGTGGTTAAGAATAAACAATTTATTTTGGAATATTCCTCTAATTTGGAAGGACATTTCTCTTTTATGAAACAATTACATAAAAATGTAGACGTACCAGGGTAGTAATACGATCTATTGAAACAGCACCATATTATTTTGAAAATAATGGCTATATGTGTATCTATTCACTTATCCAGTACTTAATTTCAGTCATTTAAAGCTACTTGAAAATACCTTAAATGGAATTGATTACTAACTCGTTTCTAACTGGTTTTGTAAAAAAAAAAAAAATTAATTGATTTCCACCTGCCTTGAAAGTTATATATATGTAGACCTGCCATGTATCTAGGAAATGGGTCTTTCTCAAGTAATTATGGAATCAGTAGGTCTAATCTACTAACCTCTTTCTATTTCTTTAGTTCTGAAGGTTCTGTCCTTTGATGGCAGAACAATAAACCACAGAGTGAATTTTACTGAAATGGTCTGACCACAGCCTTTTAAAAATTTAGAACTCTTAGGCAACATTACTTACTGAGTACTGGGACAGTATCGGCAGTGGTACAGAATCTCTAGAGTGATAAACTTAGCCCCGCAGATATGATTGGAATATCCTAAATTCTGTTATTGATTCATTGCATAATCTTGTACAAATAATGAACATTTCTTTTGCCGGGTCCAGGAGAAATGGAGAGTCATCCCCCCACTTTAAACATTTGCATTTCAGGAAGCAGTCTGAGGACAAGTAGCTTATTGAAAAATGTAAATGGCCATTTGCCATGGCCATGCCTGTCATCCAGAACCCGGTGGGGCTAAGGCAGGAGGCTGGCAAATTCAAGCCCAGCCCTGGCAAGTTATAAATCAGCAAGATCATAATCCAAAAAGTAAAATTAATTAATGAATTAATTAATTGGGGCTGTCATTCAAGGGAGAGATCCTGGGTTCAGTCTCTAGTATTGAAAGAAAACACCCACAGACACCACATTCACCAGGTGTACCATCACCTCTTTTCCCTAGAGATTTCCATATTACAATATTAGTATTTGCATTGTACATTAGCATTTATCAAGTACAGTTGTATGTTTACCTCAAGCCCAGGGACCATGGAAAAGCAAAAATTCTCCTTTTTAAAAAGCAGTGTAACGGCTGGCCAAATAGCTCACCGGATTAAAGCCCCTGCTTAGCAGGCCCCACCCCCAGTGTGTGTTGAGATGGCGATTGAGACTGGGCGTGGTGGTTCGCGCCTGTAATCTCAGCTCTTTGGGCTGCTGAACACAGGCAGATCACTATGAGTCCAGTCTACATAGTGAGACCCTGTAGACCCTTTAGACACTTAGTAAAATACAAAAATAAATAAATAAATATCAGTGACATTCAGAGGAGTTAAATTAAAAATTTAGGGTCAAGGAGCCAGAAATTTGTGGAACTAAGAAGCTGTCTAGATTTTCTGACTGAATTACCCACCCCAAGTATGCCACTTACCTGAGGAGTAACAAGCTGAGAAAAATGCGAAGGCTGAAGGAAGCACAACTCCTACCCTCATCATTTCATATAATTTTTGCTAAGGCCTTTATATTTTACACCAACTTGCCCTTGGTAGGAATGTTCCAATACTGGTGCTGTCATCAGTTTGTGTAAACAGCGGAAGTGTGGGCATGCGTTTGGGTCTACCCGCGACCTCATGTAGATTTTCCAACCAGTTTAGACCACGAGTGTTGGCAATATACGCTTGCGTTTGCTATGTAAGGTAATGCCTCCTCTGACATTAGGGAAAATGAAACACATTTTTGTCTTTCCCCATTTTCCTTCTGTACTGTTGGGTCTGCACTGACCCAGATCTCCGCGGGCAGGGAGACGCCAAGAGAGGAGGGTGAGAGCTCAAAAGTTTATTGAACCACGCGTGGGGCTCCGAAATTAAGGTGGTTGCGAAGCCCCGAGCAGTCGTTACAGGCAGGTTTATAAAGGCAAAAACCACAACATCGGGAGGGGGCAAGTGCACTACAGAAGCTAATTGCATTGGTTAATAGGGGGTGACCTATTGATTGGCTCGGCGCGGGGGGGATTTTTCTGACAGAATAACATATTTCTGTAATGCTTGGGTAACCTTGGGGGAGCATCTTGTGGTCGTTAGGGGGTAAGAGGGAAACTTGAGCAAGCAGGTTACAGAAGCCAATAGCAATTGTTCCTTTGTCAGGATTGATTGAGGGCCATCTGGGGGTTGCTGAGGCTCTCGAGCAACCTTGTGGTTGCCTAGTTGTACGTAACTTTTTCAGAACATTTAGCAACAGGTGAAACAGAGGGCTAAGATGGAGCTAGTCTAGCGTGGGGCTGGGTGTTGTCTTGGGACTTTTTATTTTTACCTTTACAGTACATTACCAGTTCTTGTAATTCCTCCAGACGTCCACTAGAGGGTAGTTTTTAGTTAATAGTCGCACATAGATTTCACAGTGGGAACTTGGATAGAATTGGAAACATTTTGTGCTGCTGGCGCTGTTTTCCCCAGATGGGTGAGGCATGGAGTAAAGTCTCAAAGAAGTTCAAGTTTTGTTTTGTTCTTTAATTCCTAACTTCCCTTCTGTAGAGATTTTGCTTGTGGGTGCTATTTATTGAACAGTTCATCCCCCAACCCTGTTCTGGTCTTATTGAAATAATGGAGGTATGGAAATCCAGCCTGGGGATCTGCTCCAAAGATAATCTGTTTCTGGAAAGTGAGGGGAATGGACTCAGAGGCCTGTACTGCAGGCTTGCGGAGTGGCTGGCAGTTTGTCCCTACACTTAAACTGCAGCCACCTTTGTCCTTCCTTGGTGTCCAAATCACCTATGCCCACAGTTCCCTTTGCCTCGGTGGAGATACCACTTAGCCAGACAGGTAGACACACAGGGAGAGCCCACAAGTGGCTAGGCCTGCTCTATGGAGACCTTTTGGTTTCCCCTAGCAAAAATAAACAAATACTGCACACGGACTGCTTGCGTAATATGGTCCAAGGGTTTACTGCACTGTATTTGTCGTTGATCACCAAGCACTGAATCTAAAAGCCATAAGTCACCGTTTCCTGCTCTTTTGCATTCCCCAGCAACTGTTGGTTCTTCCAACACCTGGAACTTTCCTTTCCTAATTCACTTTAAAAACCAAACCTGCATTTCAGGTTCTTGTTCTTTTATACACCCAATTAAAGACTGAGATGTCACCTTTTATTTTCCCCTGTAAGTCAAATCCTTCTACTTCTGAGAGTCTCCAAAAATTCCTTCCGATGGCCCTACTGTATGGACCTATTTCCTTCAAGATCACTTATCATGCAGCATACTTGTTTACACACCACATCCTCATAAAATCCTTTCCAATAATTCCCTGCAATTACCAGACCTCTCTGAGTCAGTTGTCAGTTGAACTCTTCACCTGCCAGTCGGAGGTGGGGAGTAGAGAAGGCAGTTACTGAGGCATAAATATGATTGTTGGGGTGCTGGGGGACAGTGAGGAGGCTGGGTTTGTGGCTACTACCATGTCAGACTTTAGTTAAGGTACTTTATTGTTTGTAGAGCATGGAAAATGTTTCTCATGGGATGAACGGGTGTCTTGCTGTTTCCCAAAGCCTGGATAAAATGTGCTAAGATCCTCACTGTACCAACTATGAAAACTCTTGCATTTTCTGGAGCTTTTAAGAAATCCTGGGGCAGGGGAGATGGCTCAGTGGAATAAACACTTCCCTGACAAGCGCAAGGGCCTGAGTTCAATCCCCAGTTCTGCCAAAAAAAAAAAAAAAATACTTTTAGCAGTACTCATGGTAGAGTGGTAAGGCAATGGACTAGAAATCTGTATCTTAATTTACTGATAAGAGGCATCTGCTATAATAATGTCTGTAAGTATAATGTCATGTATGTACCTTGTACGATACCAAAACAGTATGAAAACAGTTTGCAATGTATTAATTTATCAAATCTGTCCTGTTAAGGTGTCTTAAAACTGTCTCATTGATATTTGTACTTCAATAAAATACAAAAGAAAGAACAAGAAAAAAATACGAAAAAAAAAAAAAAACAAATCCTAGGGACTCGGG
>PVKA01000131.1:68520-221397 GCA_004027165.1 Ctenomys sociabilis | reverse complement strand
GTCTCAACCCCCAGTCTTCTCTTTTCCCCCTACATGATGTGTATGGAAGCATCACACTTTCTGATGGCTTGGGAAATGGAAGGCTTTATTGTCACAGATCTCATGAAGTGAGTATTCAAGCATTGGTCATGTTCTCAAAGATGAATTCCATAGTCTTCTCCAGAACAAAGCTGTGGACCTTGTGCTGTTTTGCGAGGCCTTGTCCTTACTCTCTGCACATAGTACAGCTCTCCTTCTCTAAAGATTACTCATGGGAACTCCACGTTGCTCTCACTTCTCGAAGCTCCCAACAGGTTTTTACTCCAAGACCTATCCCAACCCTTAGCAGAACTTAGCTTTCATTAAACATTGCATACCATGGACAAAGGGTACTTTTGGGTATAAATACATTTGTCCCCTTGCTTACATGGCAATAGGATTAATTAATTAAATTTTGGCATTCAGTGCAAATTTGATCTGGATAGTTCATACAACCAATCTTAGCACTTGCTTCCTCAATGAATATTTATTGGATAGTACTTATAAAAAAAATACAATTTTATTCTGTTGATCAGTTGTATAAAAATCACTGTTTTTGCATATTATAGTGCTGGACTTCAGTAATCTCTATGAGGAAAGCATAGTGTAGTGATTTGAGAACCTAAAAGAGGATATACCTTACTTTTGACTACAAACAAACTATCCAAACCTGAGAAGCTTACACAACAGATGTGTGTGTTCTCAAGAACCGAGAGGCTGCTGGGCTGAGAAGCCCACAGACACTGTGAGGTTCTGCTAAAAGGTGGAATCTTCCATGTCCTCACTGTCTGAGCTTCCAAAGGAATCTAAGCTATGGGCAGTATAACTCTGAGAGTCTATGCATACTATGTAGGACACAGTCTTTACAGAATCATTGTCAACAGCTTGGAGGATAAGTGTAGGCCCATTATTCAGGCTGTACAGTACTTCATAGAATACAGAGGCCTTTATAATTCTAGCACAAGATGATAATGCCCGGGACATATTCACTGGGCCAGTGACTCTAGCTAGCTTGTCCCTCGATGCATGCAGGCAGTGCTCTCCTGAGCAGGGTTCTAAGATTTTGTTAGTCTATAGCCAACCACATTCAGCACATTTCTTTTGTTTACTCTTTGGCATCTCCGTGACCACAATACCAGCTGACCTAATTTCTCTGTTTCCTCATAACTAATCTATTTCCCAAAAGCAATCTGATCCTTCATTTCTCTGTGTAGTGTTTATCTGTTGTTACTTTAACAGCGTTATGACTTCTGATGTGGTTAACTTGTTAGAAAGTATCTCTGCTGAACTTTCATTTTTGTCCAAACCCATCACCACCACAACTCAGATATGTTTGACAAGGAAATTGAAATACCACCCTTGAAAGCAATTCTGAACAATAAAAGTCAGATGAGGAACTCAGTTTATTTAAAACATATTTGGCACTGTCGTGTGGCATGCTGGCACTGTCAAAATAAGACATCCCAGTAGCTTTCTTTTTAAGCATCTCAAAGTTTATAGAAATAACATTTTATGTCAGTTGTTTGAAGTTGCCTGGGCCTGTGTCTAACTATGTACCTGGGAGTGATACCCACGTTCTCGAATTTGAGGTTTCTATTTGATTCCTAGCTAAAGCACCACTTTCAAAGTAATGACATGCTCCGGGACGCACAATGGAAGGAATTATGTAAAAATAAAACAGAAATTAAATATTATCTAAAAAGGATAAAATGTAAAAGCTAAGCCTGTATTTTAACTTTCTGTCTTTTGTTCTAATTAAAGCAAATATTTGGCACGAGCCATCATCCCAATGTCTAAAACTCAGATTAGACAGGAGAGGCCCTGATAATACCTCAGGGCCTTGATTCCAAGTTTTCAGGCTGCAACCTTCTCAGAGGAATTTGAGGACAAGAAGCTTCCACGGGGCACGGCCTCCACCTGAATGCATGTGCTCCTGCCTGCCACTGTGCTCTTCATCCTAGGCCACATGATGACAAAAACCCTGTTTATTTTCCCAGCCACAAACTCTGCTGAAATTTTATTTTTTACTTTTTTCTGCTGAAATTTCTATTAATAGTAATTTGAGTTTCCCCTTCTCTGGAATGTAAATCACATAATTGGATTTCTATGGACTTTTGCACCTCTGGTAGTACTTAAGTGAATTTATTTTTCAAACATCTGATAGTAAATGGCTCCTATAATCTTAAAGGTCTTAAAGGCCAAAGAACCAAAGCCTCCTTCTTGTTCTTTTATTTGACTACAATTACAATGGCCAAATGCATGTTTCCCAAGGCTGCCCATGATGGAATATCACAAAGTTGGCATCTAAGAAGAGGAAGGCGTCATTCCATCATTCTAGAAGCCAGAGATCCAAAACAAAGGTTCAGGTAACTTGATTCCTCCTGAACCTTAGGAGAACAAAGCTACTCTGGGCCACTCTTCCTGGGGTGTGGATGGCTACATCTCCCTGATCTCTTCAGACCTTTCCTCTGCACATGCCTGTGTGCAAATTCCCCTTTATATAAGAACACAAGTGACACTGAATTATGGACCACTCTAATGATCTTATTGCATCTTTATTATCTCCTTAAGCACAGTGTAGCCATGTAAAGCCTCATTCTGAGCTAGAGTCCCAATATACTTTCTGGAGTCTGGTGACACAGTCCCACCCTAATCCTAAATTCTGGGCCAGGGCCCTATGTGGAAGTAGGAGGTGGTGCTCTTCCACGGGTCCAGTGTAGCATCATGGCCTGAAGCAGGTTTCATTGCTCATAGAAGATTCCGCTGGCTTCTACTCCAGTAGTACATCAGGAACATGATGACTTTTATCTCAGTAGAGGCATTTATTAGATTGCTTCACTGGTATAATTTCAGAAGTTTTCAGAAAGATGGCTGCATCCTTCTATCTCTACAGTTTTGCCACAAAGGGTAATATCTACATAGGAAGCTTTCTTTTGGTGGGACCAGATTAGAAGCCCAGAAGAGCAGACACAAAATATTTTCCCTTTCTTTTGTCCTCTGGCTTTGTTATCTCCCTCATCACGTGGACAGAATATCCCATAGCCACAGGTTAAAGGTGGAAAAGTTCATTGTGGCTCATAGCTTGTTGACCATTTAGTCAGTAGTCAGCTGGCTCTAAGGTGGGGCAGAATGGAAGCGGAGCCTGGAAGAGAGGTGGTGTTTCTGGCTGACAGGAAGTAGAGAGGAGGGGTGGGAGAAAGGGAGAGAGGTAGATCCTGGTAAGCCATACCTCTAGTGATCCACTTCCTTGGATTAATCTCTGTGTTCCAACATCATGTTTAGCTATAAACTCATTGATGGACTAATGGGTATTCACTAGTGAGTATCTCATACTCAGGATTCACTCACCTCCCAAAAGCCTCCCCTGTGAGCATGTGCACCTTAGGGGACACAGTAGACAAAGAGGATAACAGCCTTTTGAGATCTTTTCTTTTTTTTCCTGTTTCTTTGCATCCATTTATAAAGACAAACTAATGTTCCCTAGGTCTGTCTTCCAAGATAGAGCTTCTGGTACAGCAAGAATGCAGACAGACCAAAGTTTTTAGATTTTAAAGCAGATTCCCACTACACTGCATGTGCTTATTATTGCTATTGTTATTATTGATAGGGAAGGTTGTCAGGGCAGCGAGGTAGCTCAGTGGACTAGGCATCTGCTTAGGCAAGTGCAGGATCCGGGGCTTGATCCCTGGTACCACATGCTGTGCTGTCCCTGCCTCTGAGTATGCTGAGCTGGTGACCAAGTCTGGGCATGGTGGTGCACACCTATAATCCCAGTGTTGGGAGGCCGAGAACAGAAGGATCATTATGAGTCTGAGTTGTGTAGTTAGACCCTGCACAAAATTAAAAAAAAAGTTATCATTGATATGTGCCCCTGAGATTGTGCTGGCTCTTGCCAACAGGAAACTTTGCTGAAGATACATGTGGCAAGGCCTTGTGTCATCTGGTATAATTCTTACAATGCCCAAAGGATAAGAATCCTTCAGATGGTGACACTGAGGCTCACAGATACTCAGAAGCCTCTTGAGTGAACATGGATTTGCGGCAGATGTGTCCTATTTGCCCTTGGCCACATGGAAGAGCTGTGTTCTTCCTGTCCCCACCCATTCAGCTCCAGAATTCATTCTTGAATTCTTTCCACTGAGAAAATTACATGGAGGATTAGAGATAAACACCTCCTCAACACTTCTTTTTGGCAATTTAGTAATGAGTTCATTGGTCTTTAAACTATTTAGTCTAACAATCATTTCAAATACCTTGAGGAACTAGAAGTTTTTGCTAGAAAGAATGGTGTTTAGAAGACAAATATTTTATACAACACAGAAAGGCAAGCACAGTGGTGTAGAGTGCAGCAGGGGCAGGTGGGTGCAGCAGAAGTGAGCACTGAAGGTCCAGCCTGGGAGCCGGATGGCTGAGCCTTCCCATAGGCAGCTCTCAGGGTGCAGGGAGCTCTGCCCTTGGCTAGAGGGCATTGTAGGTGGCACCCAAGGGGACAGTTCTGCTCCTGTCCCTTCTGGATAAACACCTTAGAGAAGCCCACTCATGGATCTTTGATACCTATGGATTTGTGCCTCCTTGTGAGTATTTCTTTTCTTTCTTCAGCTCTTTTTTTCTTCTTCTTCAGAATCAGGGATTAAACTCAGGTCCTTACACTTGCCAGGGAAGTACTTATTCCACTGAGCCATCTCCCTGGCCCCTCCTCAGCTTGGGTTACACTGTAAGGATAGAAAAACCTAGTCCTGGAGTCAAAGATACAGCCTTCCACAGGGCTTCTTCAGAGATGGCTAGAGATGTGCATGTATGTATATTTCTGTCTGTCTGTCTGTCCCTTTATGTTTGTGCATACCTGTATGTGTGTGCACATGTGTGATTGTGCAGTAAGAATACAGCATCACACATTTCCAGGTACCACGTGGTGGCCTCCTGCATGTTCTGTGAGCTGTTTAGTCTAGTCATTTGGACAAAGGTTAACCAGGATCACCACCATTGATGCTTAACCAGTGACACTCAAAAAGTATAATTGCTCTGTGTCACCACAGTTTGATCTATCATTTCTAAGGAATAACATTCTTTGAGAAATGGCCTTTCATCTAATACTAATTGCTAAATGGGCAGAAGGTCCAATATCTGTGAAGTGAACAGGTCAAGTGATAAATCATTTGATTAGAGTTTTCCCTGGCCTTTGAAGGTAGTCTGAAGACATTTCTAAAGTTCATTCACTTTCGTTTAGGTAATGAGCCATTATGAATGGATGCTCATTCCTAAAAAGGCTGAATATTCAGGCTCTACTGTGTGGGCAACTGACCAGAATCAATACAGTTAGAAATGTATTTGGCTTCTCTCTGTTGGGCATTTACCACTGCCAGGACGTTATGAGCTGGTAAGAGTTAGTGATTTTCCTACCATCTTGCCAGTTGGTTACAAAGTAAACAAGTCTAAGATTTGATTCTGATTTATGTAAGGACAATTATTATCAAGCAAATGCAAAATAAATGATGAAACCAGTTCGGTTTCTCTGAGTCAGTGGTGGTAAACCCATGACACACGTGCCACAGCGTGTCGTCCCTCACTGAGGGTTCTGGAAGGCTCATCATCACTGTTCGGTGTGGTGGCTGCCATTCCAAGTTTCTCTTTAGGTGATAAAAGGTCCTAAATCATGCTGACTCTGGTCCATCCCTTCCATGGAAACCATACACATCTGTATCCACAGTACTCTGTTCTTTTTTGGCGCTCTTTGATTTGCCCTCTTTACCTCAAGCAAAGCCCCCTCATGGCGGATACACAGCTTTTCTGTTCCATTTCTTCCCTGTCCAGCCTTAGATTAGATTATTCCCCTACTGAATGACTTTCAAGGAGACAGGAACCTTATGTCGTATCAGAAACTTTCCACACGTCTTAATGAACTCCATCCCCACTCACATTGACAATTTCTACCCTTATCCTAGTTTGGGTCACAGACAGGGAGCATCTGTATATGCCTGTCTGGTCTTTTGCCCTCTTCTCCTGCCTGCCCCTGCCTCTCCTCTGCCCCTTCCCCATGTCCATCTCTTTCCCCTTCCTTCCTCCTGCTCCTCCTCTTCTTTCTCCTCCTCCTTTTTCTCCTTCTCCTCCTCTCTTCTTCTTCTTCTACTTCTTCTTCCTTCATCTTCATCTTCTTCCCCTCTCCTCTATGTTTTTCTCTTTCAAAAAACCAGCAGGGTTACATCACAGTAGATCTGCACTAATGATCCCATCTGTTCTTTATCTTCCCAAAGCCTGCCCCCCAAGCCCCATTGTCAATCTGAGTTTCTATCCTTATACCTCACCATAAGGACTAAATTCAACAGAGGGACCCTTGGGCACTAAACTCAAGCACAACTTGAACTCTTGACTTGTCAGGAGACAAACTGAATCAGTGGTTTAAGTGCCTCACCTGAGGTCCTACCAGAACACACTGCACAAGTGCCTCAACTCCCATCAGCCCAGGGCAATCTCCTTCCTCCTAAAGGCGGATCCTTAGCAGCAGGAATAGGCACAAACCTATCTGACCACCTACGATTAAGAAGGTTCTCTGTGTGTTCAAAGGAGTGAATAGATGAACACAACAGGTCACATTAATAATGCAGAATAACCATTTGAAGATACTTTTATCTATTATTGGAAAGGCTGTGTCACCTTCCAGCTAGCTGGTTTCCCTAGGGATAGCAGCGTGAAGTGTTCATTCTGAAGCACAGAATCATCAGGTTAAAGCAAGCATTCAATGCCATCTGCTGGCAAGAGGCAGAATTCACTTTGAGGGTTCTCAAAGGTGGCTTTGGGCTGCTGGGGACGCTATGAACTCCCTCCATTATATTCCTAGCTCTTTAGCCTTTGGCTAAGATCAAGCAGTGTTTGTCCTCATGGCCTTTCCTAACTGACGAGTTTCCAGCCAAGGACAACAGAGTCAGACTATAAGTGCATGACAAAAGTATTCGGTTCCATTCAACCGCAAATTTTAAAACAAGAGACTTGACTTGAATTCTCTTGGATGCCTTCCTTCCATCGCTGTTGTTCCTATAAAATGGCACCGTGGATTGCTCTGTGATGCTTGAGTAACTGTCTTGACTGGAGGCTGCATTCCAGAAGTGCTCCTCAGACAGGGAACAGGGACGTTTTCCCTCTCATGGAGAATACTAAGAACTCACTCATGCACACATTCTGGGGAGAGGGTGCACAGGGCAGAAAGGCCACTGTGCCATACCATGGAAATAATGAAAAATGCTTCCTCAGTGAAGAAATGGGTTACACTACCTGGACTTGACAAGAAGCATAGTTGTGGGCAGTGTCTTTTGTGCTATGTAAATCATTTTCCTACTAACTTTGCCAGGCTCGTATTTTGAATTTCATAGCAGGTTCTATTGGAAAAAAAAGAAGATAAGATACAGAGTAAGAAAACCCATATTTAGGCAGAGGGTACAGTGGAAAGTAGGGACAAAGAGAGGAAAAGGAAAGAGAAAGCAAAAGAAAAGTGAGGTCAGATGCTCTATAGTGCTGAGATGAAGGACCTGGTCATAGGTCACCGGTTTTAGTCACACATCCTGTTATTCAGTGTGGGTCCCAGGGTACATGTTCACTCCCTTTAGAATTTCCATTTACTCTGCATTGATTCCACAGCAGTCCTTCTGTACTGGGAAACTGCATTTCTGCTTTTATTGTACTGACTGAGGTTGTGTGATTTTAATGTTGTATTTTTCACATGAAGCCCAAACTATTTTGAAATGAGTTAAATAATGCATGTAGTCTTACGTATTTCCATTGTCACCTTAACTTAGGGCTAATTGTTCCAAAACAAACTGGAGTGACTTCTTCCTGGAACAGTGAAATGTTACATTTTTTGATGTTTGCATTGTTATTTTGGCATGCCTAGTTATTTGACAATGGACAAGAGTTGGCTCAAGCTGTGCTTTAACCCTGACTCTACTTTTGACTAAACTGCCCTCCTCTGTAAGTCGCTGTGTCCTTGTCCCCAGGATGGAGAGCCTGGGCTCAAGCTGCGGCGAGGCCCTGTGGTGTGCATTGGCTCCCACCAAGCAAGAGGAGGACATGGAGGACTTCTCCTGCCTTTGGATTTCTGCTGATTGTGCCAAATGTGATATCACATTAGCTTCTCAGTCATAAAATCCTTGATTAGGGTTGCAGTTCTGTGTATTCTGAGCTCAAAGCAACACAAGTTTGGATCCAGATTGTCTTGGTTACTCTTCTCTTGTTGCTGGGATGAACACTGGACACCCAAAGGGAAGGGAGGAGAGGTTTATTTAGCTCCCAGTTGGTGGAGGATTCAGTTCATACTCAGATGGCTCCAAAGCAGAGTGGCAAATGGCAGAGAGCTACCATTCAAGTCAGCGGCAAAGAGCAGAGAGTGAAGGTGGTGGCAGCAGCTGAGGCAGCCCTTGCCTCTCTCCCCTCCTTACACTGTAATGCAGATTACCCACCCCAGGGCAGGCCCAGCATCCACACCCACAACAGTCAATCACAGACTCCAGAAGCGGATCCATGACTGCATGAGGCTTGTGGGGATACCTAGGTACAAATCATAACACAGATAAAACTCAACCTGGATCTGACTCCACTTCTAGAATGCTAGAATGCTTTACCTTGATGGCTAGGTAAAGAGGTAGGTATTGGATATGCAAAAATATATATTTTTTAAATCCAGAACTACAGAAGTAAATCAAGGATTTCAGTTTTATATTAGATTAAAATGTCACTTATATGCACTTAAGTTAAACTTTCTCCCCACATTGTCATGTGTGTATAAAGCTTAAAATATGGCTAATTAAATGAATCACATGACTTTATAAAAGCCAAGACAATGGTGACAATTTCAAGTGACACTGGTTTTCAGCAGATGTAGGGCAGAGGATCTTCAATCTTGGCATAAGAAGGGAGATAGATGTTACTGTAGTCTAATCACCTACCCAGTATCAAATTTTCTCTTTGCCCACCTCTTTTTTTTTTTTTTTTTTTTTTTTTTTTTTTTTTTTTTTGGTGCAGGGTCACATTCATAGTGATCTTGCTTTTTGCCTCCCATGTGCTGGGATTACAGGCGCGCGCCACCACGCCCGGATTGCATCGCCGGCTCAGCGCACCCGAAGGCGGGGCCGGCGCGGCTTGGGGAACCAAGGATCGAACACTGGTCCCTGCGCTTACCTAAGCAAGCGCTTAGTCCACTGAGCTATACCACCGGCCCTTCTTTGCCCACCTCTTGCACATAATTCTAAGTACAAGATCTCTATTGATGTTTTCTTCCATGAAATGGTCTTCACTACTAAGAGAACTGGCATGTCAATTCTACATGTGTTCTTCCTGACATGGTAATTCCTAGAGTTGGTTCTCTCTCTCTCTCTCTCTCTCTCTCTCTCTCTCTCTCTCTCTCTCTCTCTCTCTCTCTCTATCTGTCATGAAATATTTCTAGATTCATCTCCAGCCATGCTCCCATTAAGACTCAGCTATCCACAACAGGCAAAATCTTTCCTAAGCCTGGAGAACAGTGAACTGATTGTCTCCAGTGAAGGCTGATTTTCCTGTAGAGGTTAATGAAGTTTTAAATTACATTGTGTTTATTTTAGATTCTCTATTATGTTTTCTTTTTAAAATACTTGTATCACTACCTACAACAAACTGATGAATGACTTTTCTTGATTTTTATTTCTTATACCTTTACAATGCATTTTTAAAAGGATATTTTTCTATAAATTTTCTCAGCCAGGAGCAACAAAGGAGAAAATAATATAACTTTCAGTTCTCTTAGGTTTTGCTCTAGTTGCTGACACAATTCCTTCAATTCAGCTATCTTAGTAATTCTAGAATGGCCAAGATGGCTCAAAAGTTCCCCTCTTTGGGGATTGCTGCTCCTCCACCAGGCCCAGCAGCTTGCTGGATTCCCCAGGCACCTTCTCACCCAGACCACTTTCTTACCCAGAGGCCTTGCTTCTGTGCTCGGCCTGTTCTTAGGGACCTTACCAATTCTCTTTGTTCCTGATATTGTAAAAATCATGTGCAGTACCTCATCACTTGAAGCTCTCATTAAATGGTCTCCCAAGCCATCCTTTTACAGACCTTCTCCATTTTAGAGATACAGTGTACCATTTGCCCACTTTTCTATGTTGAGAATGCCAGTCTTTTAACACAGTTTGCTGTAAGCAAATACTGTCCTTTGTCTTGTGGCTTATATTTTAACTTCTACTCTTAGCATCTGTGAATAGCTTCATATCATAATTCAGGATACTAACATCATTCACAGCTTTTGGCTTTACATAAGCATTTTAAAGATGAATGCCCACAATTTTAATCAACAGAAAGATTTAGCTGCTAACGGACCCAGCTTGTGCACATCAGCATGGCCCTTATTAAATCATTCATGGTCTTTTTTTTCTGTATCTCACAGTGATACAAATACAATGGACTAGAAGGTAACTCACCAATCTGTCCTTGCCATATGGCAGAGAGGCATATAGAGAAGGAGTAAAGCCTGTGATTCTTTCTGTTTTATAGCTGAAGAAAGGATTCCTAAGAACCTGAAATTTAGATAGCAGCTTAAGAAAAAACAAAGAATCCAGTAAAAGAGACAAGGCATTGGGTAACAAGCTTAAAAGAGTAAAGCATGTCAGGAACTACATGAATTAGAAGGTCTGAACCCCTGGGGTGAAATCAAATAGACTTCAGTCTTACAAATAGCTTTGGGATAAGGAACATAAAAAATATGTATATTTTCTATTATGAAATGAAAAAAAATCAGGGCTATTTAAGCAAAGGAGTAGCATGGCTTAGAAAGACATTTTTTATAACAATATGGGAGGTAGATTATAGGCTGGAGGCAAGAGAACAGACTTTTTCCTTTGTGTGACAGATGAGTTTATTAGTGAAGCTGATAATTTACATGTAAATCTATGCAAGATAGGGTCAGTTCATCTCTAGCTTCCAAGGGTTTTGAGCAAGCAGTAAGTTTTTCCTTGTCACTTTTGTTTATTTATGTGGTGAAATCTCTAGATAGATTTATTTTTTAAAGTTGGAAAAAGACACCAACCAGTTCCGTTATCTTGGCTTTCCATGCCTCCTGGAAGATAGCTGAGGCAAAGCTGGGATGCACATCGCGCCCGGGCTGCACCTCCTGGTGTGTGTGGTACATGAGGAGAAAGCCCCGGGCTTCCTTTGTCCACCAATAACAGGCCAGTCGTGAGTCACAGTCTGAATATGAGGAAATGTTCATTTACGTTTTCATGGTCACGGCAATGAGACCTTTTTTTTTTTTTGTAATGCTGAAAGGGCTCCCCTTGTAGAATGTGCTGGTAAGAAGGTCATTTTCTCCCACAGGCTGGAGCAGAAGGTCAGCCTGCAGTTCTGAGTACTCCATCACTATTGTGATCGCCTCAGGAAGCTGAGGTCTCCCAGCTGCCTGGAACCCACATGCTTCGCATGATGTAGCACTGTGCTGTTAATTAGCTGTTTCAGGGTTCTTAATGCCCTGTGGCTTTGGAAACACTTGTTAACCCAGAGAGAGAGAGAGAGAGAGAGAGAGAGAGAGAGAGAGAGAGAGAGAGAGAGAGAGAGAGAGAGAGAAGCTGGAGGAATACAGCCTGAATGTATTCTAATTCAATTCCATAACCGCTCATCTTTCCAAATCCCTGTTCAGAATCTGTTGAAAATTATAGTTGACTGAAGTTGTTGTTAGCAACGCAGCCTGAGAGAAGAGAAGGCTCACAGTGGAAGGCTCCTTGGAGCTGCAGAAATGTGGCAAGCAGCAGGAGAGATGGAATCAGTTGAACTTTCCAGACTCACATATGCAGCTGGAGAGGCTTGAAAATCCAAGTTAGAATGAGGGGCGGGAGAAGCAGAATGACGCAGGCAGCCCACGTAGGGCACCGACGGGTGTGCTTTGCTCTTCTGACAAAGGCAGAGCAAGAGCCCTTGTCTCCTAGTACACACTTGACTCAGCACACAAAGCTGGTGCTCAACAGACCCATAATTCTTCTCGCTACAATTCTCATGACATAACCTGACCAACCACATGAAACCCAATGGGGAAAACAGCTATTGTCATTGGCAACAAGTGTAGGAATTGCATCACTAGCAAACCACATGCTTTATTCCACAGGGCAGGTTAGAGTGCAGCCTGCCAAGCCAGCCACTGTACTATGCTGTGCATGCGTGTGCACTGTATGAGCCAAACAAACATTTCACAGGGAAGTCCGTCTAAATCTTTCAAAGAAGTGCACAGAGGCTAATTGTGCTCATGTCCTCACAGTATATACTGCAAATGTTTTGTGTCTGGAAGTGGCCTTTACTTTTGTTTTAATGTTTTATTTTTTTACTTATTTGGTACAGGGTCTCCCTACACTGGGACTTGTAGTGATCTTTCTGTCTCAGCATGCCCAGACCTGGGGCTATAGGCATGCGCCACCACACCTGGTTTGGGTGGCCAGCACAGTGCACCCAGTGTGCCAGCATACAGGACAGGAAATCGACCCTTGGTCCTTGCACTTGCCGGGCAAGCACTTAGACTGTTGAGCTATCTCCCCAGCCCATGCTTGTCATTACAAATGCAAGATACATGTACTGAAATTTGGGGATAATTGCCATTTTGTTTCCTGTTCCACACTCAGACTCTTCCTGATCTGCTTACAAAATGAGGAAGCATGACTTGAATTATAAATTGATCTATTTGCTCCTGTATTTAAAAATACATACATTACGCAGTTTCTGGATAACTTGGTAGTGAATCAAGTCTCTAAAATGTTGCCTTCATTTTACAATAGAGTTAGAGACATTAAGTAGATGATAGAAAAAATAAGTTTGCATATTGTTTTAAGATGTATTGGATGATATTGTACACTTGCTACTTTAAAATATATAGGCTCTCTGAAATGCTAACTCCCATGATAATAACCAAAATTTGTTTTGAAGTACTAATGTCAAAGCTAATTAGCTTAATAGACATCAAGAGTGACACCCAATTTACTCTCATAGAGATTTTTAAATGCGTGTTTCAACCTGTTCCACACTGTGTCCTTTCTTACATTTGTCTTATGCATAGGCCTGTAAGATTTTATTCCTTACTGTTATGCTGTTATTTTAGTGAGAAAGGACTGAGAGGAACTTGAGATTTCTATATACTTAGACTACTACTCGCAGTAGGTTTGATCTTTGTTTCTTACACTGTGACTGCCGAAGAACTTCAATTTATGTCCACAATTATTAAACAGTCCAACCCTTTTTATTCATTAATTTTTGAGTTGCAAGTTGCTTTTGGGAATCATAAACTGTGCTTCTTTGTTGTTTTGGAGAGCGGCATTTTCAGTGATGGGAGTGAAATTCTCCTTCCCTTCACTGATGTCCAGGTCTTTCTTTATCATATTGATGAGCCTGAAAACTTTTCTGAGCTGACAGGTCACCTAGTACCTTGTGACTTAAAACATGCAATGCCAAAGACAGCTTTTAGCTGGTTCCAGGGTCCACTAAATACAGGCAAATATCAAACTATACTTTGTGAATAGACATGTATAAATTATATCCTGTTCTAACTTTTAGTTAGAAATCACATTGTTCTGTTTCATAGAAGATGAAGGTTTTAGACTAGAACATTACAAATAAACTGAAGACTGGTACAGGAGCCTCAGTGGGAAAGTCTTTACAGAAAGGAAACGTGGTAGAAGAGCCAAGATTATAGACCTCGGAGAAGAAAAGATGACTTAGGCATCTTTGACTAGTGGGCAGTGATGGAAATCTGATGTTCATTTCTACCCAGAACAGTGCAGGATGAATGACTAGAAGTTATAGAGGTAGGTGTTTATTTTTCTCAATGTGTTACTGTTAAGTTGGACCACACTCTGCAGTTATGACAAAGTTTACAAAACTAGTTCCCACCCTCAGGGAGCCTTCTTGATTTGATCTGGAGCATGTCCTGGGCACTGCAATTTATATAACTTTTGGAGTATTTTTCATAGGCAACCAGTATTGAGAATACAGCTGTAAGTTGGAGAATGCTGAAAGCAGCCATTCTGCTTGGGGTTGAAACATCATTCACTGCACTTTCTGTGATGCATTCAGACACTGTTTCTAGAAACTCCAGGCTAGGATACATTTTATTACTTTGGGTGTGGTGATGCATCCACACATTGTTACTAATATACAGGTGTCACTTAATTTGAAGAGGCCAAAAAGCAAAAGGAATAGAAGCAGAGAAGGAGTTGGGGAAGTTCTGTGGTAAACACAAGGGTCATCCCTTATAATATAAAGAATTAAGTCAATGCATCGTATTACATAAATTAGATTTATTTCATGGTCTTTCCCACTGATTTAAGTCCTACAGGCTTCCACATACATTGCCACAAAATTTTCAAAAACTGTGACAGCAAAGTTGTGTATAATTCACTATTTTTTAAGCAAATTACAAATGATACAGAATTTCAAAACAAGATGATTAGGAAATTAACAATGGTTACTACATTGCATATTGTTATCTTAAAAATAGTTTATCAGGTTACAAGATATAGGTGGGCAAAATTGATCGAACAATATAAGCACTAATTGTTGCTTTCAATGAACTAATAGAAATTAGTAGCACAATTATCTTAGCTATCTTGTGTGTATATATATTTTTTCTTCCTTCTTTTCTCCCTTCTCCCCTGCCAATTATTCTTTTTTTTTTTTTTTCTCTGTATTTTAGGAAAGGGTCTACAGGGTGTTCAGGGTCTCACTACTAGATTGGACTCATAGTGATTCTCCTGTTTACAGCCTCCCAAGTGCTGGGATTACAGGTGCATGCCACCATACCCAGTCTCAATTGCTGTCTCAGTGCACCTGGGGTGGGCGGGCGCTGGCACAGTAGGCCTGGAGATTAAATCCCGGCCCCTGTGCCTGTTCGCAGGCACTTTAATTCACTGAGCTATTTGGCTGGCCCCTATTCATTCCTTTTCCTTTTGAACAGTTTCTTTCCATATCCATTGTACCTTTCAGATGTTATTTACTCTTTCAGTTTCTTACACTAGGGAGACAATACGATGTTTACATATATGAGTCTGATTCATTTCACTTATAAGTATGGTCTCCGTTGCATCCATTTACCTATAAAAGCCTCAAGTTGTCTTTTTTTATAGCTGAGTAATACTTCATTGTATAGAACTCCTCCATATTTTTTATCCATTCTTCAGTTGATGGCCTCTTTGGGTTGTTTCAAAGATTTAGCTATTACAAATTATGCTGCTGTAAGCATAGGTGCACATATATCACTGTGGTATAATGTTTTCAATACCGAGGGAAAATATCCAGGAAGAGAATAGCTGTGTCTGTGCTGAATGGGACCTCTAATCCTAGTTTTTTTTGAGGAATTTCCATTCTGATTTTCACAGTGGTTGTACCAACAAGGAGAAGTGCTCCTTTCCCCCTAAAGCCTCTTTAGCAATTGTTATTGGTTGATTTCTTAAAGAAATCAAAGAACAGAAAGCTGTTCTTTCTGGGGTGAAATGGAGTTGTAGTGTTATTTTAATTTGCATTTCTCAAATGACCAATGATGTTGAACATTTTTTCATATATTTATTTGCCATTTGTAGTTCTTTTTGGAAGTATGTATTCATCTCAGATGTCCATTTTGGATTAGGTCTCTAATTTCGGAGACCTGATATTTTTAACTACTTATATGTTCTAGATAGAAGTCCCTTTCTGAGGCACAGTTGGCTAAATTTTTTCCCCAATTTGTAGGTTTTCTTTGCACTTTGCTGGTGGTTTCTTTGAATGTACAAAAGCTTTTTAATAAGATAAGAGCCCTGGAGCAGGGGAGATGGCTCAGTAGAATAAGTGCTTCCCTGTTAAGCACAAGGGGCCTGAGTTCAATTCTCGGGTCCAAATAAAAAAAAAGAGAGATCCCAGTTAGTTGTCGATTCTTTGAAGTACTCCCATGCTGTTCGTGTTTTGTTCATGAACTTTCTGCCTACCTCTAAGTGTTCAACATTTCTACCTCCTTTCTCCTCTAGTAGATTTAGTGTTTCTCTTTTAATATTTAAATCTTTGATCCATTTGGCTTTAGTTTAATGCACAGCGATAGACATAGTTCTCATGTTAGTCTTCAGCATGCGGAAAAACAGTTCTTCCAGCACTATACAATTCACCTATTTCTTAAATGAATGCATATATTTTATCACTTTAATGAAATGAATGCTGCTGGGGGTTACACTGCTGGGGGTTACATTAATGTCAGACTGCTAAGTTCGAGAAAACCCAACAGGCCTTTAAATTCCTTCACATATTCCAGATCATATGATTCTTCATTTTCAGATCATGCAACTCTAAAACAGAATGGTGAGCACTCAGGTCAGCTCTGTACTGGCTTGCGAGACAGTAAAACATAAAGTTAAAGCGAGGGCTCTCTTTCAAAATATTTCTGTATAAAAACAGCATGTGGTTCAATAATCCGGAGTTCACTATAATATCTACATGTCAGTATAATACCTCCATGTCAGTATCCAAATATTTATTGCATAATTCCTACCAGACACACTATAATCCTGTATTTATCAAATACCTTTTTACAAACTGGGACCCAAGGCTTAAGTTTTAGCTTCATAGTTAAAGACTATAGAGAATTTCTAAAAACAATAATAAAAAACAATGGATTTTTTAAAAAAACTATAAAATAACAACCATTTCAAGTTAGAGGGTGTACTGAAGACAATAAACAGTGGGGTTTTTAGAACCAACCAGTACTGACTTGACAGATACATATATTTAAATGTTCAAAAATTTGGAAGCCTGGGCATGGTGGTTTAGGCTTGTAATCCCAGCATTCAGGAGACTGAGGTAGGAGGATCCCTGTAATTTCAAGACTAGCTCAAGGCATACCTATGCTGCAAAGGGAGACCCTAACTCAAAAAGGCAAACAACAACAACAAAACTTTGGTAACCTAAGCTCTTTACCTTATCATTATTTAAAATTAAATTATATAAATCTTCAATTTGTGAATTAAAAATAGGAGTAATACAAACTTTATTCTTCACTTCTTTATGAAATTTCATTATATTCTTGAGGTTATTTGCTTATTATGTCTGTGTGATTAGCACACTATAAAATATTGCACTACTGTGCATTTTATGTTGAAATAAACTTGAGAGGTGATCATACAGTGTAGGTAGCAAATGATGTAAGCCATGGATGGGTTGCTTTCATTGATTCTGTAGGTGATGGAAAATATTAATGCAGAATAAAATTTATCATATTCATAACCACCGAATTGTAAATAGCATAAGAACTGATGTTGTAGTCTTCTTGAGTTTTAAAACACACAGGTAGGAAATGTCCCCTAGTCATTGAAAATTGAGGAAAATCACAAAATACTTCTTTGGTATCTGAATTTGTCATAAACAAAATATTTAACATAAGCCCAAATATCACACAGTGGTGGCATAGAAAATGCTTTCCCTTGTCAGAAGTAACTTTGGTTTGGCTGACCATGTGGTCATTGATTTAATCACTATTAATTTAGAAAAATAAATGAAGACCAAGAGCTGGATTTCTTTGCTTGAGGGTCTAGGAGAAGTAAGCCCTGGTGGGAACTGGAGTCTTGGGTCAGATTTCACTGGAGCACACAAATCTGTTTATTTGAGAACACTAGCATGATTCTGATGGAAGAGCAGAATCCATTGAGTCTGGGAGTTCAGTTCTTTCCCTGCTGATCAATGATTTTCTTCCAGGACAAAGTTTTCAGGCCTCCCTGAGTGTTGTGCCTGCCATGCTGACGTGTAATGAGGGCATAGGCAAGTGATGACGTGTAATGAGGGTGTAGGCAAGTGCTAACATGTACATGAGGGAGTAGGCAAGGAGCATAACTGCTCCGTGCAACTTATCTTTATGGTAGGAAAACCAATTATAACACCCGGTGTCCTAAGTAGTACTAGAACATTGCTGAAGAGGAATGCTAATGTCTTTTCCTTCTCAAGAGCCTTCTGTGATGGTCATGTAAGAGACACTCCAGAGAAACGTTTGGGCACCTAAGATTAATGAAGAGTTGAAGTTGAACACTTCAGAGGGGAAGAGAGCTTCTCTGTTCTGTGAATTTTAATGACAGCTGCTGGTGCTCTTTTAAAGCTTTTCCACCTAAAAAAAAAATACAATATATTCTTGAAATTTAAGGAAAAAAAGGTTTGAGAAACTAGTGCTTGAAAATTGATGATGATATAGAGCTTTTGGGGGAAGAAAATGTGGGCACTGTCAGTGGGAGTTTTAATGGCACCATTCCCTTTCAAGATGAAGCTGGCAGGTTTAACAACAATTTGGGAAGGTAGGTATCTTACCATTTAAGGATCTTACTTCTGTCATTTCAAGCAATAAAACGGTGGGAATGCATGACTAGTGATTTGCAAGGCTGTTATTTGCATGCAATAGTGAAAAAGTAGGAATCTTAGTGATTTTCCTCATTGAAACTGTAAAAGAACTAGAAAATAGCCATATTGTGGAAGAGTGTGTGCCCAGCTAAAAGTGGAAAGGAGATCCAGGCGAAGCAGAAAAGCAAGTCCCCAAATGATCATTGAATATGCCACTATGGCTTAAAAAAGTCTCAGAAATGGGCAATATTTATTCCTGTGGGCATGGAATTGTTCATAAAAATCACATGAATATCCACAATTTACTGTCCAATTTGTTGGCCACCAGGCAACTCAGCCTATTTAAATTTAAAGCAATGAAGTTAAATAACAAATTTCAGCTCTTTAGTTGTTTGCACCACATATAAGTGCTAATGGCCTTTTGGCAAGTAGCCTCCATGACACAAAGTAAAGCTCCAGATAGATACACACAACTGGTAAAGAGGTTACCTGTGGACAGGGCAGAGCTGGGGAATGGTGGTCTACAGAAACTTTGGGCTGTGCAGGCCCCACCCCTGGCACATGCTGAGGTGGCAATGGAGACTGGGTGTGGTGGCACTTGTGGCTGTAATCCTAGCTCTTGGGAGGCTGGGATCACTACGAGTCTGATCTAGTAGTGAGACCCTGAACACCCTGCAGATCCTTCCCTAAAGTACCGAAAAAAAAAAAAAAAAAGAAAGAAAGAAAGAAAGAAACTTTGGATTTCTACATGATTTTGAAATTCCACAATAAACAATCATCTAGATAATTTGAAATGAATGAGTACATTTGTAAAATTAAATCATGGCTATCACTAGAAATTATAAAACATTTTAGACTTTCAGTAAGTATATCAGTGCAAATTGATTTAATACCCTGTCCCTT
Source organism: Ctenomys sociabilis (assembly GCA_004027165.1). NCBI lineage: Eukaryota > Metazoa > Chordata > Mammalia > Rodentia > Ctenomyidae > Ctenomys > Ctenomys sociabilis. The sequence goes on along the minus strand of PVKA01000131.1, from coordinate 202,149 downwards.
TAGCCTCTGTCTAGAAAACACATACACATGTGCACATAAACAGTACAAAAACCTAACGTGCAAAACCATTTACTCCCTTGCCTTCTTTGCAGAAGTATCTACTCTAGGCATTTAAATATAAGGACCACAACCCAACTGCCACATAGATGGAGGTGTTTCACTGTGACTATGGCATGAACATCTGCTGGTCATATGTTGTCTTCCTTTTGCAGCTGATTAAATAATTACTGGTTGGCTTCATGCAATCCTCATAATTATAGACTACAAATGGTGGTTATTATGCTCCCTGGAATATAAACATTTTTAAAATAGTGCAGTGACCACTCATTTATTTTGTTAGAGCTTAAGGCATTAATTACAGAAAAGGGATAAAGATATAGCTGAGGGCTAGAGCACTTGCCTGGCATGGATAAGGCACAGGCTTCAAAACTCCAGTTCTACCACCACTGCCTCTACCAAAATCATGAAAATTTTAGAAAAACTAGACCAGTACCGTTATATGTGATTGAACAATCATTTGATCATGTTGATGTCAGAATAATTTATTTGAGAGTATTAGAAAAGCCCAGACTGAGAGTATAGCTCAGTGACAGAGTGCCTGCCTGGTGATCACAAGGTCCTGAGTTCAATTCTCAGGAGAGAAAGAAAAAGAGAGAGAGAGAGAGAGAGAGAGAGAGAGAGAGAGAGAGAGACAGACAGACAGACAGACAGACAGACAGACAGACAGACCTGCTTTTAGAGTTGTCAGTAGACTATGAAATAAGACAGATGTGTCTTGTGGATGTCCAGTTTCTTGATTAAATAGTAGTGATTCAATTAATGTAATTTCTTGGGTAAGTTTGTGTCCTTTTGCACAGCACACAGGAGTTCTAGCTGACTGTGCGGACAGTCTGACACACAGACACTCATGAATCAGCATTGCCCATGTACAGAGAGAACCAAGCACACATTATTTGTCTCATTGAATTCTTGAAGAATTAATTTAAACATTGCATTCAGGAAGCAGTTCAAGAGTAGTAGTTCACCTTATGTTTTCAAAAAATAACATCTAAATAGATAATCTACCATACTTGCAATAGAGTTAATTTCAACTGAAATCATTCTTGTCTCGTTTTAAACGTGTGAATTTAATATAGAAAAGTTTCCTCTAGAGTCAAATATTTTAGAGTATGTATGCTCCTTTCACATTGGTTATTAAAATATTGGCAGCTGCATTAACACTAAGTGACTGAATATAGAGAAATAATGTCACCCAGGTTGAAGCTGTGTTTGCTTATTAGATCACATGAGCCATCAATCAATCCATCAGTCCCATCCCCACTCCAGCACATGGGTGCCACATGCTAGTGTTGGTCCCTGGGTAACCTGTGGACCAGTGTTACCAGAGAGAGCTTTGACAAGTCAGAATCTCATAAGCTATGCTGGACACAGTCCGAGTCTGCGTCTGGCATGGTCGCTACCTGACTCGTAGACATATTAAAGATTGTGAAGGTTGGTCTAGTTGCCTTTCAGCACTTTCTCTCCCACCAGGTCATCTAGCCCAGTGCTTCTCCAACCTCCTGAATAGCAGAGTGTCCAGCACCTTGTTGCTGGTCCCATACCCAGCTCTCTCATATGTTTATCAAGGTCATTTATAGATTTGCATGCATTTTGTACATGAATTGCAGAAAAGGGTGTACTGAGCTTAGAAAAGGAGCATTAATATAACCAAGTCTAATGGAAGCTAGTACCTGGGTGGTACATGGTGCCACCAGCCATTCTTTTTTGGCAGAACCAAGGATTGAACCCAGGCCCTTGAGCTTGCTAGGGAATTGCTTATTCCACTGAGCCATCTCCTCAGCCCTGCCACCAGCCATTCTACTAGGAGCATTCCGTTTGACTGCAGAGAGACACAGGCTTGTATGTGCATAGATACACACATGCACATATGTATACACACACACACAAAACAAACCAAGAATTTTCTCTGAGCAATGTTTAAAGTGTTCCTGGAAATATCCACATGTGGAAAGGGTGGAGGCTGCACTAGAATACACAGCCAACTAGCTCCAGATTCATAAGTCACACGATGTGTTAATAAGGCACAAATGCTATTGTGAGGTAATGCACTTTGTTGTGTGCAACACAAGTGTTATGGTGTGTGTCTAGTTGTCTCCCCAAAGCCCCATGCAATCAAGGGGTGGAGCCTTCTAGAGTTTGTAATTAAGTCATGATCCACTGGGATTACGGAAGATCCAGAGCTAAGATTATGGGTTTTAGTACTTCTGGGATTATGAGTGTGTGTACTTCCCCTAGCCTGGGGCAGAGAGCCTAAATGCAATTTAAGAGAGACAGACTTCCTCACAGTAGCCATTGTTGGTGCTGCTCCTCCGTTTTGCTCTCTTGTTCTTTGCCGCCACCATAAAGGTTGCTATCAGCCGCTCTGCCTTGGAGCCAGCTGAGTACGGACTGAAAGATCCAGTAACTGTGTGCTAAAGAAACATTGCCTTCCTTCATTTTGAGTGTTGGGTATTTGTCTCAGCAACAAGAGAAGTGTAACTGGGACAAGTGAATTTTAAGACATCATAAAATGCTTCCTTCTTTATTTCCACCCTCGCCCTCTTTTTAACTGGGCAAAACTCATCCTTGGTGGAACAGACTTCGGGGAAATGTGAGCTCAGAGTTTCCTCCTAAAATCTCAGTGGCTAGTGAGGCTCTGAATGCTTGAAAGTTGGATTCTGTAGTGGTGGCTATGGCTATACCTCTCTGCAGTTTCGTTATGTTAGAATTAAAGCAATGCTTTGACTTAAATTACATCAGGCATCGCTCTGTCTCTCAAGCTGAGACTCAGATGTCAGAATGAATTTTCTTCCCTAGTTAGGGAAGGAATTAGGTTTCAGGGCCATAAAAGCATCACTGAAGTACCCAGTTAGTAAGTCATTCTCTCCTCATCTAACTTCAAGTTCCTAAGCATTTACTATGTCCTTTCATTTTCTTAGAGTACATCTGTGGTATAGACTCACCCTGCATGTAAGTGGAAGAGAACATATTTTTTCTCTTTTTCTTTTGGTCCTGGGGATCAAACTCAGGACCTTGCCCTTGACAGGCAGGCGCTTATAACACTGAGCTATCTCCCCAGACCAAGAAGCCATATTTTTTTTTAGCATGAACTTGACAAAGACTTACTATTAAAGACTAGCATTCAATGTTTACTTCAGTTTTTATAATTAAATTTATTGGCACAAATATATATATATATATATATATATATATATATATATATATATATATATATATATATATATATATATATAATGACTATATATAAATATAGTGAATTTTCATAATATCTATTATAAATTTTGTTTCTTATTTACACTTTTAGTTTCTCACACCAGAGAAACAATGTGATATTTATACATATGCAATTTACTTCACTTAAGAGTACAGTCTCAAGGTGCATCCATTTACCTAGAAGCTGCAGGGAAAAAAGAAGTACACTTCTCCTTCTCCACTATTGGCAGGAGTGTGGACTAGTGCAACCACTGTAGAAATCAGTGTGGAGACATCTCAGAAAATTAGGACAAGGGCTTCCATTTGACTCAGTTATTTTCCCCTGAAGAATTAAAGGCTTCAGACCATAGTGCTAGTATGCACCCCCATGTTTATAGCAGTACAGCTTGTAATAGCTACAGCTTGGAAATGACCCAAATGCTCGTCAACTGAAGAACGGGTAAAGATGATGTGGCATGTGGCTTTTGTTTGTCTTATATATCGGTGAATCTTTCTCTGTAAAAATGAGTGTTGTGTTCAAGACAGCTGTGTTGAAATATATTCACGTATGTCATTTACATGCTGGAAGGCGTTCAGTCTGAACATACTAAAAATCACTTTGTCATACATTATTTAAGTTTAAGAATCTTAGTTTTTAGAGGGATTTAAAATAGGGACCAGAGTTCCACAGAAGTTCTATGAACTTCTTCAAGAGGACTGAGAGGGCTGGGGAGATAGGTCAGTAGAATAAGCACTTGCCTGGTAAGCACAAAGTCCTGAGTTCAATCCCCGGTTAAGGAAAAAAAAAAGATGACTGAGTTAGTTACAGAATAAATTGATATCTGTAATGACTTTTAAAACACTGCTTATAGAAGATAAGGTTTCAGAAGTTTCTTTATTATTCAGTATGAAAAGTATTATCTTGAAATATATAAAATTAAAATAACAAAATTTGCTGCTGAAAAATCATTATTTAGGTCTGTCAGATTTAAAAATTCCAGCTAGAATCATAAATCTGAATTATAGACAGATTGAGGACAGCACTGTTTCTCTCCTAATAAAACATATCCAAAGCTGAGATAACAGAAACCTATGTTAGTCACAATGAAGTTTTCCAGTGATGTTATGTTAAGTTGGGAGAGGCTCTAAACTACATTTCTGGAGCCAGTGTGGGGTTGTATAGGTGAAGAGAGAATGAAGGAGCTGAAGAACTAGGTCCTTTGGAGTTGGGCTGGGCTTTGAGTTGGCCTCTTTGGGACGGGATTCCTTTGAGTCTAGAGTATATCCTGGATTCTGTCATTTTCAGGTCTACTATGTGGACCAGTCATGGGATTGTTTTTTTCTCTTATTACCTTTCATCACAGATGAAGACAAGGTCTATTCAAGGTCTTTTGTTTGTGAAATGTCTCTTCATTGTCATGTAATCAGCTATTTGACAGAGATCTTCTGTTTATGAGTTTGAGAAAGTATGGGTATCTTTTGATGTATATGACCTCACAGAAATTGTTTAACTTCTGTACTTCAAGATTTTTATTTTTAACTTCTAGAAATGCTGAGAACAGAACCTACCCTCTTGGATGGATCATGATGATTAAGTAACAATGTGAAATTCTTCTGCTAGGGTTTCTGGGCTTTGTGCTTCTCATTAGTGATATTTTCTATAGTTCCAGCTAGGGATTATCTATACATATAAGGCGTTGTTTTGTCTACAAGTTGAAGGCAAAAATGCTTGGCTATGCTTTCCAATGAAAGTAGACTCAGAAATAAGAGTGGATGATAGCATGGAAAAATTTTAGTGGCTATCAGTACCTATTGTTCTTTTCAAGTTGGACTGATTTTTACAGAGGTATTATGTGAATTTCATTTTAGCCAAATAATTAAAAGTAACTGATTTTTTAAAAGTTAATGTGTCACAAGGAAAAGAAAGGCTCTTATTAGGTTATATAGCAATTTTCTTGGGAACGACATACACATATTCTGTTTATGCCCTATACAATGATTTTATATGACTTTTGTCCTACAAAATGTTCCCTTTTCTTTCACTCAACTGAATTGTTGACTTAGTGTTCAGTACATTTTTCTCTAACATTTAGTTGTAGTCTAGAAGAATTTTAATGAGATTTTCTCCTATTATTAATATGAATTGAGCTTGAAAACCATGTTAATGTAAATCAAGAATACATTTTTCTGTTCAATAATTCTAGAAACTTTTAAAAAGTATTAATGAGCCATTGGTCATTAATTGGGTGGACCATACTTAATTAGATGAAATGTATAATTGATAGTGCTAAGAAAATCTTCACTTCTCTGTTGATTTGCACTTATATACATCCAGTGAATAGATATTTCTAACATTTATTACTTTAATCCTCTTTTGTTTCATGTATATTCAACCTCATTTTGAATAATTGAGATAAATAGCCTTTAGAATCTTCTTCCAAATGTTAGTACATCATCCATAGTACAACTTAAGAATCTTACTTAAGGGCTGGCCAGGAATCTAGCTGAGTGGCACAGTGCCTACCTAGCAAGCACAAGGCCCCGACTACAATTCCTGGAAAAATAAAAGAATCTTACTTAAATCTCTCTTATCTATTTTTATCCACATACCAATTGGATTTCACTGGTTTCTCTTCAGTAAAGAGTCTAAAAGCCCAGCATCTCTCACCTTCTGAAACTACCTTCCTCCCCCAAACTGTGTCTTGATTATTTTTCCATACTTACCACCTTTCCAGACTTAATTTAACCGTGTCTTTTTCTTTGTATTCTCCTTCTGTCCAGGTATTTATTGTAATTCCTTCTACCCATTGGGACACCAGTCATATCCATTATTAGTTTGATATTCAGCATCTATTTTATTAAGTGCAAATGTACTGTATATCTTTCACTTGTTTTTCCCTTTCCAAAAAGTTATATTTTTACTTTTACAAAAATCTCTGCCAATACCCTGGAACCTAATAAAAATTCAGTGCCAGTGTTGATCTGAAAACCAGCATTCACAATGTTCAGATGTACTTTTAGATATAGGGATGATATAATTTTATCATCAGAATTTATAAGGATATAAATTATAAATGAAAACTAATCACAATGAAATTTAAGATGAAGTAACCTTATGTTATTTGACAAAGTGAAAAACTATCAGAAAGTTTAATTAAAAGTCCACATTGAAGGAGTACAGGCATATACGTTGAAAAAAAACCCTCTCAGGAATTCCACCTCCAACTGCCCTTACCTCTATTCGAACATGCCTTGGCAGCATTTACACACTGTCCTGGTGTTGGTGTCATAAAGGACAGAATTTGTGCTAGCTGAGCCACGAATACTCAGGCATCTGTTATTTTTTCTATAGAAAAAGGCACAATTGATTTTAAGTATCACATCAGCTTTTATTTTATCCTGATACCTCGTTGACACAGATTCAAATCCCACATCTGCAACTGTTCAGCTATGACCTCTGGCAAGTTAGTTAACTTCTTAAGCTCCAATGTATAAAATGGTGCAAAAATATCAACCTTAGGATGAATGCAAGAATTAAATAAAATGCAGACTTCTTGGCATAGAGCTGATATCCACCGAGTATAAACTTCCATAATTTTTTTGGATCACTGAGTGGTAGCCATAATTTTCTGCCTGCTTATTTTATTCAAGATACTTTACTGCCTGCTATCCACAGGTATTAATATAGTTGATCTAGCAATATTTTTATGCAGTAGCTATTCTATTAATATCATCATAGTCATCACTTCCTCATTCTGTTTCACAGATAGGAACAGGAGCCACAGACAAAAAGGTACAGATAAGAATTAGTATAGCTGGAACTCAAACCAAGTGTTCCAGTTCTAAACATACCCCAATATAACCTCTCAATTCTAGTCATTTCCATGTGAGCCATCCTATTGTAAATTTGAAAGCAATCATTTGTTAAACACATATTTACCTAAGTAAAACAGTGTTGGCAGAAACAAGCCATTCCTTCTTTAATCAAGTGCAATTCATTTGCAATTCGCCATCCTTTCAAACAGCCACATCACTATTTCCCTTCAGGTGTGGGAAATCCAAATCACGAACAGAGCAGACAAGAGCACACCTCCCCATCTTTGTATGTATGTACAAATCTTGTCTTCCTTGCTTTGCTGGTGTTGAATGAATGTGTTCAGGATTATGAATTTAAGAGATGAAAATTTGAAGGTATATGAAGAGGTACCTAAAAAAAAAAAACTATGAATTTAAGATATCATCTGCTATTCTAGGTTTGGGTGATTTTACCAAAACATTTTGTCCACCTTCAAATTTCTACTTGTTCAATCCAAAGTCCTATTTACATTACTATAGTGTTTTCCAGACAACTGTTGGCAGCTCATTTCAGAAAGGTTTTGTTAAAAAGTCAAACTATAGAGGGTCCCTGTGGAAGAACTTCCCTTGACGTTTTGCATTATTCTGAAGGCCGCTGCCAGTCAGCCCATTCACACAGTCCTTCCCTACTTTACAGTTTGCATTTCCCAAGCCAGTGGTTTGCAAGAATTATTTCCTTGGTTAAGTGAATCCCAAGGTATTTCATTTTCTGCGGTGCTATTGTAAAAGGTATTATTTCTATTGTTTCCCTTTCAGTGTGCTTGTTATTTGTGTAGAGGAATGCTATTGACTTTTGAGTATTGATTTTGTATCCTGCTATGCTACTGAATTTCCCTATCAGTTCTAGTAGTTTCTTGGTGGAATTTTTGGGGTCTTCCAAGTAAAGTATCATGTCATCTGCAAATAGTGATGGTTTAACTTCTTCTTTACCTATTCTTATTCCCTTTATTTCTCCCTCTTTTCTAATGGCTGTTGCTAAGGATTCCAAGACTATATTGAATAGGAGGAGTGATAGAGGATATCCTTGTCTTGTACCTGATTTAAGAGTAAAAGATTTCAGTTTTTTCCTACTTAGAATTATATGAGCTTTTGGGTTGTCATAGATGACTTTTATCAAGTTAAGATAGAGTCCATCTATTCCAAATTTCTGTAGGACTTTGAACATCAATGAGTGTTGGACTTTGTCAAAGGCTTTCTCTGCATCAATTGAGATGATCGTGTGGTTTTTAGATTTCAGTCTATTAATATAGTGTATTACATTTATAGATATTCGAATATTGAACCATCCTTGCATCCCTGGGATGAATCCTACCTGGTCATGGTGTATGATCAACTTGATGATTTGCTGTATTCTATTTGCCAGGATTTTGTTGAGTATTTTTGCATCTATGTTCATGAGGGAGATTGGCCTGTAGTTCTCCTTTTTGGTTGTGTCTTTACCTGGTTTGGGATCAGTATTATACTTGCTTCCAGAAATGATTTTTGGAGGACTGTTTCCTTTTCAATTTCATTGAAGAGTTTGTGGAGTGTGGGGATTATATCTTCTATAAATTTCTTGTAGAATTCAGCTGTGAATCCATCAGGACCTGGACTTTTCTTTGTCGGTGGGCTTTTTATTACATTTCGTATTTCGTTGGCTGTTATTGGCTTATCGAGAGTTGTTATATCTTCTTGATTCAGTTTTGGTAAATTGTATCTTTTGAGGAATCTGTCCATTTCTTCTGTGTCTTCTATTCTGTGAGCATAAAGATTCTCGAAGTAACTATTGATAATCTTCTGAATTTCCACTGGGTCTGTGGTGATTTCACCCTTTTCATTCCTTATTGCTTATACTTGAGTTTGACTCATTATTGTTGTGGAATGCTTGACTGTGTTGGATTGTGTTGTCGAGTTCAGGCACCTAAATTAGTTGAATGACAATGGAGTGCCATCTTTGACAGGTGTAGACAAAGGAAGGGTATAGAAAGGAAGAATCATGATGTGTGTGTATGGACAGTACAGTTGGGATAGATCATGCTGTGCTTCTACATAATTCTATGAGAGGCAAGATTTGCACTAATGGTGGTTGGACAGGATATTATGTCGGCTTCTAGTACTATGGACAACCACTAGGAAAATAACAAGGTAGAAAGTATGAATTATTGAATCTTTGATGTAATTCAGGTATAAAAAATAAGATAGGTAAACAGCTGCACTCTTAATTTACTGAGAAGAGACATATGCTATAATAATGTCTGTAAGTATAATATCATGTATGCACCTTCTGTGATACCAAAACAGTATGAAAACAGTTTGCAATGTATTAATTTATCAAATACATCTTGTCTAGGTATCTTAAACAAAAAAGAATGATTTGCATCACAGAAGGGATTTTCCAATTATTTCATAGGAGTAGCAAAGAATTCTGAGAGCACAAGTAAACATTGATTTTGAGAAAAGTAGTGTGGATATCATAAACACATCATGAGGATCCAGAAGGGCCTGGTAGTTGGCAGGAAATTAAACTACTAATACTTTTAAATGGGGTCCTCTGAAGTGCTCTCAGTCAGTCCTGTTTCTGCAGGGGGAGGTTTGCAGAATGCTTTCATTCACATTTATTCCACATCTAGCCACAAGCCTGAATTAAATTTTAATACAAGGGACATGGAAAAAATTCAGTACAATAAGCACCTGTCTGGCAAGCACAGGGTCCTGAGTTCAATCCCCAGTACAGAAAAATAAGTTAATATAATATCAGTATGTATTCTTAGTTGTTATCATTAACAGAATGCCCAGTCTTCTGGGAGTACCGTGCATGAAAGATCATTTATGAAAATATCAGTGCACAAAGAGCCTGCCTAGGCTGGGCGTGGTGACGCATGCCTATAATCCCAGCACCCGGGAGGCTGAGGCAGGAGGATTGCTGTGAGTTCGAGACCAGCCTGAGCTACAAAGTGAGCTTAAGGCCAGTCTGAACTGCATAGTGAGACCCTGTCTCAGAAAGACAAAAAAAAAAAAAAAAAAACAAAGAGCCTGCCTAGGTACCTTATGCACAGGTACCTTATGTCACTGGAAGCAAGCACTAGAATGTAGGATCTCTTGAACATAATAAATTTCACAGTGTAAACCACATATAATTACAGGTATGTCTGTCTATTATCATTATTATTGTTAGTAGTACTACTACCGTTATCATCATTATTAGAATAGTGAGCTACTTCTTTCTTTTTGTATTTTAGGGAAGGGTCTACAGGGTGTTCAGTTTCTTACTACTAGATTGAACTCATAGTGAGCTGCCTGTTTACAGCCTCCCAAGAGCTGGGAGTATAGGTGCGTGCCACCACACCCAATCTTAATCACCTCAGTGCACCCCAAGGGTGGGGCCAGTATGATAGGACCGGAGATTGAACCCCCAGCCCCTATGCCTGCTTAAAGGGGCTTTAATCCGCTGAGCTATTTGGCCAGCCCTCTCTTATTTTTTCAAATTATTATTTTTTATTTTTTAAAGAGAGTAAAAATTAGAATCAAAACAAAAATTACAAGTGTTACAGATTTTCACTTAACAAGTAATATGAATTTCACAGTATTTGTTGTAATACATACTGTTGTCTTCCAACCAATTATTCATATTATCAGATTTATGCACATAAAATTGGAATAAATAAAGAAATATATAAGAATTTAAGAAGACAAAAAGAAGAAACAATTGAAAAATGGAGATGAAGAAGCAATAACTGATTCTTTCCATAGACCAGCAGAAATGCACAGTACAATTGTCCAAACTGTATTGGGCTATATTTTCTCATATCAAATAGTTTGCAATTTGCTGTAGGTCCAGCTACCCGAGGGAGGGTGAGGGCAGTATCACTTTAATCTTGAGGTACCAGAGACTGCCCATAATGGTGCTTAGCAAAATGTAAATGCCTTCAGCTGATAATTGGATCTGTGTCTTTGGAAACTTTAGATATTTTTTTCTCTTTATTTGAAAGTGAGAATTTTTCAAAAATTTTAGAGGGCCAGCCAGATAGTTGAGTGGACTAAAGCACCTAAGCAGTTGCGGCAACTGGGGTTTGATCCCCAGCAAACCATATGCTCTCCTGTAATCCTGGTTCCTGGGAGACTGAAAATAGAAGGATCACTATGAGTCCAATCTGTGTAGTGAGACTCTGTACTAAAATAGAAAAAAAATTTTTTTCATTATTCCCTTTTGCTGCATCTGAATAATTTCCTTGAACTTGAAAAGCAGAGGTTCCCCCACATTTGCTGATGTATTGCATTCATAATTTCTAGTTTTTCATCAACATTTCTGCTTTTGTATTCTTATACTTTGGTGCATTTCTTATCTCCCTTTCCACTATTTGTCAAATTTCTTCCTTTTCAATCTAAGAGTTCCATTATCACATATCATTTGACAATATTTTTCCAATAGTGATTGTGTCATTTGCCTGGTGTTTTGGTGTGGTTTCCTGAGTTTTGTCTAGTCCTCTCAAGAGAAAATAAGCTCTTTGAGAGCAAGCATTACATACCTGGGTTGTAGATCCTTCTAATGTAGCTATCCAATTCTCAACCTACTTTGTAGGAATTCATACATTTATATAGAAAAGCATATGGTATGTGTAAGATATGCAAATGCCTTTTTAATTCAATAATGAACCTTGACAGTGTTGCAAATTAATGAACCCTTATTGTTTTGATAAACATTCTTTAGGAATAAGAACAATCTCCTTAATGGTTTTCAACTTTAAATATGTGCATAATGAATTCTGATGAAGTCCTGGCACACAGGTCCCAATGAAACTGTTGGAGGGGAACTCCAGGAATCAGACAGGGTAACTGATCCTGGGCCTCCACAAACCTCAGCGCACCCTTCCTTAAATGTTACACTGTAAAGACAAGGCATTGAATTTAAGATGGAGGAGGAATGAGAGGCAAGGGGTAGAAGGAACCTGTAACGTTGTTCTGACAATCATCACAGGAATTATGGACTCTATAATGGACACGGGACTCTTCCATTCTCCATGAGTCTTAGATCCTGAGAGCTGTGATCCGATTTCAATCTGAAGCTGATTATTGCATCACTAGGCTGCTGTGAACATCCAGCTGCAAGGTTTGGTCTCTTTCCAGTGCTGCTGTCGAGGCTGCACTTCCGGGGTCCACACCAATGACACTTGGCCGTCTGACTCCCTCGCTTGACCTGTGTGCAATGCCATGTTGACTTTCTTCCAGTGACAAAATACTTTCTTTTGTTTTATTCTTCCTCTGTATAAGTTTGTTGAAGCTTTATTCCTTGCAAATTAAATGCTTTAAAAGCAACCGAATTATGAGCAGCTAGATTTATTGAGCCTTTTATGTTTTGATACATAACTTATAGATAACATACATAATAATGACTGAAACTTCTAGATAATTTCTAACTACTCACGAAAACAACTTGTCCATTTGGAGCGGAATGAATTTAACTACAAAGAGATTACAAAAACCATTCATGGGTCGAATTTATGTTGGGTGCTTAGAAAGGTTGATGGTTATCAAGCTGGGAGAACACAAAGGCACCCTTAATAGAGTTCATGTGGCATCTTGGGGAGCCTCTTGGATTTCTAACAGGAGGGGAGAGTCCATTTTATTCTCTTAGGATTTGTCTCCTGAGATGAATTCAAGTGCTTTTAGTAAGCAGGGAATGCTTTTCTGTGTCTAGGTCGTGTTTGCTTATTCTTTCCTTATTTAAGAAAAAAAAAAAAAAAAGATCTAGCAATTTTCTTTTGTGAACGTACACTGTAGGGAGACAAATAGACCTTGCGGTGAAGGAGGAAGGTCAAGCTCAAAGTTTTTCTTCCCTTTGGATTCTGGTGTAAGCAAACGGAGCACCGGCCGCACCGCAGGCAGCAGCCGCCTGAGGGCCCCGCCCGCCCCCAGGACTTTTATGTACACAGGCAGAAGTCGGGCGCGGACAGCTGCTGCGCGCTAGTTCCCATAGTTTAGCAGCTGCTTTGCAGGGCTGACAGCAGCCGCGCCGGCTCGGTGACCTCGGCGGGGGCTGGGAGGAGGCTGACGTCGAAAAGGCTTCCGCTCCCTCGCTCCCCAGGTCTCCACCCCACCGCGCTCCGGGGGACACTGAGGCAGGCGACCGAATGGCCTAAGAGCAGCCCGGATCCGACCTGCTTCCCTGGGCTTTTCCGGGACTCCGAGCGAGAGAACCGCTGGAAAGAGGCCAGGCCACCACGTTGCCCTGGATTGCTGCCAGCCGTGCCGAGCGGACCAGGAAGATGGCTCAGCAGGCGAGCCCGGACACCTTAGCCGTCCCCGAGGTGGATAATCCGCACGGGCCGAACCCGTGGCTGAACGAGGACCTTGTGAAATCTTTGCGGGAGAACCTGTTGCAGCACGAGAAGTCCAAGACGGCGAGGAAATCCGTGTCTCCCAAGCTCTCGCCGGTGATCTCGCCCAGGAATTCCCCCAGGCTCCTGCGCAGGATGCTTCTGAGCAGCAATATCCCGAAGCAGAGGCGGTTCACGGTAGCACATACGTGGTAAGCTCCACCGCCACGCTGGAGGGCAGCGGGGCCGCCCTGGAGTCTCGCTCGGGATGGGAGGGACTACAATCCTAGTAGCTCCTCACCCGGGATTAATCTGCCTCCAAAAATCCCACAAATGTCCAAGTCAGGGCAGGAACCTGTGAATAGGTAATAGAAGTGGTGGAGGTGAGTGTTTGTTCAAGTCCCCTTGCTGTTACAAGTTCCTACAAGAACGCTGGATTCCAGATGTCAAATGAGAATACACTTTTACTCCCCTACCTATGTGATGGAATTTCTTTGATTTCCTAAGCCAGTGTCTCCACTGGCTTCTGCAACAGCTGTGGAAAGGACCAGAAAGGAGGGAGAAAACAAAGCCGTACTTAGCTCTGTTTTCTGCATCATCTCCATTTGATCAGAGATGCTCACAGTATGTGTGTGTTTTGGGCTCCCCCATAAAACCTCTCCTTCCTACTGATGTTATTATATTTATAACCTCAAACATGACTTTCCAAAGGAAAGAAGAAAGGAATTAAAAAGTCTGTGCAAAAACTTTCAAGCGAGAGTAATACTTGGTGATATTGTTTTTGGGGTGTTTGTTTTGGTTTGGTTTTGCGTTTGGATTGTTTTAGTATTTTTATTTGCTTATGAATATTTTTAGTTTCCTTTTTAATGGGTGAAATTACCTTATGCCTATGCTTCCACATATTATCCTGGAGGATCCTTGATGGTTTCTTACTTAAAAAAAAAAAAAAAAGGTATGGATATAAGTCATTGTGCAAGGGGGTGGGGAGATTGTGCCTCAGCGGAAGCATTTCCAGGCTGAGACTCCAGGTTTGCGGTGATGCGGACTTGGTTAATGCTAGGCTGCCTTAGGAGCTTTGCACACTTTCAGTTTGGTAAGAGGAGTACAGATTTGACAAACAAAGCATCATAACAGAGAGAAAACAAGGAGTGTGTTAGACAAGAGGTCGATGGAATGATTTTTATACAGTTTTTCCTTAGCAAATGAAAAAGCATCCTAGAATAAAAAAAAACACAAAAAACAAACAAACAACAACAACAAAAAAAAAAAAAACCCAAACAGAAAGAAGTCTTTACTAAAGGAAGCAACAAAAAATTAGAATCAGGATCCAACCTAGTGGTATGCTTTCCCTAGGAATACATTAATGTCATAGATGAAAATCAAGAGAAAAGAAGCAAAAGGCATGTCATACCCAAACTTACATCTAACTCCTAAATTTTAGTTTTTAGGAGCTCAGGGTCTGATGGAGGAAGTGTTCTTGTCACTTTCAACGTTTTAAAAACTAGATGGCATTAGTCCGAGTTGAGATGGATAGAATGGTTATAGAAAGAGTAAGAGAGACACTGAGGTTTTTCAGTTGAGCACATTACTGAAAAATGGTGTTTTCTCTCTGAGGAAGGTATTGTTGGAAATCTTTGTCACTGACAAGCAGTGATTTTTTTTTTTTTTAAAGCATAGACTAACACTGGGAGATTCTCTTAAGAATAGGGTTGGCACAAAGCAAGGTTTCAGATGCCAGGGCAGGAAACTGGCTCCAGTTTATAAGGAACCACAGCCAGAGTTTCAGTATCCTGTGTCCCTTTTGGTTGAGCTGCTTTCTTATTACAGTTCCTAAATTGTACCCATTGCTGGATGCCCATGGGCCTGAACTCAGCTGCTTGGTCTCCACTTGAGTGGGCAGCCTGGAGTTCAGCTAAAGGTTATCTCAACTATTTACACACCTTGCTGTGTAAGGAAGGCAGGAAATCTCATGAAAACAGTCTTTCTACTGAAATTGCTGGCACTTCCTTCTCTGGTACTGTCTGGAAAAACACCAACAGCATGATATGTACCAATATTTTATTTTGGTCTATCAGGTCTGGGTCAGATCAGAGAGACATACAGACAGAGATCAGCGGAGGTGAAAACTAAAGATTCTGATTTCAATTCCTAATTCAGTCAGGACGAAACCTACCCAGCAAAGGACTTGGAGAGAGGATCTCAAGTTCTCCATATTATTTCAGTGAGCACCAAGACTTTTTAATAATATCCACAGGCATCTTTTGACAAATATTCCATCTGTGCTGTCAGATTTATGCTAAGCACTCTGCAGAATTAAAAAAAAAGACTTAAAACTGTTTCATGCACATTTCTATCTAACTTGCTGTTACTTCTGTCATAGTCACATCTCCTGCTTCTCCCAAAATTAAATTATCAGCACTTAAATCCATGCCAGGGGTCATCCTGCCTGCCTCCCAATATTGTTTTCTGGAGCTGTTTTTTCCTCCCATTGAATATGTGCACATTTAACACCTACTTTAGTTACAGTGTTCAGTTTATACTTAGTGATCACAATGTTGAACCAGAAGTCATTCCTTGCTTTCAGGTAATTTATACTGTAGTAGAAAAAATATATCATATTAGAAGTCACCTACTTAAGTTCAGGTAAGATTGCTGTTCTACCAATTACTCAAGTTTCAGTGAATCACACAGGAATGTCTGTTTCTTGCTTTTGGGTTTTGTGGGGCTATTTTCTGCTGTAGGGTGTTTAGGGACCCTGAGATCCTAGCATCTTGCAGGGGGACTGATTCCCAAGGGTACCAGCCAGCTGAATCCAGGGAAGAGTCTAGAATGTGTGTTTATGAGGCAGGCCTACAAGCACACAGATCGTTTTGGTTTGCGTTCCCCAGTGTAGAGCTTGCCTCTATAGACAGATCTAAGAAATCTGGGAAGTAACTCAGCTCTGATGCAAGGAATAAAGTAAAACTGCTTTGGCCCATCTTGCTCATGGTATTTTAATATGCTGGTTCACATTCAGTTCCTAGAATAACATTGGTGTCTACCAGTCAGTGAACTTTTCCCCGTGCCTCCTCGCTGATGAGGGTACTGAATCAAGCCTGCTGTTTGACAGCTGTATTGACTCAAAGGATCTTGCTTGTTAGCAGTTGACATCTGCTATGCTGTGCCTGTCAGTGGAGAGTGTAGCAACAGCTCTGAGAATCCCTCAGCCTGATGTTTTGCTCAGTTGCATTATGTGGCCCTCAGTGCTTGGAGTTACCCACCAGAGAGCCAGGACCCTGATCCAGGCATCTCGGTACACCATGCCTAATGTGACGGCTGGCCATTGGCAGATGCTTAATGAATACCTGTGAAACAAATCCAATAATCAGTATTTTATTATTTTCAGCTTTGTACATGACTTCCCTTAACTAAACACTTGTTATTTTATCTTTCTGTGAGGCATATTTGCCAAGTTAATCCAAGCTGTTCTTCTATTCTTATTGCATGTTTGCAGTACATGGTGATTGCAGTCACTGCAGACAGTTGGTGCATGTACAGAGAACATCTTAATTCTTTTGTCATCACTTATCCCTCCCTTGCTCTTCTTCCCTTCCATCCTCTGGTTCCTTTCTCTTTTGCAAAAGTTCTGTCTTCCCATTTCCTGTCCTCTTCTGTGTTGCTCTGGGTTTCTCCTGGGAAAGAGAGAAATTTATGTGCACTCTGGGTTTCTCCTAGGAGAGAGAGCATGTGATGCTGGAGCTTCTGTTCATACTCACACTTCCCCTGGGTTGCCACGACCCATGTCAAGTGCAGCATGCAGGGATGATCCAATGTTCTGTGTGCCGTATGACTTCAGCAGAGAGCACAGCTGCAGGAACAAGGCTACAGATAATAGTCTAGTAGATAAAAATCTACCAGAGAGTAAATTAGACTATCTAATCTTCTAAAGTTTAGATTTAGTCTTTTCCATTTACTACTGAATGATTGTAGACAGTTCACTGAATGTGCCTCAGTTTCACAATGTCTTGGAAATGGGTTTCCTGAAATGTGGAATTGTGGTTCTGCTGGATGTATTTATGTGTAGATAAATATTGGTCGCACAGCGCTGGACACTTAATGGGTGTCACAGGCAGATAGCCTTCTTATTATGTATTATTTGCCCCCTCTCCAGCATTGGGCTGTAGGGTCTAGAGGATCACGAAACTTCTAGATGATAAGGCTATCAATTATTTGTGGATAGACTGGATGAATATATGTGAACAGATTCAAGAATTCAAAACAATGACTGTTGGTTTCATGATTGTAAGAAAGCAGAAGCCAAGAGGAGGGGATTGTGAGACGGAACCGCTGCGTGTGCCTGTTCTTTTCTGCACATCCCTCAGGCCTCTGCTATTCCTGAGAGCTCCCTTGATGCAGTTGTCCCAACTGGAAGCAATCGCTTCCTCCTTCAGATTTCTGGGGCTCATCTTACCTCCGCTCTTGCTGGATGCTTATTGGTAATATCACTAGTTAATATGCATTGGTATGCCACTGTGTGGAGATTAGAAACACTTAGGCCTATGTGTGTTGCCACTTGTTTAACTCTCTTAATTAGCGCACAGTACCTTGCCGTGTAGTGATTGGATGCAGGCCTCAGGTTTCTTCTAGGTAAGGAATTCTCTCTGACATCAGCAGGATCTCCGGAGTCACTGGAATCTCTGCTAAAGAACTTCAGTACTGTTTATCCCAGAAAAATCAGACAGGAAACTGTTTATAATTTTCAGGTTTTCTTTCTCAATTTGAGTATACTTTTCTTATGGTAGGCCTACATAAAGTCAGAGATGAACAAGTTAGAACTGCTGGTTACAGCTTTGGGAATTGATAAATTCCTATTTCATCATGCTTAAAACCTATGTTCTTTTATCTCATATTCTTTCTAAAAGTAGTTTTACATTAATGATAATCATTTTTTAAAGCACAGCATTGTTCATACTTGTATATGAAAATATCCACTTAGATTTTTTTTAAATGTTGATATTTTACTACTTTTTTTTTGTTTTAGGGAAGGGTCTACAGGGTGTTCAGGGTCTCACTAGTAGATCGGACTCATAGTGATCCACTTGTTTACAGGCTCCCAAGAGCTGGGATTACAGGCATGAGTGCCACCATGCCAGGTCTCAATTGCCATCTCAGCATGCCCCCAGAAGGTGGGGCCAGCATGGCAGGCCTGGGGATCACGCCCCCCCCGCCGCCCCTGCTCCTGCTTCCAGGCACTTTAATCTGCTGAGCTATTTGGCTGACCCTTTTACTACTGTTTATATCAGATTTTTTAATGTGTATGCTGCTCTGCAGATTCAACACCAGGCCACCTCACGGGCATGCTGCACAAGTACTATGCCGCTGGGCTGTACCCCAACTCCTCCTCCTTCTCCCCCTTTAAAGAATAAGGTGTTATAGATAATGCCAAACTCATCGCTGTTCCTTTTCCTATTCTGGTGCATTCTGGGGAGATCCTGAAGTTAGTATGAGCTTTCCCCCATGTTTCAAAACTTTAGCTGCATTTCTATGTGTTCTGCTTGTGTATTTACATTTGTGTCTGCACATATCACACATGTACACTACATACACACTACACACACACACATTGCACTTGACCATACTAAGTAGCACAAAAGAACAGGGAAGATCTGTCATATAGACATCTATCTTTCGGCAGTTTTGCAGTCTGGGTATGTATAACCTTGGATCCTTCATTTACACTACCAAACAGTACACACTGACTTGGCTCTATAAAGCTAATCATTCTCTAATCTTAGAAAATTTTTATTACATTATTTAATATTGTATCATACCATTTAGGCAAGTGTGTAGTCTCAGTGAATAACATTCAGTCAGCTTACTATAATTAGAACACAGGACGCAATTTCCTAAATTTAATAGTCAGTGTAGGCTGTATTAAAGTATTGTCAGGCAACTTTTCAAACATTAACCATTAACAACTAATATTTAGAGATAGTACTTGCAGATTCCTCAAACTTTTGTTCATTTACATATATATCACTCAGAAACATTTTTAAATTCTACATTTAATAAAAGCTAAATCTGATTTTCCAATATATAAAAAAATACATGGTGGGGATTTTAGTCCTGATTAAGGACTGCAAGGGGAAATTCTCAGAGATTCAAACATTTTCACTGTGTGTTCTACTTTATGTACTGAATAGAGATCATGTTCCTCAGGGTATATGAGTAAAGTTTAACAATAGGATTTCTTTGAGAGGAACGGCGAGATAGCTCAGTGGACTAAGTATATGCTTAGGCAAGCACAGGGACTGGGGTTCTATCCCCCCACCACATGCCATGCCGGCCATGCCTCTGGGTGCACTGAGCGAGCCACCAAGACCAGATGTGCTGGTGCATGCCTGTAATCCCAGCGCTGGGGAGGCTAAAACCAGTAGGATCACTATGAGTCTGAGCCGCATAGTGAGACCCTGCATCAAATAAAGACATTAAAAAAGGAAGGATCTTTTTGGAAACACACTGATCAAGTAATATTCAAATGTATTATTTTTATGATATCTATGTATGCAGTTTTGCTTTTAATGCCAGCATCCCCAAAGATAGAAGCACTTAGTAGTGTCCTCAGCAAAGTGACTTCTTTCAAAGTAAATTTTGAGATTTTGGAAGACTTCATTCAGGACATCTTACAAATTAATGGACATAGGTAAATAGTTTGGGCCATAGTTTTCCTTTATCATCAAGCGTTGTTGTGGGGTATGGAGGTGCTCGTGTTTAAAAGTAAACGTTTGCTTCCCTGAATCAATTTTTAGTAACTATGCTTGCTTTCTTGTTCAGAGACAAACATAAATTTTCACAGAAGAGGAAGAAAGCATTTCTCATGTGTCATGTATATAGGAGAAATCCTGCCATTTAGAGTTTGTGGATTAAGCACAAGGGCCTGAGTTCAATCCCCGGTTCCACCAAAAAATAAAATAAAATAAAATAAAAAATAAATAAACATACTTCGTAACACACACACACACACACACACATCTACCTCTGACCAGATTTTTCAAAGCCATTGTTTAGTGATTCTATTTATGTTCTCTTTTCTTTATGATTGTACCTGTCCTACTTTATCCTATTTAGCTTTAAGGTTATTTTTCACTGTCTCATGGTGAAAATACCAAGAGAAAAGAACGGCTGGTCCACTCCTGGGAGGTAGGAACCAAGGTGAAGGATGTAGGTGAAGTGTGACACCAGGAGTTGGGGAAGAGGTTTCCAGGGGGAAATAGTCTGGGGAGCACACCAGGAAAGATTGCCTACAGTTTGGACTAGACGGGTCAGCCCCAAGGCAGCCAAGTTCTCAGCTGTTGGACATTGTGTGAAACATGGTAGGTAGAAGCTAAAGCTACTTTTAGTCTTTCCTGAGACCAGGAGACCCTAAGAAGAGTCTTCTTTCAGTGCATATCCATTGGGTTGTGATGTCTGCAATATTGCAAAGAGTATAAAGTGACAATTACTTACTAAGAAACAATAAAGAAAAACACTAAAGTGACCTGGCAGCTTATTATCCTGCTGTACTTCCTGTGAATGTTAGCATTTATTGTAAGGAAAGAAAAGATATGAGTACCGTCTGTACCAGCTGAGGCCTTTGGTACTTGTGAAAATTCACGGTAAGAAAATCACCTTTTCTGGCAAACTTGGCAGAAACGCTGAATGAGATGAAAATAAAAACTGGAATTTAAAAGTTCGTTTCAATGGTTGACATCAAAACCTTAATTCTTAAAAATGATTCTTTGGAAATAAAAATCTCCTGTGAATTTAGGTAACTAAACAAGCTTCAGCACTTTTTATTCAGTTATTATTTTTCTTTCTCTTGTAGGAAGCTGCCAAATTTATTCTTAAAGAAGCAGTTTCAGGAAGAAACTTGATTATTACCAAGGAAGCAGATTTATGGCATTTTAAAAAATGATTTTTCTTTTGAAAAGAAGGAAGTTTTTAAATATTCTTAGTAGAGTTGAAGCTGTGTAGCTCCAGGTTTGCTAGCCACTTAATGTTGACCTTTGTTACTCAGCCTTTTAGAATTGTAGGCTTGCGTTTCAAAAGCGATAGGGCTCTAAAAGCATTTGATATTTACAAGTAAAAGAAATTGGCTAATTAAATTTACAAAGTGATAAAAACTGCAGTACTTTTGAGATAAGTAATTAAAAGCACGTTGCAACTTGTAGCTGTAGGAGAGTGACGTAGTCTCTGCAAGAGTAGAAAACAAAAGATAGAATTCTACAATAATTCCCTGACTCATGTATGGGTTTCTGGGCCTTCCAAATGAAAGGATTTGTGGCATTTATTCTAGGACACCAGCTGGAAATCGTGATTTTATGTAGAAAATATGGAAATCTGTAGGTCATCGTAAGAATTCTAATTGAAAATTCTTTTAGTAATTCTGCGATATTATACCATCCGGACATACCTCTATTGTTGTACAAACACAATGCAAAGATCACTTCATGCATAACTTTAAAGACACAAATCTCTCCAGATATTTGAGACAGAATACTTCTCAAAATGAAACCTACCGGCTGGACATGGTAGCACATTCCTATAATCCCTGAACTTAGTAGGCTGAAGCAGCAGGATTGTTGTGAGTTTGAGGCCAGCCTGAATTATTTAGTGAGGCTCTGTCTCAAAAGAATAAAAGAGAGAACTTGAAAATTTGAAAAGAGAATAAATATCTTTAGTCATGATAACAGCTTTCTTACCTATGCCAAGCATTTTACCAACATCTGCCCTCAAAACAGCTAAGGAGTACTTTGCAAATGCAAATGCTGAAGTCAGGTTGAAATAGTTCATAGCCAAGATATACAGCTGTGAAACCAGTGGAGTTAAAAATTTCACCTAGCTTTGGCTAACTCTACATCCATTTGACTTTGACTCTTTAGGATGAGAATTGGGTTCACATTTATTATCCTGACATGCTGGGTACTGAAACTATAAGGCTGAATATTCTAAGGCTGGTCATTCACTGTAATTTCAGTGGCTCAGGAGGCTGAGGCAGGAGAGCTTCGTATTTGAGTCAGATGTGAGCAGAACTGGGTGAGGCCTTCTCCTAAATTAAAGGATAAAAAGGACTGGGAATAAATCTTGGTGTGAAGGTCCTGATTTGCATCCCAAGCACCAGAATAATAAAGAAATGAAATGATGGTAGTTATGTAGCAGGACAGGGGAGGACCCTTTCTTGGCGTGGCATCTGTGCATGTGGCTTGGATGAAAGTAGTTATCCTCCTTTTTGATAAAAATGAGTGTGAAATAGAAATGTATGTGTGGTGAAGAAGGGCTCTTGGAGGATACGCTCATTCAGGGTGATTTTTAAGTAAGACAGACTTTGAAGCAAAGCCAATCAGAATAATTTTGTGTTCAGTGATTCAGAGAAAAAGGCATGAAAGGCTTAAGCTCTGAGGAGAAAGATCAAGTCAGAAATCTATTAAGCTCTGGCTTCAGAAAAGCCAGCTGAGAGTGATGTTCACAGACTCAGTTACTAAGCAACAGAGCAGCAAACTGCTTGGTAACCAGATTGGGCCCAACACTCCGGCTGACTGTGCGTGACCAGCGGCCAAGTGGGAGGGCCAAGTTCCATAGCACCTCCCAACAATCTTCCCTTCTGGCAGCTTCGGACCATGTCCCATCCTTATAGAATAGCCTCTGGTGTCGCAGATAACTTTCCTGGCTCTTGGAATGGAGCCCTCTGTGTGACCAGGAGTGAATGCAATTTTTCTTTAAAATAGCATTTGGATGGGTGGGCTATCTGGGCTCAATGTGTCATAAGTAAAATGTAAGCTTTAATGAGAGAGAAGACAAGGAAAGCGTGGCACTGGAGGCCTGACATTGGGTTGACCGGCTTGGCCCAAAGTGTCTTCCTTCCTCCTGTGAGATCTTTCTGAAGCCTCAGACCTGCTGTGTTGCCATCTGCTTGAAACTTTGATGTATCTTCTAATATATTCTATTTTGTATCTGTAGTTTTGATTCTCTAGTGGGACTGTTAGTTCATAAAAAGTCAGAATATCCACGTATATCCACCTTTATACGCACCCGGGAGCTCCAATATGTACCTGTCTCATATGGGTACAGTAAATACTTGTTATTTGATCAACTGAGGAATCTGCCTTCCATGGCTGAGCCTCTAATGCTAGGCCCCCCGTGATCCATACCCTCCTGGCCTATGAGTACAGGCGTTATGGTGTTTGATTACACAGTGAAAAGAAATTTCAAAGGCAATGATTAAATGTTTTGATGGACTTTGTTCCCAAGTGTGTGTGTGTGTGTGTGTGTGTGTGTGTGTATTCTGGGTTTCCACACATCTAATTTGGTATACATTGATTTTAGTATATGTGAATAAAATGATATGATAGCTCCTCAACAGTTTGTCAAATGTATGCATTTTTGTCATAGTTTGTATTTTTTTTTAAAAAGAACAAAGTTATACCTGCTGGATTTCTGAAGTATAACTTATGTAAATATATTTATGATTCTTGAGAAATTACTGAATAACTCACTGGTTAAGCTGCGATGACTAATCCTTATCTTTGAGAATTCACACTGGCTAAATTATACACCAAGGCTAAGCTTATAAAAGAAATGCTATGGTTTTAAGGACAAATTTGAAAAAAAAGCCTACATAGTTCCTTTTTTAGTATTACAATTGGGAGAAATTTTACCTGGCATAAAATAAGCATGACATCAAGTAAATCATGAGAACAATTAAAATTTTATGAAGATATTTATTATAGATGTATTATTTTAATGTTAATGTTTTGTCCATTGTTCATTACCTATTTATTTTTACATTGCAGTCATTTTAAAATTTTCTTACCAAATCTTTCATAAGACAATCTTGTGATCAAATTATCTATTATTAAAATAAAGTGGCTTCCTCCTCATTATGAGCAGAAGGCCTGCTTTATTCCATTTTCCTTCTGAGCTGATTTCATGTTTATATTTACAGCGGTGAGTGTATATAGCTGACCTTTCAAAGTAAACAACTTTCCAACTAGTAAGGTTATTTAAACTATTATTTCTACTTGTTTACCTACCTTAAGTTTATGTTATTTGCTTTACTTTGCTTTATTCTGTGTCATGTATACCTTTATGGCCCTTTACTGAGTGTCAGATAGGACAGCGTATCACCGAAGGGGAGCAATAGCTAAAGCATACATGAATTGCAGGCTGCTGACGCACGACGTGCACACGTGTGACGCTCCTCTGAGGAGAACCAGGCTTCCTTCAATAAACCTTCTACTAATAACAGCAGACAGTTATCAGTACTGTGGTCATTCCCATTTACCTCCACAGCTTATGGTACATCTGTGAAATATTTATACATTTTTGTCTTTAGTAGTTTTAGTAGAAATCTATTTTAATTTTAAGGTCCATATGATTAAAAGATGAAATTTTGTGTCATGATTGTAAATTATGAAACGGTGTCATTTCTTATGAGTAGAAGATAAAAGACAAAATAATTCAAGTCTAACTAAATTCTTTTATCAGTGAAAAGTTTGGTTTCTCTTCAATTAAAAAAATGAATGTAGTAAATAACAGAGATACATAAAAGGCCAGTGAAGTTTTCTGCCTTCAATGGCCTTGATATTATTTGATTCCACACTTTAAAATTCAATGATAAACCATATCAGCTGTGCCTAAAGCTATCTCGATTGAAGTCACACTATCAGAAGTACCAACCTGAGGCTCCTAAACTATTAATACTATTAAGCTCTTAATACCTCCACTACAGGAAAGCTTTTCTGGTCTGGATTCTTTAGCTGAAGATAAACCCACTGAGCTTGATCTGGGAGAATCCAATCCCTGTGCATCCAGTATGGTGTAAGCACCCTGCTTTTTCATGCTGTTAATTAATGTCCAAACTTCGTGAAAGGTGAAGCACCTGCTGGTGGTCCCCTCCTAATTAGAAGGACACTATGGAGTGTATTTTGAAGGGTGGTATCTCTAAACAAGAATGTCCTGGTGGAGGCAAGTAAAAACTTACATTTTTCTACATCTCTATAATCTTATAGAGACTTCACTTTTAGACTAGAATGTGCATAGCAGAGTGGCTACATAATTTGCACAGCTGAACTGAAAAATTAGGTCTCTCGATCAATAAAGCCTGAAAGATTTCATGATGGCAAAAGCATGCCTGCAATCCATGCATAGGCCTCTGCTGAGAGAGGGCCCTGTACCAGCAGTAGGTGCCACTCATGAGGCCAGGTCCATGGAAGCCCCTAAAGGTGATGCCAAAGCCATGTTTCAAGCAACTGTCATACAGGAACATCATGATTGCCATCTTCTCTTTTCACCACTATTTTTAAAATTAATTTTGTTGAGAAACAAATAGCAATGAGACAGTTTCAAAACAGGTTAGTAGGACAGTTACAATAATTAATACATTGCATATTGTTGTCAACGTAGAGTTATTCATAGTACAACATGCAGACATGATATCCTGTCCAAACACTATTAGTACAAATCTTTCTTTTCATTGAATTAAGAGAAAGTAGCTGTATTTCTATCATATATATATATATATATATATATATATATATATATATATATATATCACTAAAAAATGATAATGTATATCCCTTTTTTGTTTAGTTTTGTCAGAGAAGGGAATTCCACTGTCATTTAGATATTGTAGGTGTGTGAATTCAACAAAATAATCCGATATAGCCCAGCAGTCCATAATAGTAGTGGGTTATCCGCATGACTGGCAATTTTGGAAGTTGTTGACTTGAGCCTTTTACAGCTCAGTATATTAACATGGCTTTACTTCTTGTACCTCACTTTTATACTTTTCTGCTGGATGGTTAAGACCAAGATAAAGCAAGATCTATATGACAAGAAATATAACTTTTGTATCTGACATGGTCAGTTCACCATGGTTAATAGAGCTGACAGAGGACTATATTATTCATAGGAGTGAAAACCATAAATCTCAAAGAATGAATGGTATAACACTTGCAAGTGATTATGAAGGAACATTCTCAAATGTTCATCTCCAGACTCTTTTTTTGAAGGAGCAATTGTGTATAAAAATGAATTGAAAGCAATGTTGCATTAAAAATCATTTAGTGATATGTTTAGTATCATCCAAGGAAATACACCACTAGCATTTGGTATTTTGCTCAACCATTTACTTGCCAGTGTCTCATTCACAGGTTTCATGATACTTCTGAGAGAATCCACCCCCCAGCACTGTCTTGTTTTTAAGTTCCTTACATCAAAGTTCCTCCAATTCTATAGTTACCTCTTTTCCCTTAGTTCAGTATGTTTCATATACTACAAGCTCTATCCCAGCTCTGGTGTCAGTTCATTTAATAAAATCTGATCTCAAGACCTCTCTTCCTTGATTCTAATTTGCATGTCTCCTCTGGACATCTCCAAGAAGATTCACTCTTACCTTCAATGTAACATGTGCTGGGTTGGGGGGATAGCTCAGCAGTCTAAGTACCTGCCTGTTCAATACAAGGACCAGGGTTTGATCCTCAGTACTGTGTGCCTTGCCAGCTCCAGAACTCTGGGTGCACTGTGCTGGCCATCAAGACTGGTTTGGTGGCACACACCTGTAATCCCAGCACTGGCGAGGATGACAAAGGAGGATCACTGAGTCCAAGCTGTGTAGTACAACCCTGTGCCAAATAAATAAATAAATAAATAAAATTAACATATGCAGAAGTAAGCTTACTGCATCTGCCTTTCTGGTTTTTCTGTTTGTGTTCAGGAGATGCCTCCTTTCCCTACGCACCAGCCAATGTCATCATGCATGTCTGGTTTGCCTTCGCATTGCCCAGGCCTATGAATCATTTCAATCAATTGCCCTTGCTGTTTTATTCTTTCCCAATACCACCATTTGCTTTCATCTTTGCCTTATTTTTGCATAGTTCAGTAAAATCCTATCTTATCTTAGTGCCATCACTTTTTCCTGATCAGTGTTATTCCTATTATGCAACCTCCTTAATTATTCTGAAATTCTGATTTGGCTTCTTGTTTATAAGCAAGCGTGAGCAAACTGTTATCTGTAAAGATCCAGAGAGTAAATACTTTAGGCATTTGATGTGATGCTGTCTCTATGGAAACTGCTCAATTCTGCTATTGCAGTACAGAAATAGCCAAACATATATAAGTGGGCATAAATGTATTGTAGTAAAAGCATATTTTTAAAAAAAATAGACTAGGTTTGGACCACTGACCATAGTTTACAGTCTGGTCTATAGGACAAAAATCATGTTCTTCAACTTGGCATTTAAGTCGAGGTGATCTGTTTCCAAACAGTTCTCCAGGCAACTGCTGGCAGAGTTTCCCACAAAATTCCAGTGGAGATGAATCAGAAGAGTGTTTCCCAACCTTGACCGTGCTGATGACCATGCCCATGTAATCCTCTGACCTCACCACAGGGGTATCCTGTGCATTGTAGAAGGTTAAGATTAGCCCTGGCCAGTCCACTAGATAGAAGTAACCCCCATCCTACTGTAAAAGGTGGAAATGTCTCTGATGTTGCCAAATGTTCTCTGGAACATTTGTCACCAGTGGAGAATGACTGACCTAGAAAGGAAGCTTTGTGAAGGAAAGAACTGATTTTACTCACTCACGCATTCCAACTGCATGGCACAGTCTTGTTCCAAAGGAAGAGCATCAGCTGTCCATACCCTAGTCTGACCTTGCTATTTACTCACTGTGGGATTTTGTGGTATCATTTAAACTCCACAAGCCCCAATTATGCTGCTCTGTAAATGAGACTATTACTAATTGATACAACTCATGGAATTGTTTAAAACTTCAAGTGATGTATTTAGCAAAAAGACCTTTGAAAAGAATAAAATACTGGGCTGAGCTAGCTCAATGTACTATAGCACCTGCTTAGGCAAGCACAGAGACTGTGGTTCAATTCCCAGCACCACATGCCACATCAGCCTTACCCCCAGGGTGGGCTGAGCTGGCCAGAGTCCACACATAGTGGTGCATAACTATAATCTCAGTACTGAGGAAGCTGAAAGCAGGAAGATCACCATGAGTCCAAGATGTGGAGTGAGACCCTGAAACAACCAAATACATTAATAAAAAATAAAGTATTATTCAAATATAATGTAAACATAGTATTGATGAAACAGAGCTGGAGCTGAACCCACTGAGATCTAGAAGTTTAATGTAGCTCTTATACTGTGTCTACTCTATATGATGGCTGAACTGGTTGTCTCTGAGGTTTGATCTTTGTGCTTAAGCATTACGGTGTAGTGGAGAATAAACTATGGCTACTCAAATAACCCCATAGCAGATTACCATAACGAAATACAAAGAGTTTTGTAAAATCTCTGGGAGTTTTTAGGAGACAGAGACTATATCATTTCTGGTTCTGGGAATCACTAAGGAATTCACAAATAAGAAATTTGCAACATGATAAAGTCTCCAGTACCATATGATGCATTATCTCATTTACTATTCATGGAAATCTAATTAGATTTGGGTTTTACTATCACATCTGACAAACAGAAGAATGTGACCTGGAAAGAACTCTGATAGCGATGTAAAGCATAGCATACTTCATTGGGGACAGAACTGGATTGGACAATGGAAGGAGAGGTGGCTGTCACCAAGGGGAGAGCATGAACAAATATGGGGGTCTCCTGGGGCCGCTGTGAGCTTGAATAACTCACAAGAAGTGGACCATAAAGGCAGCCTAGAATCAGATTTTGGAGAGTAACTAAAATCTTCTCTTCCCGGCCTTCTTTTCTCTCTTTCTTCCCAACCTGGGATTTATATGCTTAAGAGAAACATGATCAATTTTATCTTCTTAACAGCTTCATTCCACATAAAAGTACATGACATTTTTAGCTATTAGCCCATTACAAGCTTGCTCAGCTCTTGAGTGTGTGCATGAAGCACTTTTAGTAGTTGGAATGTGAAGCTCTATTCAATTAGACCAATCTCCACCATCTAGGCTAGCTAATGTCCTGTTATTCATTCTGTGATAATGCTTCTGAAGTAGAAGAACATAAAATCTTATCTCTATTGAAATAAGACATATTAA
Source organism: Ctenomys sociabilis (assembly GCA_004027165.1). NCBI lineage: Eukaryota > Metazoa > Chordata > Mammalia > Rodentia > Ctenomyidae > Ctenomys > Ctenomys sociabilis. The sequence goes on along the minus strand of PVKA01000131.1, from coordinate 172,713 downwards.
TTCCAGTGGTGACACTTGTGTTATGCATAGAACAGAGGCATTACTTGTGTGGCTCACCATACCCAACTTGGTACTCAATTGCAAGAATGTAACCTTTAGAACACATCTACAAATTCTGATGGACCGTGCATCTTGGGAAACCATTTTGCTCATAACATGGCTTTCTCTAGCTTAAATTAGCTAATTACAGCAGAAGGCAAGAGCTACACATTCTCTTATTCTTTACATTCAAAGTTAAATTTCAAGTGTCTGCTCCATGCACATCACTCTTCTGGGCGTAGATCACTGAACAAAATCAAAAATATCCTGTCCTCATTGGGTTCATATTTTAGTGGAAATGGTGACAACCATTAAGCAAACATTGTGGTGGGTCAGAAAATGACCAGTATAGAACAGTAGAAGAAAGTAAGCTAAGGAGGATCATTTTATAGAATGCTTTTGGGGAGATTCTATGGGGTGACATTCCAGCAGAAATTTTAGGGTGATTGGGTGAGCTGTGTGGTTACAAAGGGGAATATTCAGCAGGGGGAATAGAGCACAAAGGCCCTGAGGGAAGGTGTAGTTGGCATACTTGAGGAAAGGATAATAGATGAGGTCAAAGCCACAGAATGAGTCAGATCACATAGAATTTTGAGGCCATATTAAGGATTTGAGATTTACTCAGTGGTGACTATAAAATATCAAGGTCAAAATGCTTAGTCAATCTCAGGAGACTAAAGATTTAAAATGAGCAGTGACTTCTTTCAACTCATTCATAGAAAATACAGATTTGATGAGAAGCTGAAACTGGAGGTTGAGCTAAGAGGCTGTTGGAATAATCCAAGTGAGCTGCGATGGTGATGTGGAGGTAGATGTAGTAAAAACAACAACAAAAGAAGGTAATATTCCATTGGAGACTGGAAGGCAGAGCCAACAGATTTGTTGATTGGTTAGGTATGAAGAAAAAGATGGAAGAGTAAAAGATGACCCTAGATTGGGGCCTCAACAACAGAAACAATGCAGCCGCCCTTTGTTGAGCTGGGGAAGAATTTTGAAGAAGATATTTAGAGGAGCTTGGTAAGTTGTTGAGTTTCAACATTTTGTGTGTGAAAGCTCCCTAGATTTCTGAATGAGTATTGCTTAGATAATTTGCAGTATGAATCTGAAATTCAGATTCATGGGCAGTGATCATCACCAGAGATAAACATCTGGAAGTCATTGTAAACCGGAGGTATTAAAAATGATGAACCTGGACTGCAGTGCTTAGGATATAGGTGCTTATAGGGAAAAACTCGGTGGCAGGGAGGGCCAATCAAAATGTGAAAAATAGCAAAATGAGGCAAAGCCATCAGCAGCAGAAATGACCAGTATAGTAAAGTAGAAGAAAGTGAGCTAAGGAGAATAGTTTTATAGAACATTTTTGGGGAAACTTTATGGGATGCCATTTCAGCAGAGATTTTAGGATGACTGGGTGAGCTGTATGGTTACAAAGGAGATCTCATGTGGTTATCCATGAGATAGTGGGAAATGAGATAGAAGAAAATTGAAGAAAGGTATCTGGAAGCCAAATGAACAAAGCAGCTCAGGAAGGCAGAAGTGACAGGTTAGGTCTAATGATGCTTGAGCTCAACTACAATGAGGATTGAAGGTTCTTCATTGCACTGCAGTCCAGAGGGCATTAGTGTCTATAGCACAGTGGACTTTGTTAGAATAATGATGACACCAGACTGAATATAACAAGATACCCAGAATTTAGTAGCTTAAAACAGGGAGGTTAGCTGGGTGTGGTGGTGCATATCTGTAATTCCAGAGCTCAGGAGACTGAGGCAGGAAGATTGCTATAAATCTGAGGTTGTCGTGGGCTACAAAATCAGTTGGAACTCAGCCTGAGCTACAGAGAAAGACCTTGTCTCAAAGAAACAAAACAAGCAGTGTTTCTGAAAGTTAAGAATCTGAGAGTAACTGAGCAGGTCAGTTGCACTGCAGTTCCCCACAGAAACATTAGTCAAGCTTCAGGGAAGGTGTATCTACAGCTGGAAGGTTATTCTTCTAGATGGTGCTGCCTGCAGACAGTCCTGCCTCACACCGGACATTGGCTAAAGACTGTGTCTCTCTGTGGGCTTCTCCAAAGGGCTGAGTGTCCTGTGACTCACATGATGTATGTTATCCAAGAAAGATCAAACAGAACTCCCTGACTTTTATGATCAAGAAACCAGAATGACACTCTGTCACTCTGCTGTATTCTGCTCTTCATGTATTCCAACCCTGATGTCATGGCAGAGAACAGTACTCACAGTTCAACTTCCTGTAAATGCTGGGCTATGACAATTAAAAAGAAAAAAAAAAAATGCCAGGCAAGGTGGATTGGAGATGAACTGGGAGAGGTGGATGTGTTTGCTAACTCTTGGAGTTTTGCTCAAGTAGGGTGGGGCATAGGAAGAAGAAAAGGGTTAGATGCAACATGGCTGTTTCTAAGTGTAGACATTATAATGTGTTTGTATGATTTTGAGAAAGAATCTGTGTAGATTGGAGGATATTTTTTTCTGAGAGACTGGGGTACTTGCATGAGCCATATCCCTGAGTGATGTGGACCGGAGGGGTCCAGACTTGCAGTGTAGAAGCTGAGGTCACCCTTCAATGCATTGTTATTTTAGTCCTCCTGGTAATGGAGAAACAGGAAGAGAAGAGTCTGGAGGCACGGAAGCTGGGAGCATGCCAGCTTTGATGCTCCACTGTGTGAGAAGTAGTTTTCAGTTGCCTCAGTTTTATTATAAAATAGTTAACTTAGCAATGTAAGAATAAAAAGAGATGTTGGAAGTATAAAGAAAGAAATGTGAAATTATTAATTATATAATCTTGGGGAAGCGAGAGAATGTTGTCTAAGGAGATGAAATGTTCTCACACCACCCTAAAGAGCCACGTCGGTCCAGTAGCCACACACGTAAAGTTGCTGTGGTTGTGGTTTTCCTCAACTGCTCTTGGCTTTGGATGAATAAACCCAGAGTTGGGGAAAGAGTGCCTTTAACTGTGGTGGGATACTCCAGCCAGGGCTGAATTAAAGGGTGTGTGAGAGTGGGTATGATGCCTTACTTATTCCAAGCCTACTGAGGAAAGGCAGACACACATTGTAGAGGGCCAGGAAAATCCTGTGATGTCCATGTGTTGAGGGTTTGATGGGTTTCAGAAGCTTTTGAACTCAGTACTAGACAGAATGTGCTACAAAGAGAAGCTGGAGGAGGCACTTGAGAGTGGTTACTGTGTAAGCTACTGGTAGGAGCAAGGCCTTGACTGTGGCCATGGATACCAGGCAGCTGGAATGGAAGTGGGAATAAGAGCATCTGAAGCAAGAGCAAGGACCCAGCAGACCATGGGTGAGGTCTCAGCTGAGAATCCTGTCAGGGTTTGTGCTGGAGAGAGCCAGTGCTAAGACCTGGAAGGGCTGTGGAGAGTGCCATGGAGCGCTGCAACCTGGCAGGCAGTAGACGTGCACTGTAAGTTTTCTGGGTGTGTTAAGGCAAGAGACAGACAGTGTGGAAGCAGCAGCCAGTTGTAAGGGAGACACCTGCTTCTCTTTTAGGGTCAGAAGCATAAAGATGTAGAAAAGAAAATAACCACCAAATCAGAGGGTTGGAATAAGTCAGAATTCTCGACGAGTGGGCAGGAGTATTGAAGAAAAGTGAAAGAAACAGAGAAGGCACTGAGAATTGAGGATTCAGCCACTAGGCCATTATTTCTAAAAGTTCCACTGGATAGTTTATGGTGTGAGGAGAAGACTGGAGTCTTCAGTCAGACCAGGGGATTTACAGAGCCCCCGGGAGACAGGCAGCAGCAGAGATAGGACATTGTGGGGCCTTTCCGTTAGGCCCCCAGATAGTCCTGCTGTGGTGGACTTGTTTTTTTAAGTCATACCTGGTACCACAGTGCATCTGGGGTACATCTGAAGAAAAAGAGGAGGATTCAGTGAGATCAAAAGGCCAGGTGTTCTCCTCTGGCTGCAGGCCAGCCTTGTTTCCAGTAAAACTATGTTTTTCTCTTTCTTTCTCATACATTTTTGTTGCAGAGATGAGATACATGATAGAAGATATAGAAAGGTGACTAGGAAACTGTTAGCTTCCAGATGGATGGCCCAGGGGCAGATTTTCTAGCATGCCATTTTTTTTTTTCTGAATCAAATAAAAATTCTGTTCCTGGGTATGTCAGGACAGATATTGAAGAACTGAAAACCACTGTTTTGAAATATGCAGATGTTGTACTTGTCATGGCTGTTTATACACATGATTATAGCCATAACACTGCTTTTATTAAATAAGCTGGCACTAGGTGTTGGCGTAAAATAGCTTTAAAAGACAACTAGACTGTGACAGTTCTTCACATTTACACCAGAGTGTTTTCATTACTATAACTCTGAAGCAAAAGAGCTGAAATTAAGACGATGTAGCTTTCTCTGTGGAATTTGAATCACCAGGTTATGGAGCTATGTTGTGCAAGCTGGATGGGAGCCATTAGAAAATATCATTTTCTGCATCTTAGTTAAGGAAGTTGCCCTAAAAAAGCTACATGTACAAACTCTCCACCACCTCTGGGGAAAGGGTGAGTCCTGGCACCTGTTAACCTGGAAGGACTGCACGGCTCGCGCTGTGATTGACTGGTTGGCTGCTTCTCAAGAAAAGCTCCCAGTGTATGTTTTATATTCTAGCTGAGCCAGGGCATTGCTGATCCGCACGTCGTCGCCCCACCGGCCCCCGCCCCCACGCACACACACCCGTGAACATGCGGGCAAGCTCTGTACTTTAGCTTTGGGAGCCCGGGAGGCATATTTCAAAACACCGTCCAGAATTGGCTGGAACATGCCTGTCACTCCCAGCTGACTCTGATGACGCGCTTGCCAACGTAGATTTACATCAACGCAGTTCTTCACTGGGGGGGTGAGGGGTGGGGCTCATTCGGAATTCATACAAGGTGGCCTATTTAAAAGTATCGTAGCATCAAGTTGAAGAGGAATGCAATATTATAAGAAACATACGAGTAAGAAAAAAACTCCCTGCCAGTAAAATGCTGAGTACAGAGCATAGAGTTACGATGAGGCTCACCCGCCACGATTCCCCTCGATTCCCCAACCTTAAGACAGTTGTCTTAAGCTGTAACTTTATAACTTCTAAAGAGAGACTTTATCCTGAAAAGAAAAATATCTCCTGTATTCTAGACGTTTCATGTCAGATATTTTTGGTCACCACTTCATCCATATTATTCCATCACTAAATCCACTGGGAAAAAAATGAGATACGAGGGACACATTATGATCTCTCAGTGTTTGTTTTCACTGCCCTGGCATTTGGTTTGCCAGTCAACGGAAATATAGATTTTACTCTTAGCATGAAATCTGGCATATATTCATTGCATTTTTGACTCATCCTCAATATCTTAATGAATGCCTGAGATAGACACATTACTCAGATGTCTAAGACAGGAAACCAGCCACTCAGAAGCAAAGGCTGTTGCCATGGCTATCACGAAAATGATACAAAACTATCCTTACTGTAGAAAAGAAAAAATTAAATACTAGGGCACATGGCCTTTGGCTAATACTATTATGACCCTGAACTATTCACCCTTCATTTTTGTCATAGTTTATTCTGAGCCATTATCATAATAGATGCAGCTGAATGGATTTGCAGTTTTACCTTTTTTTCTTCTGACAACCAGTAGGATTTTCAGTGACACATACTTTGATGTGTCTCCTTTAAATCTCTTAAGCAGGGCAGCTCTAGGCAGCTCGCTCTTGGAAGATTTTACAACCCATCATGAGTTCTATTTTTATGCTTGTTTAGACACATCAAATTCAGCTTTTACACAAAGGGCTACCTGATAATGTCATCAGCTTCTTGTTGTAGTGATGGGGTATTTGTTGTCCCTAGCCCTCATGAATGACACCTTGTAAAATGATCAAAACTGTAGGTTGTGTTTGGGAATATTTTTAAATGTTCAATTATAATGTTTCCTCTGCTGTGTTTTGTCCATGGTTCATACCATGGTCACACTGAACTTCAAAAAGTTCTGTGCTGCCTGCATATAGTATGGTGGAAAAGGACAGTGCGGAAGTTAGCCTAATAAGATGGTTCCTTATAAATTAATTCAAAATATCTTTGCTTAAAGCATCAGAGTAAAGATGCAGCACTCCATAAAGAGTGAATTTGCTGACCAATCAGATAACACAAAGCTTCAGAGCTTGAACTGGCATTAAAGAAACTGTTGATCGTATATATTCAAATATCATTCCTGGAGGAGGAACTGTTGCTTAACAAACTGACATTAAAACTTCAAGCTACATTAATCATGCCACTAACAGAATCCTGTCTATGTTTTATTCTGGCTCCATGTTCACAAAGCAATCTTCTGCTCCTGGTACTTTGTAGCATTACGTTGTGCTCTCAGCTGAGTCCCCTAGAGCTTAGCTAGCACTGAGTCAGGTGGCTGGGAGCATGGCAGCACCAGCAAGGATTGCAGCACTGAATGAAAAGAAAGAAATCAGCCCTGGGCTTCTGTCCAGCAGCCCCATGACCTTCTACAGTGTGATTCTGCTCCTGAGAGGAGACTGACCTCACAGGCTGAGAGAGTCCAGTTTCTAAGTCTACACAGGTTAGGGCCAGATTTGGATCCTGGCAACTTCTTCGAGATACAGCCAACTTTAAAGCCATTTGGGGGAAAAAGTAATCTTCCAATATTATTCCCAGGCAAAATTTTTTCCCTCTGCCTTGCCCTGAACACTTTCCATTAGGGATCACGGCAGTATTAATGCAGATTTTGGAACTAAAATCATGGTATGAAATTAAAACATGCACTTAGTGTTTGATGATAAGATAATCAGAATTTACCCATCCAAAGCCATTTTCTAATACTGTGTTTCTGATGGGGTACTGTCTCAGAGCTTCTGTGAGATGTGTTCAGACCTCAGATTCAGTATCTAGGGTTTTCTGGACCCTTTTTCTCCCCTTTTTGTTTTTTCTCTGATCCAGCAGCAACAGGGTACCATGAAATACTGTAGCTCCTGGTTCAGAAAGCTGTATCTTTTAGAAAGTTTTTGCTTTTATTTGTTTATTTTTTATGTATTTATTTTTGACCAGTTCAGCCTTCCCCGGGGGTGGGGCTGGTGTAGCATGTGGTGCCAGGGATGGAATCACGTTCCCCTGTTCCTGCCTAAGCTTGCCTGAGCAGGCACTTTAGACCACTAAACTATCTCGCCAGCCCCAAGTTTTGCTTTTAGAAAGACTAAAAATTCTGTGTGTGTCTGGTAATTGAATCTTTTTTTCTTCTCTCTCTGTGTGTGTATTGTGTTCTTGAAGTTAACGTGATAATTCTTAAGTTCCAGAACTACAGAGAAAGGGAACGTTCTTCGGTAAGCTTCACTGACTATAACGATGATACACTGCACAGCAAAGTGTGCTTCAAGCAGCACGCAAGGTGTCACCATGGCACGCTGACTGTCAAAACTATGGTATGAATATGTGCTGTAGTAGAAAGGAGCAGCATGTATGTGTTCCCAGCTCCTGGATTTACCTGAGACAGATGTGTACTTTTGTTTCTTAGGACTGTCATCACAACTGACTATAAATTTGGTCTCAAAAGAAGGTAGAGTGATTCTTTCAAAGTGTGGGAGGCCAGGAGATCAAAATAAATGCACAAAGACATTAGTTGGTCTGAGAAGTCTAGGAAAGATCATGTTTTCCACCACATCCAGCTTCTAGTATTACTAATTTCTTGATTTGTGGTGGTTGGCTCTCTTTTGACATGCCTTTCCCCAGGTGTTTCTCCTTTGCACATATCTTATAAGATACTTGCAATTGAACTAAGGGCTCATTTGGATACTCCAATGAGATTTCCTTAAATATACTTACCAAGACCTGTCTCTAAATAAATTAATATGCACAGACCTCAGGGATTAGGGCATGGATTAAGATGTGGACGTCTTTGGGGCCCACTGTTTAGCCCACATCAGTGCCTTGGCAGGAAAGTTGCTGACAAAGTCACCCAGATGGCATGGAGTTTAGGTCATGCCTACCTGGGCAATACTTTCTGACAGCTCCAACTACTCTGGTGGCTTCTGGCTTGAACAGCTGGGCAACTGGGCTTCAGTGATGAGGACTCAAGAACAATTGGCTTCCGTTAAGTGAACATTGTCGTGGTCCCTGAATGTCCAGTTACAATGCATTCATTTTTCTTTCTAAAAGCTCTAGAAGGGAATTTAAGAAAGAGATATGAGAAGTATCATTTACTCTGTATTCACCGAATATAGGGTTCTCTTAAAAAAATAAAGAAGGAAAACTATAGTGCAGAGAAAAGCATAGTGGACATTTTACTGGCATTCATGGTGTGAATCCCAGTGACAAAAATTGGCATTTTAAGACATAAATGTGGTACATCCTTATGTTAAAAATTATGACAAAATATAATCATTGGTAAGTCCTCTCCTGCATTGTTTCTGACCCTCAGATTTCTGTTGGCTTTCAGGAGAGTAATTCTTCTTGACACTGGGGAACCCTTCTGAAAATAGAAAGGGTATCAGTAATTGCATTGCTCAGCTTTTCACTGCTGTCATGAACTGTCCACAATAAGCAATTTAAAGGAGGAGAATTATTTTGGCTCAAGGCATCAGAAGTTTCAGTCCATGGTTAGATAGCTGTGTTGCTTATGGGCTTGTAGGGAAGCAGGAAAACCAGGGTGGGCAGCTGTGGGGGAGTAAGGATGTTACCTGGTAGAGTCGAGGAAGCAGAAAACACAAAGGAGCCTGAGAGCAAGGAGCTGGGACCAGATAGCTTCTGCATGTTCACCCCCCTCCATGACCTGCTCCCTTCAGTGAGGCCGTGAACCACCCAATAATGACATCAAATTAGGACTTCATCAGTGAATCAACCCACTGAAGTCAGACCCTGTATGATCCATCCACTTGCCAAAATCACATGCTCTGAACATGTGAGCTTTCCTGGGTGTTGACACTGTAGATCTAAACTATAGCAGTCACCTTCACCAAATAAGTGTTAGTGGCTGAACACAGGGCCAGATGTTTCCAAAGGATTATTTTATTTAATTCTCACTACAGGACCTGAAAGATGGGTGAGTTCTAGGGCATCTACCAGCTACTTGAGAGCCTCAAGCAGACAGATTACAAGTTTGGAGATAGCTTCAGCAACTTAGTGAGAGCTTATCTGAAAATAAAACACAAACAGGATTTGGGTACAGCTCGGTTGATGCAATGCTCGCCTGGCATGTATGAGATGCTAAATTTAATCCTTAGTACAATGAAAACGGAGCAAGTTTATCTGTGGAAGACATTTCTCCTGGTGAAATCATTGGCTCAAAATTCCATTAATTTTAAACATTAGGGGCCAGCAAGTTAGCTCAGCAGACTAAAGGGCCTGCTTAGGCAAGCTTAGGCCAGAGCAGGGACTGCGGTTCGATCTCTGGTACCATATGTCACTCCAGTCCCTGCCCCTAGGGTGGGCTGAGCCAGCCACAGAGTTCGGGAGTAGTGGTATATGCCTGTGATCCTAGTGCTAGGAGGCTGAAAACAGGAGGGTCACTATGAGTCCAAGCTGCATAGTGAGACCCTACACCAATCAAATATATTGTTTAAAGATTAAGTATTAGAAGGTTTTGGAAAATTGGCCTTTAAAATTACTTCACTGTTTTTCACCTCTATAAACAGTTTCAGAAAATCTATAGATTTCTCATAATTACTGTCACCATCATTAGATATGGTAGGTAAACAATAGTAACTATTGTTACTCACTGCTTTATACTTTATGAATGAGTTTGTGAACATCTTTCCATTGATTATTTACTATTCTTGGTCTATTGCCTTTACATATATTTTTCCACCTAAAATTGGGATTATAACCATCCACAAGATATTTAGGAATTAGTTCCCTGTAATAAATATCTTATTTCTTGTCATGAATTTTAAATGTTTTTCTCAGTATATTTTTTATTTTACTTAGACTTTAAGTCATATATAAGTATTCCAAATTTTCATTGTAGCACAAGACTCGTAACATGGAACTTACCAGTTGAACTATTCACCATGTGCAGCTCAGTAGTAATTATAGCCATAGTGCTGTGCAACAGGTCATCACAGTTTTCAACTTGTAAACATGCAACTCTACCAACTGAACAACAGTCATCTTTTTTTTACTCTCCCTTCCACCTGGTTAACATCATTTTGCTTTTTTATTTGACTCTTTAAATATTTATGTAAGTGATATCATCCAGTATTTGTCTTTTTGCCACTGGTTTATTTCACTTAGCATAATGTCTTTCAGGTTTATCCATATGAGAGCATCTGACAGGAATTTCTTCCTCTTGAAGTTTGGATATATTTTGTTCTAGTTCATACCACATTTTGTTTATTCCTTCATCCTTCAATGGACATTTGGCTTGTGTTAACGTCTTGGTCATCATGAATAGTGCTATTGAAACACAGACATACAAATACACTGCTTTCAGCACTTTGCAATGCATAGCTTCAAATGGAATTGCTGCTCCTTACTATGGTTATGATTTTGATATTTCAGGAATCTTCTATATTGTCTTCTTCAACAGTTATACCAGCTTTTAGTTCCACTTAGAAGGTACATGGCCATTTGCTCAGTAGTTTCACAGATGTTTATTTCCTGACTTGTTGATAGTTGCTAGACTAGGTGAACACTCTGCTACTGAGCTGTACTTTCAGCCCTAAAGAACAGCTACTTTAGTGGATATGAGAGATCTCTTGTGATTTTTATTTGTGTTCCTGTGCTGAATAGTGATATGGAATTGCCTCCCATTTGCTTCTTGGATGGAACAATGTCTGTGTGAACCCATTGCTCATTGGTAGATGGATTATTTGGTGTTTTGCTTCTAAAATTTTCTTAACATAGTAAGATTTAGTAATTGATTTCTTCCCAAGTGACTTTAATGTCATTTCAATAGTATAACTCTATTTTAAACTCAAAATAGTTGCACTTTACTTTTACCATAGATCTTTTAAAGTCGTTCCTTTTATGTTTAACTTTTGATCCATCTATAAATTTTTTGTCATAGGAATAAGTGCTAAAGCTACAGCTCAGTGGTAGAGATGTTTAGTGTGGTTGAGGCTCTAGGTTCTGAACCAGCACCACACACTTTGTCCCATTATTCCATGATGGGACAAAGATTGTGGTGGGATTAACTATTTGAAGTAGATTGTGTTATAGAGGGCTGTGTTTGCCCCACCTATAGCACTGGGATTGCTCCAGCACCTCCTCCTGTGCTATCTTATTAGAATTCATTTGCAGTGTCCTAAGTGGCAAAGGTCAGCTATTGATATAGCTTTAAATAAGTACCAGAAAGTCTTAACATACATTATTGTTCCTTTTTTATCTTTGAAAATAGGTATAAATTACATTTCCCATTATCATTGTTTTTACTTGGAGTAAACAATGAGAAATATTTTCACTGATATGGGGAGGGAGAATGGAAGAATATTTCTATGTAGAATAATTGCTTTTTCAAGAGAAAATGATAAGAGTTTCCAAGAAAGGCATAGTCTACTGTAACACATTACCTAAGTGAAATGCTTTGACTAAATTTAGGATCTTTGAAACTCTGTACATAGTACATCCAGAGATAAAAACCTTCATCCCTACATCAAATGGTGCTTATCTATAATTCTGAGAAACAAAGTGGTATTTACACCTGTGTATCTGATTTGTTTTATTTAAGTCTGAGGTCAGGAAGTACGTCCATTTATTTAGAATTTTCTCAAGTTTACCCTTCTTTATGGCTAAATAAAGTCCACGATGTATAATGGTTATTGTGAAATAGAAGAAAATGTTCAAATGGGAAGGGGAATTAGGAAGGGGGTAAGGGGAATGGAAGGAAGAGAAGGAGAAAAAAGGGAAAAAAAAGAAAGAAAGCTTTTGTTAAAAGGGTGGGGAAGAGGGATTAAATGGTGGGGAGAGAAAGGAAGGAAAAATGAATCAAGTTATATAACATAAAAATAAAAATTCCCTGTGATGACTGTGATCATTATGTATAGCCTGCCTGGCAGGCACAAGGACCTGAGTTCAATCTCTGGTGTGGCGTGCTGTGCTGGCCCCAGAAACCCCAGGAGTGCATCATGCTGGCCTGGAAAACTCGGTTTAGTGCCTGTAATCCCAGCAATGGGAAGGCTGAGACAGGAGGATCTTGAGGAATTTGAACTATGTAGTAAGATTCTGTATCAAATAAATAAATAAATAAACAAACAAAGAAACACTTAAAAATCAGGGTTATCATTTTCAAGCACATATAAAAGAATAGAAAGTTGCTCAAGGAGGGGTTCACTCTTATACTTGGTAGTAGGGTTGAATAGCAGCAGTCTGTTTGAGCATTGTTCTTTTCCATTTTATATGATTCGCATGGGAATTTTGAAAGGCTTGTCTTGGAGACTAAGTATGGTAAGCCTTAGGATGTGCACTTCAAACTGTACTGCATGTTGAAAGATGATAGGTTTTTTTTTTTTTTTCAGATGTAGTTAAGTCTTCATCAAGTTAATTGTCATAAGCATAGATTAGCAGCCAGATTGAGGACCAGAAAATATTAAAATCACAGAAAACAATGATCACTTTTATCATTAGCCAATAACAATAACAATGGTGAATGTCAATTCTGCTGATTCAAAACACGTTACTTCTGTTACTTCTACCCATCTGTGAGAGAATAGAGCCAGACTTTCAATACCTACATTGTACAAAAACCCATTGGAATTATGAGCTTCCAGTAAGCTCCAAAGTCTCCTGGACTAAACTAGTAATTTTAGATGACACCCTGTTAGGATAAGTTCCCTAGCCAGCACTTTTCTTCATCTGGTCTGTTCTTTGTCTCACTAACTATAAAACTTTTATAAAATTCTTAAGGAATATAACTTCAGGTTGTTTGAAATGGAAATAAACTAGATATGTAAAGGTGGATCTCTAGAAAGGCAGTTAGTAATCTTTGTGTTACCAGCATGGTTTTCTTTTGCTTAAAAGGGAGCAAATCAAGTTCTTTGAAATAGAATTTATAAAAGTTAAAACTAGTATGTAACAGAGATTTCTCAGGACTGCTTCATGGCTGTGGCTCATTGCTCTTTCCATTCACTGCAGTAGGACTGGAACATCAGAAACATGCACAGTTTCTGGCACTTTTTTGCACTAAGCACCACACTTTGCATTTTATCTTTTGCTTCTAAATAGCAGCTGTGGGAACTTCTTTTATGCAAGCTTATTGTTTAGACAAATGGCTAAAAGATGAAGAGGTGAGGGGAAAGAGGAAGGGAGAGGACGGGCAAGTCGGGCATATGTCAAGTGTTTAGTGACGTAAATGCAATGGGGCCTTGGAGAGATCATTTTTCATTTGGCTGGATAACAAAACTGAGGTCCATGACAGTACAGCCAAGGTCCCAAGGTCTTATATGTAGGGTTAATTAGAATCGGGACACAGACTGTATGATGTGGTCCACTATTCTTTTAGGCTGAGCCTCAGAGGATGGGCCTCTCAGGAAACAAGAAAAAACTTATTATTCATGAAATATTTCAGCTTAGGGGTCACTTGTTTTATGTTCTGTCTCTCCTGTACTGATGCAAGGTTTGGAAGAGAAAGAAACAAGGCCATTTTTATTGTATGCCTTTGATTTAACGTGAGGTGCTGTGAGTAGCTGAACGTTATAAAGAAATGAATTAGCAAGGTAACTGCCACTGCTCTGTCACTAGCTGGCTCACTGGTCTTACATAAATAAATCCTAATAAGCTCACTTTCTTCTATATGAAAGAATATTGAATAGTTGATATCTGAAAGCCATTTCCAGTATAAGATGCTGTGTTCATCCATCTGAATAATTCCACGGGGCTGCTGCAGTAGCAGTATCACTTGGCTGTTAGCTACTGATTGAATATTCTTCTTAAACTTTAAACAAAAGAAAACATCAATCTTAATTCCACTATTGTATTTTTCTCTATTTTTATTTAGACAGCTCTGCCTTACTGATGATATGTCATTATATGAGATCTTTCATTCAAAGCATCAAGGCATGGTAAAAAGAAGAAAAACATTGCATTAAAATTCCTGGAATGGGCACTCCATTGTCATTAAACCAATTTAGGTGCCTGAACTCAGCAACACAGTCCAACACAGTCCAGCATTCCACAATAATAGTGAATTATCCAAAGAAGTTGTTGACTGTAGCCATTTACAGTTCAACTTATTATTATGGTCCCATGTTATATACCTCATTTTTATACTTTTCTGCTGGATGGTTAAGACTGAGATACGGCAAGACCTATATACCAAAAGATGTAGCCTTTGTTTCTGTTGAGGTCAGTGAAGTCCCCTCAGGGTTTATCTTGTAATCCTGTACCTTACTCTGTAGATCCTTTGTCTGTGTCATCCATGTGGATGAGTCACGGCCAATGCTTGACCAGTTTGCTCTCTGTGAGAGCCTGAGAGAAAGTTTTCTCTCCATGTGACTCTCCCCGGGCACACTACAGATCATCAATCTCTTTCCTCGGTGGCTCCATAATCTCTTTGATCAGAAAATTTGGGGCACAATGAGTTTCATGATGTTACAGTACAGGTTCTTCTATGTCCTGATTCTTTGCTGACCTTGAAAGGCTAGGGCCAAAATGTTGGCTGGCCTTGCGGCTCTTCTATTTCTCCAATGGCATAATGACAATGGAGTGCTCATATTTGACAGGTCTAGACAAGAAAAAAAGGGTATACAAAGGAAGAATCATGATGTATATGTATAAACAGTACAGTTAGGATAAATATACTGTGCTTCTGCATAGTTCTATGAGAAGCAAGATTTGCACTGATAGTGGCTGGACAAGATATTATGCTGGCTTCTGGTACTATGGACAACCACTGGGAAGAAAACAAGGTAGAAAGTATTAATTATTGAATCTATGATATAATTCAACTATACAAAATAAGATAAGTGTATAGCTAAACTCTTTTAATTCATGGATTAGAGACATCTGCTATAATATCATGCATAATATCATGTGTGCACCTTGTATGATACCAAAACATCATGAAAACAGTTTGCAATGTATTAATTTATTGAATCTGTCCTGTTAATTTGTCTTGAAACTGTCTCATTTCTATTTGTTCTTCAATTAAAAATAAATAAATAAATAAATAAATAAATAAATAAAATTTCTGGAATGGGAAGGTTATATATGTATAACTGACAGGTTATATATGTGTCAGGATTTAAAAGTTTATGAAATTTGCTTAGTTTGGCAAAGCAAATATGCTTATAAAATAAATGATCGTCTTTCCCTTTACTCTTTCACATTTTAGAATAAAGCATCACTAGGAAAAAAATGAATTATTGTTCCAGTAAACACATAAAAATAGAGTTTTCAATCATTATTGAAAATAAATAATGTGCTCTGTGGAACAAAGAACAAATTGTAGAAGACTGGAATGAACCAATATGTGTTGAGATACTGAATGATTTATAGATAAAATTAGATTGACTCCTTTTATAAATTACTCATATAGAACTCTTCTCTAGTGATCCACTAATATTACCTGCAAAGTATGAAGATATTCTTTTTTTAATGTATTTGGTTCAAGGTCTAAACTACAGAGCATGGACTCGTAGTGATCCTCCTGTTTTGAGTCTCCCAAGTGCTGGGGTAACAGGTGCACTCTACCACACCCAGTATCAGTTGCTGTCTCAGTGTGCCCCAGGGGTGGGGCTGGCACTTGCAACACTAGGGATCAAACCCCAGTCCCTGTGTCTGCCTAAGCAGGTGCTTTAATCCACTGAGCTATCTGGCCAGCCCTAAAGAAATCTTATAGGACAGTTTACAGTGTGATGTTTAGCATCAACCCTTCAACTTTTGTGGCAATTTTCTAGGCCTGATAAAATTAATGGTTGAAACTAATATCATAAGACTCATACTTCCATTATTCACATGAGCCTATATTACTGTACAAGCATCAATCACATAATTTTACATTACTAAATTTTATTAACCATTCCCTTTCATTGTAGAAACATGACTTCAGAAAACAATCTCAAATAAACATCTTTGCAGGTTAATCCTAGATTATTGCTTCAGGATGGATTCTCAGAAATAAGAGTTGTAAAAAGCAAATTATGTGTGGTCTGTTCTTCAGAAACTAATAATGCTGTATTATGCTACCATGTCATCTTATCAGTTCAACTATGGACATGATTTCAGCTAGCCTAGTTAGTATATTAATACATTAAAGAGTAGTATGTTTTAATCAATTAATATATATAGGAATTTTCTATTCCTTTTAAGAATTATATGCTAACATCTTCTATTCTAGAATATTATCTTTTCCTTCATCTCGCCCATGTTTGTGCAAAGATATTTTTCTGTTTGTTATTTGCCTTCTAATTTTCTTTTTACATAAAGGTATAACCACAAATTACTCTTCAGGGAATTTTTGTCTGCAACATTTGTATGAGACTTTTCCTCAACTTTAAGTTAAAATTCACCTTTATTTTTCTCCTCATTTTTAGAAGACATTTCTTAATTTCAAAATAATTGAAAGATGATATTTGGCTGAGAATCAATATAAAGTCAGACCATGTTGGTACAGATTGAAATGGACATTACATGAGTGAGATATAGAGTTTGATAGGAACATAAATGGTCAAAACATATATATTTTTAAAATATTTAGAATATTCAAATAAAATATGCTTATGTATAAATTATTTCTATAATTTTATTTTAAAGTGATTAAACATATGAAGTATGCAAAGCATAATTGATCTTATAGCCATGTATGCATCATCGAGGTTGAGCATGCAAACTTGCAAAGTAAAACTAGTAATGGACTCTTTCCCAGTCTCTTTCTTTTCCTTCCTACCCAGAGGTAAACCACTGTTATGTATACCTTCATCCAAGCATGCTATTTTCACATGGATTTGTATTTGAAGGCATTTTTTTCTTCTCAGGGCAGAAATAATTACGCCTTAATTGTCTTGATTATATTTATGTCTTACGCTATTGCATTTAATTAAAATTGGAAAATACCATTACATTACTTTTTCATTACACTACTTTTTCATGTTCATGCAGTATGGAATTCTTTTCCATTCCAAGGTTGTCATTCATAGTTTATTTTTCATTCCTCTGAAAATAAAACAAAATAGGGCATATGACAAAGATTTTACATAAAAATGTCAGCATATGTCCCACGTATGGCTCATTGAGCCAGAATAAAATTGAGGCATTAATTTAAGTCACGTTTGTGCCACAATATGATTATGAATGCCGTATTTTATATGTGCAGATATCTGAACCAAAATATGGCAGAGAAGTAGTATCTCTCCTTGAATAAATCATATTCATTCATTAATCATTTGCACACATTTATTTCTATTCATTAAGAAAATGCAAACCTCATCTAACAGTTAAACAGTGAATAACAGCAGGATACCATTTGTCATATTAAATATCCAAATATTTGAAAGTGTCTTAAGTTGGGATCAGTTTTAGTTCTCAGACAAAATACTTTTATACTAAGTTAAAACTATTCTTTCCTGGTAGCTCAGCTGACTAAGCACCTGCTTAAGTAACCACAGAGACCAGATTCAATCCCCAACACCGCATGCTGCGCTGGTCCCTGGTGAGGGCACTGAGCCTGAGACAGAGTCTCGGCGTGGAAGCGCATGCCTGTAATCCCAGTGCTGGGGAGGCTGAAAACAGGAGGATCACGATAAGCCAGATCTGCATACTGAGACCCTGTATCACATGCATTAAACTAACTAACTAACTAACTAAATAAGTAAATAAAAGTATACTTTTCCATTTCATACTTTAGAAATTTGCTAAATTTAATGAAGTACTGTTTCACCAGCTTTCTGGCTGTATAATTGTTTTATACATGAATGTGGCCTGTTAGAATGTTAGAAATTATGCTGTGTAGTATATGTCAACCCTTGCATTATGTAGATGCTGCTTGTGCCTGGAAGGTTGTGTAACTTGCCTTGGTCAAGATTTTATTCCTAATTTTAGAACCGATCCTTGGTCATCATTTCAGGAGTTTCCAGCTAGTATTTATTATCGACTTGTAGAGTCAAATACCTCCATAAGACCTTGAGACATGTAAGATATGAAAAAGTATGCAGAAAGCAGGAATAGTTATAAAAACACTATAACATTTTAATCTCTCAATACATTTTAATCCCTCTCTTTCAAGATGGTTACTTTAAAAAATTATGTTTATGCTACATCATCTGTTGGGACATGAATAAAGAGTTTATAAGAATTTCAAAGGATAATAATGTCAAAATATTTTCTTAAAATATTTTATTGCTATAAAAAGTTTGCAAGCTATTACATTCATATTCATTCTTTATAATATATAATGTGCATATTATATTTTAAATTTTTATTGATAATACATTTTCTGTTTACAGAATAAGAATTTTATATTAAATGTTTAAAGCCTGACACAAAAACAAGAAAATTGAAAATACTTTAAGATGTACATTCTCCAGATGTTAGATGTGTGCCATTCTGGTATAGTTAATGCTACTTTAAACATATTTCCTGCATGTATTTTTTTCACTTGTGTGGAACTGTTTGTTTCCTTTGTGATTTTTATTACATTTTGTCATATCACTGTCAAAGAAATTTATATCAACTAGTAGTGTCTTCATAATATGTGTCAGTTTACTATTATTACATTTAATTTTCTTAAAATGTTCACTTCCTAAAATATTAACTCAGCAATAATTAATTTTTGTTTTACTTTGTTTAACCTTAGTAATTACTTTGCTCAATTTCTCTTCAAAGCCTCTAGCCATCTACCTGAAAGAGCTTGATGTTTTATTTGTTGATTGGTTTTCTTACACATGTATGTTCTTTGTTTTGATTATATAACTATAGTTTTTTTTTCTTTTAGCAACAATTTCTGATGATTTGCTTTTAAATTTTTGTATTGTAGAGAATTTCTGTTTCTGTGATAGATATTCTGCTAAAGCAAACAATAATGCTTGCTTCTCATGTTTAGAAAAACAAATTTATTAAGAACATATTTTGATAGATAATGGAAGATATTTGATCTCAGTATCATTTTTGAACTGTATAATATTTCAATCAATGGAAAACTTCCTATATATGGAAGATCCCTTATTACAGAAGTGTGAAGTTCTTGTCATGTGGTACTTTGCTGTACCTTCTCTATGTGTAGTTTTCAGATACACAGATACTGGTGTGGTATAGTTGCCTGCAGTTTTCCTTATACTAATGGGCATTATAGGTTTGTAATCTGTGTGCAATTGAGTTGACTGTATAACCTCAGAGTATAACAGGCTACCCTCTCTTGGGCTGTGTAAATGTACTCCATAAAGTTCCTGTGACAATGAAATATCCCAGTGACACTTTTTTTTTTAAAAAAAAAACCAGGGATTGAATTCAGGCCCTTGCGCCTTGCCAGGCAGGCACTTATCCTAGTGAGCCATCTGTCCGGCCCCTCAATGACACTTTTCTGAAACCTCTGGTGTTGAAGTGTTTCCTACATGTACACCATTCTTTCTTTCTTATTTAACAAAAGCTTGTTTATTTTCTGAATTTAATAATTGACAAATCCTACTGATCCTCACTTTAAGGATAGAGATACAGACATTCATTTCATCTCTTACATCTTAGAATTTGTTTGATGGTATTTTGAGGCTGAATAACTTAGAATACAAACTCTGTTGTGCACATTGCCTGAATACAATGAATGGAAAATAAAGTATTTTCTCTGCTTATATTAGCAATCACTTCTCTACACTCAAGTCAAGCTGAATCTCCAGTTTGTTTCTGACAGTGAGTCAGTGTTAAGAGTCAAGATTTTTAAATACACCATCAATTTATGGCACAAAGGTGAGCTTTGGCAGTCAGCCACTTCACTGGCATCCAAGCAAGGGACTTTCCTTGTACAGTTTCTTCTCAGGGTCTTTGGAAGGCATCCCTGTCAAACAAATATTCTGTGAGCAATGCATAAATTGAAGTTGTGTCTGAGTAAACAGAGCTCAAAATTCTACTATAGGATTCATGGGACCCCACAAATTTTCATGTTGCCATGCTTATGAAAATATGCAATTTCTATCAAGGCATTTGTCCCAAGCATTTCTGGGGATGCAGTACCCAGGGGTCTATAAAAGGAGATTGATATTCAGTAATCATTGCAGTCATTCTGGACCTCCATAAATTGGAGTGTTCCATGCCCTAGACCAGGTGGCTCTCCAGCCAGTATAAAGAGTTTTCATCAATTGTCCCTCATGTATTTCCAGCATCGGTCCCACATATATTTTTAAGCTTTTCATTCTAAAAATAGAAGAAATTTGTTCTATTCAAACAAATAGAAAAGAGAAGAAAAGAGACAGAAATGAGTCTGAAGCAAATGCTATGGAACAATAATGGATTAATGTTGAGTTATTCAAACTCTTCTACTTCCTTCTTCACAGTTCTCTCTCCCCCCCCCTCTCTCCCTCTCTCTCTCTCATGTTCAGGAGATATTCATTCATTTTTATGTTCCAGATGACAGAAGAGTCCAAAAATCTTTTTTATTTTTTATTTTTATTTTTTTAATGAGCCTATCTCAACACTGTGGCCCTTGGAATAGTGCTTACTTGAAGGAATTTAGTACTGTTGTAAATTCACAGGGCAAGTGTATATAAGGGATAATCCAATTCTATGATATACAGTTTGCTGATAATTTTGTACATGCTTCAAAAGTTCAATATCAAATATAATTTAGAGCCTGATGAGAGCAGAATGTACTGTACTTTAATGTACATTGAACTGTGAGCTGTGACTTGAGTATAGTTCAAGAAAAATGACAATATTTTTAATAAAACCAGAACCTGAAGGGGTGAAGAGGTATACATACATACTTCCATAAATGTATGGACACATATGTATGTATGTGCCTATATGAGATATATATTTCATATATTCCTCTATCTATCTGTCTGTCTGTCTATCTATCTATCTATCTATCTATCTATCTATCTATCTATCTATCTGTACGTATGTATGTATGTATCTTTTTTTTAAAGAAATATAGTTTTGACTCTGCCTTTGGGAGAATTTTAATTTTCAATCAGACCATGAAATCATGAGAAGGTTCAGAAGGTCTCTTTTACTAGGTAGAAACTGATAATTCTCTATACCCTGGTTGTGAAAGGCCATAAAAATTCCAACTTTAGATTAATATATATTTTAATTAATACATTAATCTGTGGGCTTGAAAGATAGATTTATTCTTTATGTCATGGCAAAGAATTGGTTGCCAATGATAACTTCAATATTATTTATTATTTTGAAATATTAGAATCATATCTCTAAAGTTAAAAATAATTATATTGCCACTTTCTACTTTTTATGCATAATATCTACCAAAGCTAAATGATGATGTTTATCAGAAGGAAGGAAATAAAAGATAGGATTCTACGTCTACTCACAAAGACAAAGCTGATGTTAAGGGTAAAATATATTTAGCTGTTTTTTAAAAAACATAGTTTTTCATCACAGATCTAAATCATCCAGGTTAATGTGAGGCTTCTTATCTGTTTCAGTGCAGTAGATGACATGTAATTGTAAGTAAAACAGGCAGAAATAAAGTTAACCCTAAAAATTTCCAGGCTTCCTTTTGGTTTTTGGTCTTTTTCTCTGTGCCTGTCAGGCTAGCCCTGAGCTCACTTTGTAGTGCAGGCTGACCTCGAACTTAACATGATCCTCGTGCCTCAGCCTCCTGGGTGCTGGGATCAAGCTTCCTTCTCTTTTCTTAGAGCATGTATGTGGAAGAATCATCAAATCCATATTCCATCTCATCAGTCTGTTTTTTCTGTCTCAACTCTTGTGTTCTCCATGGAATCAAACCTTTTCAGTGAACCCCTTGAGATCCTGGTTTCATCCTGTAACTATCAAGGATTCTTTTTCACCTTATATATGTGTCTCAGCTGAGAGGGATTTCTTTTATGAACTTCCATTACCCTTTGGCTTTACTTCCCATATGTTTGAAATAGTCTTCTTCTAATCTCAGCACCTGTCAAAATCCATTTCTCAGAGCCTTTCCCAAATCCTACCTCCAGCTCTGGTGACTAAACATCAGTGTGGGATGACCTTTCCTTCCTATAAAGAACTATTATTTTTGCTCCAAGGAATTTAACACATGAAAAGATTTGAAAACAGGAAAGTGTCTCATTCATTCTGAAATCTCCACTGTGAAACTTCTAGCTCACGCTCTTACAAAGAAAGTTACTCATCATATTGAGAGGCTGAATAAATCATTAAATGGATGCCATTGCTGGGTCCACTGAATGGATTTACTTGGCTCTTATCCCTATAAAAAGCACATAATAAATATTAAATGCTGTCAATTTTCAATTATTCATGGGTATAGCATTCACATTATAGCTAGGATATGACGTTAAAAGGTCGTATTTCCATTTTGGATGACTGCCTATTTAGTTTACTTCCATTACTTACTAGTTTGTGTCCTTCTAGCAGGGACTACAAGTGATGCATCTTTAGACAAGTTTTAGTATTTAGTTAGCACCCATTTTTTTTAGCCTTTGTAACTTGGTCAAAAGACAAGATTTCACTTTGAGTTGCTTTGCCTCAGTCTGAAAGCTGATCCTGATCATTGGGCTCTAAAGGGGGCAATCTTAGAGAAATCAAAGTCCAGAATTCCATCCAAAAGGTCAGAAATTTTCCATTCTTCTTCTAAGCAGATCTCTGTAGTGGAGTTTTGTTAGTTTGTGAATTAATTTAATCAATGAATCTAAAAAACTTCCTGATAGAAACACAGCTCTTCTGGTTGGGAAGGTAATTCCTCTGCTTCCTTCTCTCTTTCTCTATCTTGCTGCCTCTTAAGTTCCTGACATTTTAAGTACACAGTTCATTTTGACAATCAAATCATAAAATATGGCTTTTACTAGAGATACTGGCTAGGTCAAGGTACGGGGTATCAGAGGTGGATGAATATCTGTTTTATGTAATCCTAGAATAAAACAAATGCAGGAAAGAGGCAAATTTGGTTGAAATTCATACTATACATTGAGTTGCCAGACAATTATAGGGGATATGAAGTGATGGCTAATTGGTGGAGGATGTACACTACAGAGTTTTGTGTCTCTCATCTTAGGAAGAGAAGGCTTTCTATCACTAACTTTGTTTCTGTTTATATTTGCAAGAAAGCAGTTCATTTTTCTTTCACTGAAAATCCAGCCATTATTCCTTCTCACATACAAAATAATATAGTGTATCTAGCCAGGAGTAGAGACAATTCAGTTTTATTCAAGCCAGGCAACGGATGGCTGAGGAGCCCAGTGAAGCTTCCCAGATCAACTATTTTATTAGTTAGGTTTTTACTTCACACAGCATTCTCCTGTATTGTAGAACCCTAGTCTACCCTCTACCCAAACTCCTCTTCCGAGGAATAGAATAGATCTACAATACAGGCTCTTTCATTAAAGTGGATAGTTAGTCATACTGTAACA
Organism: Ctenomys sociabilis; assembly: GCA_004027165.1. NCBI lineage: Eukaryota > Metazoa > Chordata > Mammalia > Rodentia > Ctenomyidae > Ctenomys > Ctenomys sociabilis. The sequence goes on along the minus strand of PVKA01000131.1, from coordinate 149,216 downwards.
TTAATGCTTTATTTAGTAAAATATCCTGCCAGTCCAGTTCTGCACTAGTGATAAAGATATGTAAGGTGGAGGGTAGTGGGACAAAGAACCCAACTCTATCTCACATAAGATGATAATTTACCCATCTGAATCTCCAAAATCTATTGCTAGTGTATAAGAAGTTTAGGCTAAGCTGATGCTGACAGCAAACATTAATTGTCTCACAGAAGAGATCCGACTTGCCTTTGTCTACCCAGTATACTAGGACTCAGGTTAGGAGAATCTTTCCACCTTTCATCCATGACTTCTTTTTTTGTACTGGAAAGCCAGCTCAGGAGCTTTTGCTTGCCATGGAGGTGCCAGGCCTTGGAGTGACATCCCCAGGCCTAATACATGGCTTCTATGGTTGAGCTTGGGGACATGTCTACTCTAGACAACTGAACTACAAATAACCACTCCATATTCTGAGAAGAATTACATTCCAGTGACCACACCTAACTGCCAAAGAGGCTGAGTCAGACTGCCAAACCTAACTATATGCCTGAGAAGAAAAACATCTTGATGAAAAAATTACCAGTGTGATTACTTTAAGATCTCAAAGAAGCTGAAAATCAATTGGAAATGATATAAGTGAAACCAGATCACCTGAAAATTTCCTATTCTCATCAAATGTTTAAGAAGTACATCAAGTATCCCAGAATTTTAAGCCCTCACTAAAGGGACATTAGAAATGGATGCTACACATCAAATTTTTCTCAAACTTGAACGTTGATTTCAAAACATGATAATAATAGAATGAGATTACTATAATGCAAAATAAGAAGTGATATTAATAATTCTCCAAGATTTGTGTTAATATTTTTCCTAAAAACAATGTTATACCTTTTATGATATATGTTACAGATATGAAAAGTGCTTTGTATTTTTAGGTAGAGTGTTTTGTAAATGATCTGTTTTAAGTTTTATTTATTTATCTTTTTTGGTGGAACTGGGATTGAACTCAGGCCCTTGCGCTTGCTTATTCTACTGAGCCATCTCTCCAGCCCCACTAAATGATCAATTTTAAATCTCATTCTGATCTTATTACCTTCCATAAAATGCTTAACAGCTTTCTGGATTTAGAAACCATTATGTTTTTGTGTTGCCAACAGGTGGATAGTTACCTACTGGCAACTCATTGCTTGCTTCATTGATTTTTATTAATAATGAGCATAGTACATAATATTTATATTCCTTATGGAAAGTTAGTGCCTAACATATCTCAATTCATTTTTTCAGTCCTGTCCCCCTCCCTCCCTTTCCCTTTCACTCCACTCTAAATTTTACTTTCTACATTTGCAGAATATTTAAATTTCTTCTTTGGATTTGGTGAATGTTCATAACACCTAACTGATGGGTTTTAGGAATTTATTTTATATGGAAGGATAGCACACATGCAGAGAGATCATAAGTAGGTAGCTCTACACGACTGCTTAACCAGATCCCAGTCCAAGAGGCAGAATGCTGTGAGCTTGCAAAGCCCACAAGGCCCCCTCCAAGGTCCCCTCCAACTGCCTCTTCCTCCTCTCAAGGGGTACTGCTGTCCTCACTACTCAGAGCACAGAGAAGTCTGGCCTCTTACAGGACTTGATATGGATATGATCCTATAGTATTATTTTTTATTTTAAAGAGAAAAATGAATCAATAAAAATGATACAGAATTTCAAAACAAGATGATAAGAAATGAACAACCATTATTATATTGTATATTGTTATCTTCAAAGTAGTCAGATTACCTGGTACAGGATTGCCAAAAGGATCAAATGGTACAAGCGCTGACTATTCCTTTCAATGAAATAATAGAAATTACTAGTAAAATGATCTTAGCCATCTTGTGTATAAATATGTATCTTTTTCCCTCCCTTCCTTTCTCCCTCCTCCCCCAGTTTTTCTTTCCTTTTAAGCAGTTTCTTTGCCTTTTACTATATCTATCATACCTTTTAGATCTCATTTACTCTTAGTTTCTTAGAGTAGGGAGACAATACAGTGTAGACGCATGCAATCTAATTTGTTTTACTTATGAATATGGTCTCTAGCTACATCTATGTACTTATAAAAGCACTGAGCTTATTTTTTGTTTAGGGCTGAGTAGTACTCCACTGTACAAAAATGCCACATCTTTTTTATGCATTCCTTGGTTGATGAACATTTAGGTTGTTTCCAAGATTTAGTTAATACAAATTGGGCTGCTATAAACATGGGTGCATATATCTTGATACAAATTAAACTGACACTGAGATTGCATTTTACCCACTCCAGAAACAATGGCTGTCATCAAGAAATCAACCAATTAAAAAGTGTGGGTGAGGCTGTGATGAAAAGCGACCCTTCTCCACCATTGGTGGGAGTATAGACTGGTACAACCACTGTGGAAATCACTGTGGAGAATATTCAATAAACTAGGATTGGAGGTCCCATTCCACCCACTTATTACTCTTCTGGCTATTTTTCCAGAAAAAAATAAAGCTATTATACCACGGGGGGGGGGGGGAATATATATATATATATGTATATATATATATATATATATATATATATATATATATATTAAAATACACACATATTGCTGTTGAGTACAGAACTAGAAGTAGAGTGGGTGGCTTGCAAGCTATCAGTAAGTTCAGTTTTAATGGATATTGTCCATTCTCAATACAGATTGTATCAATACACTGGGGGATTCATTTTTAACTTAAAGAATACATCAAAATTTTGCATGAAAATGAATCTCAGCTCTTTTGCTTGTCAGAGTCTTTTTAGTCTTTTTCTTTTTTTAAATTAATTGTATTGAGAAAGAAATAGCAATGAGACAATTTCAGAACAGGTTATTAGGAGAGTTACAATAATTGATACATTGTTTATTGTTGTCTTCATAGTATTCATAGTAAAAATTGCAGATCTGATATCTTGTCCAAACTCTATTAGTAGAAATTTTTCTTCTCATTGAATTACGAGAAAGTAGCTTTATATTTATTCTAACTCTTTATATACATATATACATATATTTTACTACAAATGGTCCTTCATTTATATCCCCCTTTTCTGTTTAGTTTTGTCAGAGACCGGTATTCCATTGCCATTCAAATATTGTAGGTGCATAAATTCAGCAAAATAATCCACAGAGTCTTTTTCTTTTCTAAGTGAGATCCTTCTCCCAAGGGCGTTGGAGACTTCTCCTAAGCAGAATGTGATGGGACCACTGGTTGTGCTCTTCACTTGCATTCTAGGTGACCTGGCTTGTGCTTCTCTTTCCCTCGGTTCCATCAGCACTGTGCTAATGATCTGGAAATGCATTCACCTTTGATATTTTTCTCTTTCTCTGATCTTTCACTATCCTTTTTAGTTTTTCCCAGAAGTATCATTTTTTTTTCTGGCCTTTAAAAACAGCAATTCTTTTTTCCTGAAGAATGGACTCTTTTATGTTCTTCCTATTAAAATTGCAACTTTCTTACATCAGTATAATTAAAGGAAGCTGAAATTATATAGGAATAAAATAGATTAATATGCATGAGATCAATTTTCATGGATTGATTTTGAATTTTCTAGAGTCACCTTCATATTCATTTTGATCAGAAGATAATTAAATCATACCAAGGGGGGGAAATTCACTGTATCAGTGACTCTGCTAATAAACGTGGCTAGAATGAACCATGTTCCTAGATTTTGCTTCCGGACTGGCATCTCTAGTCCGGGTGTGCAGAAGCTGGATGTGGTCAGCAGTGAGCACCAGGGATCCCAGAGGCCTCGTCCTAAATCCACGAAATCTGGGTAACTCTGTGCTGCAGGCCAAACTGCTTCTGCAGTTCATCTGCTTGGAATGGTCTCTTCCTCCCTCACTGTATCACTCTCCTTTGCTTCAAGCATAGGATTGTGATGGTAAGATTACAAACTATGGTCTTTGGGACACTGGTGCACCCGTGTAGAGCACGGTGCGGAGAGGGCGGCGCCAGAGGGAGACCTTCCCATGTGTCACAGGAGCATGATACACATAGGCGTCTTGTCTCCAAATAAGAAGTTTTTTTTTTTTTTAAATGATTTTCCCACTTTTACCAAAAATAACATATATAAACTTTACATATTCACAAGTAATAATAGAAAGTGTTAAATTTATATTAATTTAAGTTCATTGAAAACTCTGCTGGGCCAGCAAGTTAGCTCAGTGGGCTAAAGTACCCGCTGCAGCAAGCTTAGGCAAGCTGAGGGACCCCGGTTTAATCCCCAGCACCACATGCTGCACCAGCCACAAAAATGAATAAATAAATAAAAACAACTCTGCTAAACTTTGATTGGGAGGACAAAATAGACACAGTTCATATGCTGTGATGTACCAGCTATTACAGATGAGCAGAATCCAAATGTTCAAACCCAGTTTTATGTACTAATCTCCACTGGTCCCAATTAATTTTCCCTCCAAATACTAACTATTTACCATCATGAATATTTTTTTCTGTTAAGATAGGGATGGCCAAAGTATTCAGAAAGTATATATACTCTGAAAACAAGAACAAGGTATCAAATTAGCCTACCAGCTTTGCCCTACCAACTTCTGTGGGAAGTTTCTTATTACTGTGGATTTGCATTTCTGGGGAAAAAAATGAGTGAGAAACTGGCTGAGGATTCCCTGTTTAGATCTCCCAGGGAAACACCAGAGAAATATTTAAATAGAATTTTTTATTGAAGTACAAATATCAATGAGACAGTTTCAAGATAACAAGATGGATTTCACAAATTAATACATTGCAAACTGTTTTCACAATGTTTTGGTGTCACACAAGGTGCATACATGATACTATACTTACACACATTATCATACAGTATGTCTCTCATCATTAGAGTGTAGCTGTTTGCGTATCTCATTTTTTATACCTGAATTACATCAAAGATTCAATAATTAATACTTTCTACCTTGCTATTTTCCCAGTGGCTGTCCATAGTACTAGAAGCCGACATAATATCTTGACCAACCACCACTCATAATCCTATGACAGGCAAATCTTGCCTCTCATAGGATTATGTAGAAGCACAGCGTTATCTATCCCAACTGTACTGTCCATACACACACATCATGATTCTTCCATTCTATACCCCTTCCTTTATCTGCACCTGTCAAAGATGGGCACTCCCTTGTCATGCAACCAACTTAGGTGCTGGAACTTGGCAACACAATCCAACACAGTCCAGTATTCCACAACAATAGTGAGTTATTCAAAGAAGTTGTCGACCATAACCATTTACAGCTCAGCTTAACATTATGGCCTCGTGATGCATACTTCATTTTTATACTTTTCTGCTGGATGGTTAAGACCTAGATAGAGCAAGACTTATATAGCAACACATGTACTTTATGTTTCTTATGAGGTCAGTGAAGTCCCCTCAGGGTTTATCTTGTAGTCCTGTACATTATTCTGTAGATCCTTTGTGTCATCCATGTGGATGAGTCACGGCCAATGCTTCACCAGTTTGCTCTCTGTGAGAGCTTGAGAGAAAACTTTCTCTCCATGTGACTCTCCCCAGGCACACTATAGAACTTCGATCGCTTTCCTCTGTGGCTCCATAATCTCCTTGTTCAGAAAATTTGGAGCTCACCTGAGTCTCATGATGTTGCAGTACAGGTTCTCCTATGTCCTGAGTCTTCACTGACCTTGAAAGGCTAGCGCCAAAATGCTGGCTGGCCTTGTGGCTCCTCCACTTCTCCAACTCTGACTTGTGAACTTAGGTTGTTAACCATCCAGAAGAAAAGCTGATTAGTATCCTGCAGCATATGCCATTCACTTTGCCTTATCTGACTCAATTGATTTTAGTTGTTGTTGTACGTTTCTGTGCTGCTATAAACATAGGTACACATATATCACTATGATACAATGTTTTTAGATCCTTTGGGAAAATTCCCAGTAGGGGGATAGCCGAATTGAATGGGATTTCTAGTCCTACTCTTTTGAGGAGTCTCCACACTCACCTCCACAATGGTTGTACCAGTCTACATCCCCACCAGCAGTGGAGAAGTGTTCCCTTTTCTCCATAACCTCTCCAACATTTGTTGTTGGTTGATTTCCTTATGATAGCCATTCTTTCTGGAGTGAGCTGGTATCTCAGTGTTGCTTTTATTTGCATTTCACAGATGACTAGCGATGTGAAGCATTTTTTCATATATTTATTCACTTCTTTAATTTCGTCCCCTGAGAAGTGTGTATTCATCTCAGATGCCCATTTCTGAATTGGGTGTTTAAATTTGAGGGCCCTGTTATATCTTAGTTCTTTATATATTCTAGACAGCAGACCTCTGTCTGATTGCTTATTAGTTAGAATTTTTTCAAAATTTGTGGGTTGTCTTTTCACTCTGTTGACAATTTCTTTTGACATGCAGAAGCTCCTGAAAAAGAGTTGATCCAGTTGTTGATTCTTTCAAGTGCTTCCCGTGCGAATATATGTTTGTTCATGAACTCTTTACCTACCCCTATGTCTTCAAGAGTTCCTCCGACTTTCTCTTCGAGGAGATTGTTTCTGTTTTAATGTTTAGATCTTTAATCCATTTTGACTTTAACTTAGTGCATGGTGATGGAGCTGGGTCAAGTTTTAGTTTTCGGCATGTGGAAAGCCATGTTTTCCAGCACCAATTGTTAAAGAGGCTATCTTTCTTCCAGTGAGCTTGTGTAGCCCCTTTGTCGAAGATAAGATGGCTGAGTGTTTTCGTAGATGCCTCTGCATCTTCTAATCTATTCCACTGATCCTCAGGTCTATTTTATTGCCAATACCATGTTGATTTTATCACAGTGGCTTTGTAGTATAATTTCAAATCAGGAATTGTGATGCCTCCTGCCTTGTCTTGATTGGCCAAGATTGCCTTTGCTATTCTAGGTCGTTTGTGGTTCCAAATAAATTTTAGGATTGACTGGGAGGTATGTTGGTGGCAGTTTCATAGGGATTGCATTAAATCGGTACAGCAATTTTGGGAGTATGGTCATCTTCACGATGTTGGTTCTTCCTATCCAGGAGCATGGAATATCTTTCCATTTTCTGAAATCCTCTATAATCTCTTTTCTTAGGGTGTTGTAATTTTCCGTGAAAAGATCTTTGACTTCCTTGGTTAAGTGAATCCCAAGGTATTTCATTTTCCGCGGTGCTATTGTAAAAGGTATTGTTCTATTGTTTCCCTTTCAGTGTGCTTGTTATCTGTGTAGAGGAATACTATTGACTTTTGAGTACTAATTTTATATCCTGCTATGCTACTGAATTTCTGTACCAGTTCTAGTAGTTTTTTGGAGGAATTTTTGGGGTCTTCCGAGTAAAGTATCATGTCATCTGCAAATAGTGATAATTTAACTTCTTATTTACCTATTCTTATTCCCTTTATTTCTCCCTCTTTTCTAATGGCTGTTGCTAAGGATTCCAAGACTATATTGAATAGGAGGAGTGATAGAGGACATCCTTGTCTTGTACCTGGTTTAAGAGTAAAAGATTTCAGTTTTTTCCCCATTTAGGATTATATGAGCTTTTGGGTTGGCATAGATGGCTTTTATCAAGTTAAGATAGAGTCCATCTATTCCAATTTTCTGTAGGACCTTGAACATGAATGAGTGTTGGACTTTGTCGAAGGCTTTCTCTGCATCAATTGAGATGATCATGTGGTTTTTAAATTTCAGTCTATTAATATAGTGTATTACATTTATAGATTTTCAAATATTGAACCATCCTTGCATCCCTGGGATGAATCCTACCTGGTCATGGCATATGATCATCTTGATGATTTGCTGTATTCTATTTGCCAGGATTTTGTTGAGTATTTTTGCATCTATGTTCATGAGGGAGATTGGCCTGTAGTTCTCCTTTATGGTTGTGTCTTTCCCTGTTTTTGGGATCAGTATTATACTTGCCTTCAGAAATGATTTTGGGAGGACTTTTTCCTTTTCACCTTCATTGAAGAGTTTGTGGAGTGTGGGGATTATATCTTCTATAAATTTCTTGTAGAATTCAGCTGTGAGTCCATCAGGCCCTGGACTTTTCTTTGTCGGTAGGCTTTTTATTACGTTTCATATTTTGTTGGCTGTTATTGTCTTATCGATAGTTGTTTTATCTTCTTGATTCAGTTTTGGTAATTTGTACCTTTCGAGGAATCTATCCATTTCTTCTGTGTCTTCTATTCTGTGAGCGTAAAGATTCTCGAAGTAACTATTGATAATCTTCTGAATTTCCACTGGGTCTGTGGTGATTTTACCCTTTTCATTCCTTATCGCTTGTACTTGAATTTTCTTTTGCCTCTTTTTGATGAGGTTGGCAAGAGGCTTATCAACTTTATTTACTCTTTCAAAGAACCAACTTTTTGATTTATGGATTATTTTCACTGTTTTCTTCATCTCAATCGAATTAATTTCCACTCTAATCTTTATGATTTTTTCCTGTCTTTGTGCTCTGGGTTTTGTTTGCTCTTCTTTTTCTAGTTGTCAGAGGTGCAACATTAGGGCTAATTTGTTCCCTTTCTGTTTTCCTAATGTGTGAGTTCATAGCTATTATTTTCCCTCTAAGAACTGCTTTCATCTCATCTCATAAATTCCGGTAAGTTGTACTTGAATTTTCATTGAATTGTAGATATTGTTGAATTTCTTCTGCATCCAATTGATTGCTGAGTAGGGTGTTGTTTAGCTTCCATGAATTTAGTTGGTTTTTCTGGTTTCTTTTGTCATTTATTTCCAGTTTCATTGCATTGTGGTCAGATAGTATGCATGGGATAATTTCTATTTTCTTGCATAAACTTAAGCATGACCTCTGTACTAGTATGTGGTCTATTTTTGAAAATGACCTGTGTGCAGGTGAAAAAATGTGTATTCAGCTGTGATTGTGTGGAACACTCTGTATATGTCCACCAGGTCTATTTGTTCCAGGCTCTGGTTCAGTTCTGCTACTTCCTTGCTATTTTTTTGTCTGGTTGACCTATCTCTGAGATAAGGAGGTGTTAAGGTCTCCTGTTAAGATTGTGTTCTTAGATAACAAGTTTTTCATGTCCCTTAAGATTTTTCTTACATACTTGGGTGCTCCTGTGTTTGGTGCATGAATATTTGTGAGTGTTACTTCTTGCTCTTGAATTTTTCCCTTGACCAATATATAGTGGCCTTCTTTGTGTTGTTTGATCATTCTTGGTTTGAAGTTGAGACTGTCTGAGAATAGAATTGCTACTCCTGCTTTTTTCTGAGGTGCTGGGGCATGTAGTATTGTTTTCCATCCTTTGACTTTGAGCCTATGAATGTTCTTTTGAGTTTAGTGTGTTTCTTCTATACAGCATATTGATGTATTTTGTTTCCTAATCCACTGTGCCAGTCTATTTCTCTTAATTGGAGAATTGAGTCCATTTACATTGATGGTTATAATTGAAATGTGCTGACTTATGTTTGTCATGATATTTACCTGGTGTTGTTTATTCCTTTGTAACCTGTGTTTAATTGTCTGTCCTGTTTAGTGGATTCCTTCCATTCTCATTCATGGAGTTCTGGTCGTTGTGGCCTCTCTCTAGAACCTCTTTCTGCAGCCTGTGAAGGGGTGGCTTTGTCATCATGAAATTCTTTAGTTGTTCTTTGTTGTGGAAGTATTTCACTTCTCCATCAAACTTGAAAGAGAATTTTGCAGGATATAATAGTCTGGGCTGGAATTTGTTTTCGTGTGGGACTTGAAGAACTCTGCTCCATGTTCTCCTTGCCTTCATTGTTTGTGTAGAGAAATCAGCTGTAATTCTGATGGGTTTTCCTTTTAATGTGATCTGCTTCTTCTCTCTAGCAGCTTTCAGTATATTATTTTTGTGTTGGATTTCTGAGATCTTAACTATTATATGTCTCGATGTGTTTCTACTTGGATTGAAATTATTTGGTGTTCTGTATGCTTTGGTGACCTGAAAGTTGGATTGTTTCCTCATATTTGGGAAGTTTTCTGGGATTATTTCTCCCCCAATACTTTTTGTGTCATTTGTATTGACTCCTTCACTCTCGTTGATACCAATTATTCTCACACTATTCATCCTGGCATCATCTTGCAGGTGATGGATTATTTTTTCCTGCATTCTTGTTGTTTTTAAGAGATCCTTTCTCACCCTTTCACTAGCTGCTCTGGCATCTTCAAAATCTGAAATTCTGTCTTCGCTTTCACTCAGACAGTTTTGTAGACTCGTGATTGATATTTTTAGTTCCTCTATAAATCTTTGACTGTGTTTCATGTGTTCTATTTCTTTTCTGTATTGCTCATTCAAGGAATCCATCATATTTCTGATCTCCTCAATTTTTTTATCCATGTCTTCTTTAGAGGTAGTTATTAATTCTTTTTCTGCAATGTTTCTTCCAAGTTGGGTTTCCTCTGTATATTTCGGGACTTGTTTCTGTATTTCAGATGCTATGACTTCAAAAAATTCTTTTCTGATTTCAGAACTTATTTCTGCTTTGAATTCCTCATGATCTTTCTGCTGTTGTTTCTTTGCTTCAGATGCTGTTAATTCATATATATCAGCTAGAATAGTGCTCTCTGCACTTGTTCTTGGTGAGCATAGTTTTTCCTCCCAATGTTTCTGGAATTCATTCTTTATTTCAGATACTATGTATTCAGATATTTCTTTTTTAATTTGGGGAATTACTTCTCGTTTTATTTCCTCAATATCTTTCTGCTGTTGTTTCTTTGCTGCTGTTTCTATAAATTCATTCATTACAGCTGAGCTAGTGTCCTCTGCCCTTCCTGGTGGACTCGAGGTCTGGGATTGCATTTTTCCCCTTCTCTTTGTCATTTTGTGTAGCACTGGCCTTTGACCTTTGATGCAGAGCTTTGGTGCAGCTATAACCTTAGCTTGTTATGAGATTTGGGTGCCAGTCTATTAAGTTTGAGGTAGTTTTCCAGGTATGCCTATCCTGGATCTAGTTGTTGTGCTCAGTTCCTTTTTTTGCTGCAGCTCCTTTGGTTCCCCTCTGTTGGTTCCCTGTTCAGGCGAGCACGAACTGAACTGGGATGTAGAGCAAGTAATGAAACTTCCCCGTCTTAGCTGGCTTTGGGGAGAGGATCCAGAAACTTACCAGGGTCAGCCCTCCTGTGTCAGGCAGGTCCTTCCCCAGGTGGGCAGGCCTGGGCTTTGGTGGGTCTTCTGGACTCATAAAAGGATAGTCGATGATCTTATTCACTGAGTAGGCTGTACTGGGTCAGCCAGCCTGTGCTGGGTCCGGGTCTACAGGCCATAACCCGAGAAGGCTGGGAAAGGTCCCTCTGGTGCAGCAGGCCTGGAGCCCTCACTCATAGGCCATGCTGCGCTGGGTTTTGGGCCATGGCGTGGGACCTGGGATTCCTGAGAAATGTCCCTCTGGCATGGCAGGCTTGGAGTTCTCACTCCAGGACGACCTGCATTGGGTCTGGGGCTGTGGGGTAGGACCCATAATCACCTGGAAGTGTTTCTCTGGCACGGTGCGCCTGGAGCTCTCACCAGGCCACAAGGGGAGGCGCGGCAGGGAATCCCTGGGAAATGTCTCTCGGGCACGGCAGGCCTGGAGTTCTACACCTAATGAACTTTGATGCCCAGAGATTAGGGGAAATTCCCACTCGTTCAGCGGGCTTTAGGGCAGGGAATCCGGGGAGGTGTTGGTGAGTGGGTCCTGAGGTTTCAGGCCAGTCACTGGCTTAGAGGGGTTGGGGACAGGGATCCGCGTAGCGCACGTGGGAAGAAGCCAATGGCTCTCCCTCAGACTCACCACACTCTCACTGATCTGGGATGCTTGGTGAGTCGTGCAAATTCCCACTCGCTGAGAGCGCTTGGGGTGGGATCCAGGAGGTCCCTGGAGTCAGCCGCTGTCTCAGGCCAGTCTCTGGGGCTGGGCGGGCGTGTACGGGATAGAGGATGGCAGAGTCTGCTGCAGTGTCTCTCTAAATAGATTTTTGAATGAAATGGGACACTTTTTAGGTTACATTGAGATGGTAGACTAGGTAATTAGAAGCACAATAGTTACAGCATGCTTTTTAATTTTAATTTTTTAATTTTAATTTTAATTTTTTTTCATTCTTACACACAATGTTTGCATTCCTTGTATGGAGTTGGTACCCAGACATGACCCATCCCATCACTTTTTATCCCCATCCACTTCTCCTTGTCTCTATTTCTTCATCTCTTTCCCCTCTGAAAAGATCTATCCCTCTACTTCTGACTATCCATCTGTTACTTGTTAGTATGATTTTATAGTATGCTCATATTTACATGACTTTCTGTCAGCAATATCTGGTCCCATGGTCTAATTTCATCTCTTCCAAACTGTATGACTCTGAGCAAGGCACTTCATGTGGCTGTTATCAATTGCATCATCTATCAACAAAGGACAGTGAGCTTATTGACTGTAAATTAGGTGTCAGAAGACCCTCAGCACATCCTGCAGGCAGTACTCTCAGTTCACAAGTGTCAGGAGAAAGAAAAAGGAAGATGTGTACAACTTTAAAGAGTTAATAGCAGACTTCCAAATTGCTCTTCCATCTTATTTCACCTCTCCAATAATGGTGATTATGGTTATTAGCTACTAGTATTGAGTGTCTGCTGGGTCAGATGCATGCCACACATTGTTCTCTTTAATGCTCCAGAAATTCTTGTTTTAAATATTTATTTATTTTTTTATATTTTATCGAGAAAGAAGTAGCAATGAGACAATTTCAAAACAGGTTCCTAGGACAGTTACAATAATTAATATATTGAATATTGTTTTCTTTGTAGTAGTTATTCATAGTACAAGATGACATGATATCTTATTAAACATTGTTAGTTCAAACTTTTTTCTTATTGAACTAAGAGAAAGTAGCTGTATATCTCTGCTATTTTGTATATACAGGTATATATTCTTTTTTACTAAAAAATGGTCCTTCATTTTAAAAAAACATTTGTTTTATTGAAGTAAAAATATCAATGAGATAGTTTTAAGATACCTTGACAAGATGGGTTTGATAAATTAATACATTGAAAACTGTTTTCATAATGTTTTGGTATCATAGAAGGTGCATACATGATATTATACTTACAGACATTATTACACCGTATGTCTCTTATCAGTAAATAAAGAGAGTGTAGCTGTTTGCATATCTTATTTTTTATACCTGAATTACATCAAAGATTCAATAATTAATACTTTCTACCTTGTTATTTTCCTAGTACTTGTCCATAGTACTAGAAGCTGATATAATATCCTGTCCAACCACCACTAGTGCAAATCTTGCCTCTCATAGAATTATGTAGAAGCACAGCGTTATCTATCCCAACTGTACTGTCCATACACACACATCATGATTCTTCCTTTCTATACCCCTTCCTTTGTCTACACCTGTCAAAGATGGGCACTCCATTGTCATTCAACTAACTTAGGTGTTTGAACTCGACAACACAATCCAACACAGTCCAGCATTCCACAACAAAGGTGAGTTACCCGAAGAAGTTGTCGACCATAGGCACTTACAGCTCAACTTAATATTATGGCCCCGCGATGTATACTTCATTTTTATACTTTTCTGCTGTATGGTTAAGGCCTAGATAGAGCAAGACTTATATACCAACACAATCTTGGAAACAACCAAGATGTCCATCACATGAGGAATGGTTGAAAAAGATGTGGTATTTTTATATAATTGAGTGTTACTCAGCTGTTAAGAATGATAAGTTTGAAGCATTTATACTGAAGTGGATGCCACTTGAACATATACTCATAAGTGAAATAAACCAGACACACATGTGTAAATATCATATAGTCTCCCTAGTATAAGAAGCAAAAAGTAGAAATACAAATGGAAACATGTAACAACAACTAAAATCAATTGAGTCTGATAACGCAAAGTGAATGGCATATGCTGCAGGATACTAATCAGTTTTTCTTCTGGATGGTTAACAGCCTAAGTTCACAGATCAAAGTTAGAGAAATAGAAGAGCCACAAGGCCAGCCAACATGTTGGCCCTAGCCTTTCAAGGTCAGCGAAGACTCAGGACATAGGAGAACCTGTAATGCAATGTCATGAAACTCAGTTGAGCTCCAAATTTTCTGAACAAGGAGATTATGGAGCCACAGAGGAAAGAGATCAAAGTTCTATAGTGTGCCTGGGGAGAGTCACATGGAGAAAACTTTCTCTCAAGCTCTCACAGAGAGCAAACTGGTCAAGCATTGGCTGTGACTCATCCACATGGATGACACAAAGGGTCTACAGAAAAAGGTACAGGATTGTAAGATAAACCCCGAGGGAACTTCACTGACCTCATAAGAAACATAATGCTCTACCAATTTTATGCGTAACCTCATTTGGTTGTGTGCTACTGCTCTGAAGCTGAAACTCAGAGGGGGAAGAGCCCTTCCCACCATCGTGAAGTCAGTAGGTGTCAGAGACAGCATCTCTAGCTGTTGGATCCCAATCCCTGATCTTTCTACTAAGATTTAGAAGCTATGCCAAGGATTCCATCTTGATTTTTCTTCCTTCTTATTTGTTATGTTCTAACCACTGATGTGAAGCAAGAATTTTTACTTCTAAAGAAAAAGTAACAGTGACTTTTTTCATCACAGTCTTCTTTTTCTTCTTTAGGAGTGTAATCAAACAGAGCTGGAATCTTTCTTTCAATATAATAATCTAGCCCACATGTTTTATTTTCCCTGAAGCAGATTGCTAGGAAAGTCTACTTCTAATTTTAAAAAATCGACATATGCTGAACCAACTGTCTATTTCCAATTAAATTAACAGGAGCTGAGATTTGAAAACTGTGTTTTGATTTTTTTGCTAGCGTTGTCAATATAATTCACCTTGATGCCTCCTACATGTAAATATGTTGAGGTAGTGATTGAATTAAGCTAGGTGAGGTCAGTAAAGGTAGTCCATGAAAAAAAAAACAGTTCTGAACTATGACAGCAGCTTATAAGGCTGTTAGTAATGATCTCTATAACACTTAATTATTTACCATAGTTTTCCCATAGGGCTGTGGGTTCAATGAAGATAAAAAATGTATTTTTTCATCTTTGTGCAATAGTTGTGTAATACACACTTTTTAGGGCACATAGCAGGCACTCAATAAGTCTGTTTAACTAATTGATTTGTGAGCCAAACATTATGGTGACATAATTGCTCATCTGTATTCAAAATATATTTTACACATTATTTAGAAGTATTCATGAATAAAGTAAACTATCTCCATAGGATGGAAAAGTTATACTTTTTCTTTGTGCAAATTTTATTCCCTTAGTTCAAGTTGCTAATATCTAAACCCAATATTAGATTTACAATTAAAAGAATAGTGGGCAGGGCAAGTATATTTTTCTCAGCTCAGGTTTCCATAACAAAATAGCACAAAAGGAGTAGCTTATGCAACAGAAATGTGTTTATTTTCTCACAGTCCTGGAGGCTAGAACTGCAAGATTGGATTGATGGTGAGGTCAAGTTCTGTTGAGGGCTTTCTTCCTGTTTTTTAGATGGTTGTCTTCTCCACACTGTGGAGAGACAGCAAGCTCACCAGTGTTTTTTTTCTTAGAAGAACACAAGTCCCAGCATGCAGGGCTCACTGCACAGTCTCATCTAAACTGAATTACCTTCTGGAAAGTTCTATCTCCAAACACACAAAGGAATGAGGAAACACTCTCCTCTTCTTCTTTCCTCCTCCTCCTCCTCTTCTTCTTCTCTTCTCCTTTCTTCTTCATTCTTCCTTCTCTTCTTCTCCTTCTTCTTGTCTTCTTCTTTCCTCTTTCTACTTTTCCTCTTCCTCTTAGTCTTCTTTCTTCTCCTCCTTCTCCTTCTCCTCCTTCTTCTTTTGGTGGTACTAGGGTTCAAACTCAGGGAATGCCTTCTAACAATGAATAACTTCTATAAATATTTCAATGTAATCCAAAGGTGTTATTCATAAAAATTTGGGCAAAAATATCTTACATACTGCATATTTACCTAAACTAATGCCTATAAATCTCTCTCTCTCTCTCTCTCTCTCTCTCTCTCTCTCTCTCTCTCTCTCTCTGCCCTAAGGATAGAAGTCACAACGTCTGTATCAGGCAAATGCTTTCCCACTGAGACAGATCCTCAGGCCCCTGAAACTCATTTTAAAAAATCACAGGGTTGTAAAAAATAATACATTTAACTTGAAGATCTTTTCTTTTTAATTTTTTTTAATGTACTTTTTAAGTACAGGTCTTACAGGGTCTCACTACACAGATCAGACTCATAGTGATCCTTCTGTTTTCAACCTCCCAAGTGCTGGGATTACAGGCAAGCGCCACCAAGCCCAGATTCAGGCACCAGCTCAGTGTGCTCTGGGGGTGGGACTGGCACAGCACACCGCAGACCTAACCCTGGTCGTACCGCCTGCCTAGGCAGATGCTTTGGTCTATGGAACTACCCAGCTGGCCCAATGCATTTAATTTGACAGAGATACTTATTGCAAAGATATTGACTTTAGAGAAAATGTGTATGTTGATGAGCAGGTTAAGGAGCAGAAGGAGTTACTAGTGTCCCTGTAAGTGCTATATAATTTATGATGCTTTCATTTTTTACTTAATCGTCTTTTCCTCCATTTGTGGGGAAATGAGATACAGAGAAGCTTACTAATTTGCTCAGTTACACAGTGTATTGTATAAATCAAAGACTTCCCTGCTCCAAATTAATTTTTATTGTCCTGATTTTATTGATGTGAAAATAGGCACATTTTACATTTGTATTGTAATTGTTTCCTTAGCTCAGATTACAAAAAAAAAAAAAAAAAGCAACACAATCTAGTCTTAACTATTTAAACACTTTAGATGTAAATTAAGGTTTCGTTTTTAAAATTAAGGTTTTCTTTTTTAAAATCTCTGGTAGGACTATAAATTAGTGCTCCATGAAGGTGGTTCCTCTGGTCATTGCTGTCATATTTTCAAGCTGACTAGCAGAGCTTTCTTTTCCTCCCAAGTGACAGATTTCCTTTTTTGGGCAATGAATGAACTGCTCCAGAAATTCTTACTGTTGTTTGTTTCCTCTGTTTTTTTTTTTTTTTTTTAATTTCAAGAGTTTTTGTTAAAAATATTCAGCAAGCATTCTCTGAGCTTGTACAAGGGGTAGATGTGGTGGCCACATGCCTGGGTAAAGAAGATGCCCAGAACATAGAGCCATCCGGCCCAGTTCAGTAGTAAACACAGTTCGGGAGATGAGTTGTCCTTAAATGGAAGGGTTGAGGCTGTTTAAGGTCTGACATGTGTAGAATGCTAGAAACGGTGCTAGGAGCAGCCTGCCTGAGGAAGTGGTGCATACACAGGCGTTTTCCCCAGCCCCTAAGCAAGCCCGAAGAGAAGGGCCAGGCGGGACAACATGTGCAGTGGTGATAGACAGGTGATGATAGATAGGAAATGTGGACAGCCAGGTGGGAATCTCCGAGAGCTGTCAGAGTCTCAGGATACCATTAAAGTATTTTGTGCCTGTGACTATTACCATCCGTGCCCCAGCTTACAGACACTGAAAGGATTCCAAGTATTAACTCACTTAAACAATGGCACCCACTTGTGAAGCAGAGCCTGACATGGATGAAAGGATGTTCGATTCAACCTTAAATCCTACATCACATGAGGTGATTTGGTAGATGGTAATGTTATTACACATTTTGTTTTTATTAGTCTTCAGCAAAAGCCAAACCTTAAGTTTACAAAAGCTGCAGGAAAACATTTATGTGAGTGTTTCCTACCATGCATGGTGCTGCTCAGACACTTCTGAAATTCTCCCATCTGAGAAGCACCATGGCACACCTCACCTTTCACTTCACTGGGCCACCACATTGGATTTGTACTGATTCAGCCTCCCAAGAGCTGGAATTATAGGTGTGCCACCACGCCCAGTCTCAATCAGTGCCTCAGGGAGCCTTGGAGGTGGGGTGGGCACAGCATGCTGGGGATCAAACCCCGGCCATCGTGCTCTGCCGAAGCAGGTGCTTTAGTCTGCTGAACGATCTGGCCAGCCCGCCATTTTAATATTTAGATCTTTGATCCATCCCAATTTTAGTTTAGTTCATGGTGAAAGATGAGTCTAGTTTCAATCTTTGGCATGTGGAAAGCCAGTTTTTCAAGTACCACTTGTTAAAACGTCTGTTTTCCAGTGCAGGTAGTTGCCCCTCTTGTCAAAGGTAACATGGCTGAGTGTGTTTGGAGTTCTTTCTGCACCTTCTAATCTGTTCCTTTGTTCACCAAAAGCAAACGCTGGAGAAGTTGTGGGGAAAAAGGAATATTTTTTCCACTGTGTTGATGGGAATGTAAAACTAGCATGGAACTCAGTGTGGAGATGCCTCAAGAAAAAAAAAAAAAAAAAAAAAACCTAAAAATGGAAGTTCCATTTGTCCCAGTTATTGGACTTCTAGGTATCTTCCCAAAAGAATTAAAAGCCTCATACAATAGTGATGTTTGTTTAGTAGTGGCATGGTTTGTGATAGCTAAATCTTGGAAACAGCCCAAATGCCCATCAGAAGAAGATGTGAGGTTTTTTATTATATAAAACAGAGTACTACTCTGCCATAAAGGATACGCTTAAGACAGATGCACCTTGAAATCATACTCAAGTGAAATAAGTTGGAAGTACGTGTTTAAATATTGCATTCTCTTGTGTGAGAAACTGACAGGGTAAATAAGGACAAAAATGTAAGACAGACATTGTGAAGTAGGAAGAAAATGTTGAAATGAGAAGGGCGCTAGGGAGGGAGGAAGTAGAAAGGAAGGAAAAGAAGAGAAAAAAGAGATAAAAGAAGGAAAAAATAGAAATAAAGATTTTGTAAGTCATTTTGTAGACAGGTTGAAAGGAAGGCAGAGAAATGGAGGGGGGGGAATCACATACAGGTACAAATTCCCTATAATGAATGTGATCATTATAGGCACCAGTAAGGGCTAGCCAGAGAGCTCAGTGACTAAAGTGCCTGCTTAGGCAGAGTGCAGAGACTGGGTTTTGATCCTCAGCTTGCCGTTTTTTTCCTCATTTTGCATAATTAAATACAAATACACAAAAGCATTTAATTTCTAACCAACACCTGCTCTGTTTTCAGTCTTGTCTAAATACTCTGTCAGTGGAGCCATAATGGGTTTTATCTTCTTCGGCTTTCTGGTGTTCAAAGAGTCCTTGAAGTATCCAGCAGGGCTTTGGCCATTCTGGGTGGAGAGACTCCATCTAAGGGGATGGACCCCAGGCTGTGTGGTCCAGGATTTCACTGCTTGATAACCTCTGAGCATCCTCCAGGCCCTACTCTGGAGCTGCCTTCTCACGGTTCTTAGAACGCCCACAGAGACTCGCAGCCATTCTCCTACCATCTCTATTTCTCCATCTGACCTTTCTCCACATGAAGGGTAAAGGGGGTCTGCCGGCTTCCCTGAAGCCCATGATTTTCTATTAAATGAAAGGAAGAAATAAGAAAAGTAAACAAAACTCAACAGAATGCTCTATGACCTGGATTTTAGATTTCTCACTCTCTTTCCCAGATAAAATTATTTAATCCTACAAGACAAAAATTTAATCAGCATTGTGCTGTCACTGAAAGCACCTTTTCAAATCCAGCTGTTGTGTCAATTTCATACAATATTATTTTGAACAGCTACTTAAGTTGGTCTCCATTGCATCTCTGAGGAAAGTGTCCAAATATTTTCCACAGTGACAACCCACATGGGTGTTTTTGTGATGGAACATCATCTATGAATCAAGTGTAGATTGTATTCTCTATAGGTCCCAAGTCATTCCTACCATTAGTGACACCACACTCATTTATTTTCAATACAAATCTATGGGGAAAGTTGTAAAACACTGCGTACCACAGTGTCTGTTTTCTTTTTTATGAGACTACAACATCTATGTTTGCCCAAATTAGCCAAAATTATCTCAATTCTAAAAATATAATAATAGTCTGTATTTCTTGAGTATCTGTTCTGGGCTCTGTCTTAATGTGTTACATAATTTATCTTTCTCTTGTGAGTGCAAGAAAACATGTTTAGCTATTTAAATAACTGTCCCATGCTGAAACACCAGTCCTGAGAAAACTAGAGGCTAAAGGGATTGAGCTTGACAATCTTACTTTATCCCATCTTAAATTCCACATTCAGCAGTCAGGAAACTCCTTGTTGCTTGCATTTCAAGGTATTCTGCCTGTCACCCAAGAATATTGAAGGGTTATGTAATCCCTGATGTCCTGTTCTCTTGGGAAGACAGCCCTTGATCAGTGGAATTTGGCTGCGATGGGATCTCAGTGCATTCTGCATTTAACAGTGCCTCATGATCAACTTTCTAAGTAAGTAGAAAGATTATTAGTTTTCAAAGGAGTTGGAAGGCAACTATGCTCACCACTATACCACCAACGCAGACAGGAGTTGGAACTATGACTATGTAATAGTAACACTCCCCTGAAAGACACACGACTCCCTTGAATTTGTGCAAACTTAAAGCAATCAAAGAGAGTCAGCCCTCATCTCTTATATTAATATTATTTTCTTTCCACCTGCTTTTAAAAATAAGAGATTTGAGTACATGGGAATATACTAAGTTTAATTAAATGCAAGTTAAATACCTAGTAATAAACACCCTGGCCAGTCAGAACTTAAATATTCAATACATAAAATTATTTTCTGGTATTGATCTTTTATATGAGCTCTTTCAGCTGGTTTGTAGCTATATAAGAGGTATGCTCCAATAAAGTATATTTATTGGGGCCTCAGATTTTTTTTTCCTCCATGTGTGTGTACCAATGAATACTTTAAAGGTTCTAGAATATTTTAAATTGAGTTTGGAAAGATTAGAATTTTACATGCGGTGTGCTTTTGCCTTTTTTTTTTTTTAAATTCAGGCTATTTGTCTCCAGTGCTTGATCTAATTTAACTAAATCTTATATTCTAGACTTGTACATTTTTTCCTCATTAATATGATCAAAAGCGTCTTATTCACATCAAAGGAAGTGCAATGAAGGCCATTTTCTTGCATTGTCCCACAGCCACATTTTCTGGCCTTATTAGCATTTCATTTCAAGCAATAGATTGAACAGAAATGCTTGTGATTGAATGAAGATTAATTATATGGTATGGAAATATGAGAACCTATTTTATTGTCCTGAATAGTATCTTCTGCTGTTTCATTACCAAGAGGGAGTATGTATTTGGGGAACAAAGACCGTGACACATTTGGTACAGCTCAAGACGCATACTCCCACACTAGAATGTCAAAAGCTGGGCTTGTCGCAGCTTTCAACGCTGTGATGTATTGTCACTTCTGCAGGGTGGGGGGTTGGGTCTCTCCTGATGTGTGATTCTCAGAGGCAGTGGAAAAGCACAGGGGAGTTTGTGCAGACTTCTGCCTGAGGATTTTAGAATATTTGGACTTCCTTATATCAGATTACATGCCACAGTAACTATCTTTTACTGGAGCTTCTGACCTATTTACTGTATTAAAAAAAATCAAATAAAATACGCTATTGTTTTCTTTACATATCCAGTCTTTAATCAATATTTATATTGGGGCATAGAAGGATGTAGCTTGGTGATCAAAGGCACTGTGACCTGGAACCAGGCTATGTTGAAAACTTACCAAGAGCTATAACATGGATGTGACAGTGTGTATTTATCCTAAAAAAATTTGAGTTAAGTGAGTTAATATATGTAATTCAAAATATGGTCAACATATAAAAAGTGCTTAATAAATATTAGCTTCAATATATTTATAATGAATATGCCTGGAAAACAGGACTAGCTACTTAGAATGGAAAGAACCAATCACTCAATCAATGAGTCTAATGTATTTGTTTTGTTATCTGTGCAGTTATGTCTGCAGGGAGCATTATGAGGAACAGAGACATGAGCCCATTCTATCTCTAAATGTCAGCACTACAAGAAAAGGAGTAATGCATAGGAAATAAGTAACTGAATAATTTACACTCCAAATACAATGTTCTGATAGAACACAGAAGATATCAGTATGAGCTGTAATAGTCGGGTATGATTCATAGAGTACTGAGGTTGAACTGAACTAGGAAAAATAGTAGTTTAAAATGCAAAGGCACCTCTCCCCTGCAAGAGTTTCTATGCCCCTTGCTTGCTCTTCTGGCAGCTTCCCTTAGGTTAATACCTTGGATCCTCAGGTCCTTCTCCAGCCCACTAAGTCAGGATCTTTAATAGTACAGTGTTCAGGGATCCACATTTGTACAGAGCACAGAGGTTTCTCATGAAGCAAACAATGGAAATTCTATCTCAGAGAATTCCAGACTTCTCAAAACCTAGTTTATGCTGCGCCTAAGGCATTTTCAGTGACGCTTGGCCTTTGAGAATCAGCCAAAGAGGAAAACCTTTAGCACTGCCCTTGGCTCCTATTTCTTGAGTGAAGAGATCTCTGTCCACTGATCAGTATTTGCCACGCCCTCTTGTACCCTGATCCCTAACACAAATTGTGCTTTAGTTCTTGATGTTATAACTGCTGGAAGTTTTCTCTCTACCAAATTACTATCTCTTGTATTTTGGGTTCTCTTATTCTCACTTTAACATCTAGTTCCTCCAAGATAAATAAATCGGTCTTAAAACTTTAGGGACCTTACAAATCTCCTGAGGGCTCTTTATTTTCAAAGTCAATTTCTGGATTCCATTGTTCAGATACTCTGAGTCTATAGTTGAAATAAGCATTATAATATGTAGGTAAGTAGTTTAACACTGACAAGTGCAATGAATGAATGAATGACATAGCTAAGGAAATATCTTTGAAGGACAAAAATGGCAATTTTAGGAGACAATGAGAGGATCACTGGTTGGTTATGCTAGCTGCTCACTGAAAGAGGCTACAGGACAGTAATAGTGAACCTTGTAGAGGTTGTCATGATAACAGGCAGCATGGTGTAATGCACAGGCTGCAGATTTGACACCAGTGTTATGGGGGTGGGGAGTAATGCTGGTAGAGTGAATTTAGGGAGGAGTTAGAGGAATATTCAGTTGAGTTGGAACTGAATTTCGTTCTTTGTATAAAGTGGTACTTTGAGGAAACTGGCATGTAGCTAGACAAATGTTGGGTATTTGCCTAGCATGCATGAAACCCTGAGTTCAACCCTCAGTGCTACATAGAGAAAAGAGGGGTACTTTTGGAGAAGGAAAATGAATAAGAATGCTGTCACAGTTGTATATATGGCAATTCTTATAAGAAGCTGGGTTGGGTAATCTCAAAATTCCTTCCTAATTCTGAAACTTTACATACCATTATTCTAAAAAACTATGTGGATATTAAGTTGTGTTGATTGAGCTTTAGTTTGTATTCATGGGATGAATCTTTCTACTTAACTACATTAGATTATAATTTTGTTAATTGCTGTGCATTAAAAATGGACTAATATGTGGAACTTTTGCTTATGGGAAGATACTTGGTGCAAATGGGCAAGCAGTATCAGTTTCTGGGAGCAACTTTAACCTATTCCAGGACTATGGAAGACCATGACATTCTATAAATCTATAATTAAATGAAATTTGCAAACAGGAAAGTTAATTGAAATTCACCACTTAACACTTTCTAATTATTTACTGCATTTTTCTATGACATTTATATACTATTGAAATTATCTTATCTATGGGATCTGGGGGGCAGAGACTCCTTCTAAGGGTCTGTGCCATTATGCAGTGTCTTGTCAGCTCATCTCTAGTCTGTCCCTTAGGTAGCTTGAAATCAGATGTGCTGATAGTAGATTCCACCAAGAAATAGATAAACTCTGTAAGTCGGGGCCACTCATCTTCTTCCTACAGAGCAAATTGATCACCACAAACCTCTAGTAGCCTGCCATGGGCTGCATATAGACAAACATCCCATTGTTATAGGGTTGAGTTCTGGTTTGCTCTATCACATGACTCAAAGTTACACATTCAGCATAAAGCCACTCATAGACTGCCAGTGGGAGATAGAACTAAGGGGCTCTCCTTTATGTCTCAGAAGTGACTGGCTTTGGTTATTAGAGCAGAGAACAGGTGCATTTATTTTATTTCAGACTAGTCTCCTTTAAAAACCACCTCAGAATATTTTCCAAATAAAACCAGTCTTCCTTCCCAAATCTGATGAATAAGTCTCTCTTTTATTATCATGTACTGCTTCTCAAAGTATTACAATTCCAGAGAAGGTCTCCTTTTCTTGAAAGCCAAGGGGAAAGTGTCATGGATGATGGAAACAATGGCTTGCTTGTCCTCTTACCATGTAAAATCCATCTTCATCTTAGTAGAAATAAAACAATGAAATGTTTAGTTAAGCACAATTGAAGATGGACTAAGCAGTATTTTTTCTCATAAACTGGATATCTCTCTAACTTATAGCCCTAGTGGAGAAGTTAAACAAAAACCTTTTTCCTATGAGGGCACTAGAGAAAGCAATTGGTACAACCTTCCAAAATCCCCACATCTGAACACTTAAGCATTGGGGGACACATGTGTCATCTAAACAGCAACAGGAGGACATAGAGTAAGCAAATTCTCTGAGATCATGGTGGATATTATTACTCAGTAATGGAAGGAAGTGAAATCTCAGGTAACATGAAAACAATTTTTCAAACATCACTAGAAAGGCACTGAGGTAGAATGAGAATACTATTGGGAATGGTGAGACCTAGAGCCAAGTGCCTGCCTCAGTCCTGAGACTACTTAATTTTTTTTTTTGTACCAGAAATCAAACTTAGGACTTCAGGCATGCCAGGAAGGTTCTGTGTCACTGAGCTACATCCCTCTGAGATTTATTGAGAATGGAGGTTGTTATATCAGTTTATTGGCTGGGTACTCCTCGGAAATAACTGTGTTGAATTAGAATATGGAGTGGGGATCGCCAACAAGATTGTTTTTGCCATATCCTGCCAATAAGATTTTCTTGCACTAATATTGGAACCTGTTGATTCAGAAACAATAGCTTGGAATTTTTCTTAGTTTCCTCGACTGCAAAATGGAGATAATAAAAGCAGGGGTGGTGGAAGCTGAATGAGTCTACAGTGGAAGGTGTTTAGAACAACGTTCTTTCAGAGAACTGCTTTACAATTGGCCATTATCATTCTTTTTATTGTTGTCTTGTCAAAGAATGATTAGGTCTAGCTAGAGTTGGAACAAACTAGATTGTTTCTAGTCTCTGTGACTATCAGATACCTTAAATACAAGAAAAAAAAATGACTCATGGTTAACTATAGTCAATTTAATCTGTTGGAAGTTGAATATCTGCCTTAACAATTTTTAAGAATTCCTATAATGTGTTAATATTTTATTTAAATATTTTATTGTACCAAAAGAGTCACAGTAGTTTTATTACTTCAGAGACGTTCAGTGTTATTTTATAGCTGTAACTATCTCATTGTCTTATGCGAGGAATTCAGTTCTTCCATTCTTTACAAACAAATGGCATTTACAAGAAATATCGGTAGCCTGCCAGTGAGTCAGAGATGAGATGTTGATGTTCACCTGACCCTCTGCATCTCAGCTTTTTACTTATGGTGTTCCCTAAGGTAGAGGAAATGCTTGCACCTGAGATTGAGACTCAATGTGTGTCCCTTGCCAGAAGCGTGGGTCCTTTCTCCACGTGTGGGTCTTGTGACTGAAAGGTGCCCAATGCCCATGAGGTAAATAAAACCTTGATGTGGAGTCAGCAAAACAACAAGCAGTGGGATCCATATGTGTGACAGGAAAGAACTGGAGGAAGAGTCTCTCTCTTACTCACTGTATGACACTCATCATTTGTAGCTGGCAATGAGCTTCATAATGACAAGGTTTTATTTTTCAGGAAACAAGAGCTTTGCTCACTCTTTCTTCCTATGCTCAGTCTGTCAGCAGTGCCTACTAAGAAGGTGCTTGCATCCATGGGTCCTTGAAAACACTGATACAAATATGAGTCTAAAATTAGCATGACTTTAGGTAAATTTTGTCATATGCTTAGTAAGTGTGTAGAAATTCATTGAGTTGTGTTGTGTTTCAATAAGCAACTTTTCCTTGACTATTAGAGTTTTGTTTTTGTAAGAGATGATGAGTTTTTTGCTAAGGAAGCCAGAATGGCCAGCCATTATCCCTAGAGTCTGTCTGGCGATGCCCTTGTTAGCTGCTCCTCTCTTCCTCTGGGTCTTCTTGGGAAAGTGCTATATTCAGAGAAGAAAGACAAAGGAAATACTATGAGACATTAATACTTCCTAAGTTGATTTTATTGTCATAATTGTTTAAGTCTTATAAATTCAACTTCTCTTGGTTTACCATGTTCTAGTTATCCTGTAGGATTTCAATCACCTCATAATAAATTAATTAGGTCATGTTGGTAGTAAAACCAATGTTTCTACAAATTTCTTTAGACATTTATAAAAATATAGAGAAGTGCAAATATCAGAAAGGAAAATGATTTTATGCATGTAATAGGTGGTTGTAAAATGTATTAAAATTGAAAGGTTAACATAAATACACATGAAGACCAATTTGAATCAATTATTAACATTTATTTTATGCTTTTAAAATTAGAGATAAATTGAATTCTTCTTTATTCTTCTAATCTCATTTCCCAAGTGTAGTCAATTTCTATCCTGCAAGTAGAATACAAATTCCCTGTTTAGTTATATTGATTTTATATACCACAAATGCACCCAAAATATCACATCTTTATATTCTAAATTATACATAAATCACATATTACACAAGTAGTTTTCTACGTCATACTTTCTTCATCTCCTAGTTTTTTGCTATTGTTTTATCATACAGCAATGTATTTCTTTTTACCTCAGAGAGATTTATTTAGATTATTTTACATTTTTTGGTACCATCAGCTGTACAACAATTTCTCCTTCAGCCCCAGAGACATCCTAACCAAATAGAACTATGCCTTTAACACTTGTGAAATTAATAAATGAATGACTGAATACAGCCCCAGACACCTCTGTCATGTGTTCTGGTACACTTCTGGAAAGTTGTACTGTCCTGAGGTACTGTCCTTGACAGAAGTGCAATTGTGAGTTCTTAAAGTAGATAGATAGGACTGGCAACTTTTTCATGCAGTTTTTCTCCAAAATGCCTCTCTGGTTTACTTTCTGGCAATTGGTGTGTGTGAGATGCCCATATGTCACAGTGTTACAACACTTTATCAAATTTTTAAAATGCACACTTGTGTTCCTTTTTGCCTAAATATACTGTACAAGTGAAATTTCCTGTCTTCTCAAATGCTCAATAACCAGTTTTTCTTTTTCTGAGTTGTAGCATCCAGTTCAAACATTGCAACACAACTTTCTTTTAATGTTACTGGATTCCTAAAGTAGACACTTATGCAACACACATGCTAACCATGGAATTCAAATGTCCATTCTGTATAATTTGTGACTTAAAGTTATAGATGATAAATTGCTTTAACTATCAAATAGTCTAATGTTATAGTAAAATATTCATACTGAACTCAGTAACAAAAAAACTTCTTGAACATTGTCATCCTTGATTCTTTATCTATAATAACTATAATTCTAAGTATAGATGATAAATAGCCTGTTGGCGAAAAGTAAAATACTGTTTATAAATTGTATTATATGTACTTGGAGCATAAAACATAAATTTTGTTCAGAATCTCTGTCTTCTATTTTCTGTAACTGTGAAGTTAATTTCATGGACCATATTCTGAGAGCCAACTTCATGAAGAAATATAAGTAACTTTGAATTTTTATAAAAAACAATGTATTCATAGAAACATAGCTATAAAGGTTATTCTATGTATGTGTTCATGGAATCACTGATGAAGAGAGAGAGAAAGAGAGAGAGAGAGAGAGAGAGAGAGAGAGAGAGAGAGAGAGAGAGAGAATGAGACCATTCAGACTCTAAAGGCAGAAAAAAATGACAATGGAAAGGGTGTGAATATGGTGGCGAGAGCCTGAGCAGCAGATAGGGAATCTTTTTTTATGGCTTGCACAAAGATGGCTTAGTTTGATATTATTTTAGCCATTTGAAACCAGTTTGTACCCTGAAATAAGTAGAAAAAACCCAGTTTTAATTTTATCTAAAGGTCAAGGCAGGCTCAGGCATTAGAAGTCAAATTTGTAGCCACTGAGGAAGATTTTGAAAAGGCCCGAAGGAAATGTACTTGATTTTGATAATGTAATTGGCAAAGGAGATTGCAGTAAAATATGAGAGCTAATGAAAGAGTGAATGGATAAGTCATATCCACAAATAATCATAAATGTCATTTGCTCTTTCTCCTTCCTTACCAAAGAAAATGCCAAGAGAATTGCTACATAACACTTGAGCACTGTGTAAGATTTAAAAGCATTATGCTCCCATCATTTTTCCTGTTTGAAATACCAACGAGTAGTAGCATCCTCTAACAGACCAAAGAAAGAAGATGGATAGTGTATTAATAATATTCTGGCAGTTCATAAGCACCCCTGAGGATTCAGCACTGAGGATGATGAAGATACAAAGACAGAGCTTCTAGTGGATAAAAGCCGCACAGGGAGAGCAGGGTGTAGGAAATGATTAGCACTCTGACTTGGAGTCCCAGCCAGCTCTGCAGCAGAGCGGCAGAGCTTCCACCTGGCAACTCAACCCTAAGGGAAAAATACGGAAACAATTTAAAGGGAGTGGAGCCGTCCTCTGATGAAAGGCTTGAGGATGATGCAAGAGGCCTGGCAATTACAGCCTGGTTAAATAAATGAATGGACGTTGAGTCCAACCAATCAAGCCAAATGATGCTTGATTTTTAGAGGAGGGTAAGTACTTCAGGTTAAAGGGAATCAGGGGTGATAATCAGGACAGTTCTGAGAATTTGGGGGACAAAAATTTCCTGGGCGTATGTGTCAGAATGTAGAAAATCTTCCAGAAGTGTAGTTATAGGGACTCCCTTAAGAGGTATTAAAACTACTAAAACACCCATAAAACATGCTCAGTGCCAGAGACATTTCCATAGTTACCAGAGAGGCTCAACAAATGGGAATTGTTTCTTGTCTTCTGCGACTTCGAGAAGACACTCAAAAGAACTCTCAGAGGTGAGATAGGAAGTTGGTTAAGGAGGAGTGGAGTGCTAGTTCCTTATCAGCTGTAAACAAAAGTGAAATTACCTGAGTTTTCCTATGTCCTCCTGTAAAATGTACTAGCAGGGCTGGGCATGGTGGTGCACATCTGTAATCCCAGCACTCAGGAGGCTGAGGCAGGAGGATTCTTGCCAGTTCAAGATCAGCCTGGGCTACAAAGTGAGCTCAAAGCCAACCTGAACTGCATAGGGAGACTCTGTCTCAAAAAGACAAAAAAAAAAGTGCCTGCAATTGTAACGCCTGTGAGTCTATCAGTATCAATTACAAAACCATGTTAAGTTCCATCTTCAGATGAGGAATAGTCAGTGCCACACAGGTGGTAGCTATTAGTGAACCTTTAGCTTTATATGTGGTTGAAAGTAGGATATTTCAGTTTTAAATATCAGGATAGAATATATATATATATGAAAATTTTGTTTCATCTCAACACAGCATTATATGTGGAGTATTTTTACTGCCAAAACTTAATTAGTACGTGACACAGATTTTGCAGTGAAAATACTAATAGTTATAAATATAATGTAAATAATGTCCTATTACTTCACTTTTGATATTTGCGTTCAGTTAAATGTGCTTTAGATTAGCTTTCTCTTTCCCCCATTTTGAGAACAGTATAATTATTTTATAGGTGACATGCTCAGGGATTATGGTGTCGTATGCATTCTTGGTCAATTACTAATTTGCGGAATATCAGAGTTTGGTCACTTGCAAGAATCATCATATGTCTTATAATAACAAAAGCATTTGGGGACTTATTCTGGTAACCTGCATGCTTCTATTACCAAGGAGTAGAAACAGTCATCCAACCTTTTTCCCAAGTTTTTGAGAGTTCCAGATTTGTCCCGTAGAGATTGTCCTAAGTGTCTTACGTGGAAAATCCTTGGTGGGGTGGTGGGCTACAAATAGCTGTAGATTTGGGAACGGTTTCCACTGATAGGATGGAACAGGACACCAGATCCAGTTGGAAGCCCAGATTTAGGCTGTTGTTTTCATTCCTGTATTGCTGTATACCAGCAACAGAAGTTCACTTTCTGAAAGAACTGACATTGTTTGAATATCACATAATTTTGTATGAAAATAATTTTTAGCATTTATTATGAAAATTTTAGAAATGAAGCACAACACAAGATAGCTATTTCTTTTTTATGAGCAGAATATATTTATTGAGGGAAAGATTGCTCCTGTCCAAGAGGGATAGGAGGGAGCCTGAACTGGTTGTCCCTCAAGATAGCTATCTTGATGGTCTTGTAAATAACTGTGTTTGGAGAGGGTGCTCCATATTAGCATACTGGCATATCAAAAACTCTTCCTAAATGGTTGCTAAAATTCAGTCTCTTGATCTGTTCATAAGCATACTTGTATGTTGTATACACATATTATATGATGCAAAAATGTTGTAGGACATATTTTAGACTATGTAACCAAATGTTAAAAATTTCTAGTGGTACGAAGAAAAACTAATGTTCTTCTTATAAGGAAGACTGTATGATCTTTAAATGCAATTCTCTATGATTAGACAATATAAAAACATATATATATATATATATATATATATATATATATATATCTTTTTTTTCTCTGTGTAGATAAGAACTCTGTATGTACCTTTATTTTTTTTCTCATATCAGTCTGGGCTATGCTTTCACCTCAGCAAATATGAAGCATCTCTGTTCAAAGCATTCCACTGTATTAACATGTTAGAGTTTGCATGCCTATCATGTTGATTCATCAACAATTTTCTGTTTTATAGTAGGGGGAATAACCATAATCATGTGATACCTTACATTTAAAATAGTATATATAATTTAAATTAACAAATGTTCTTATTCATGGGACAATAGGGTCAACATTTTTTTAGAGGATCAAATTAGTAAATACTTTAAGCCTTGGGGAATCAGAAAGATTCTGTCCCAACTACTGAACTCTGCCATCATAACCAAAACAATACACAAGGCTTTATGTCATCTTAGGGTGTGACTGTATTCCAGTACATAAAATCTTGTCCCTGTAACTGGCTAGAGGCTTGATTGAACTGCAGACTGCAGTTGCTAAGCCCTGCAATTAGTCAACAACTAGGAGCCCCCATCTTGGGCATGGATTTGAACAACACCAAGAAGTCCTTCAGGAATGGGCTGTTTTCTGCTCTGCTCCCTTCCATGTCAAAGAGAGTAGGAAGTAACTCTGTAAATGTTTGTTGCATTACAGAATGAATTCAAGATCAAGTGCTCAGCCAATCCATTTACCATTTACTATCTCTGCACATGAATCAGGGCATTTCTTTTATGCTTTACTCTGAGGTGTAGTCAGAGAAATGCAGATTTTAAAGCCATCATGTTACTATGCATAACAAAAACTATTTTAACAATGAATATAAAAAAAAATTTGACAGCGGTGGTACTACTTTAGGCATTAAGTTCCTACTACCTTGAGTATGTTCGCTTATAAAACCTGACTGTATGCCACATTTGATTTGCACATTTCATTCCAAATGTCTTATCATGGTGAATGTAATTTTTTATGCTGTTCACAATATAAAAAAAACATTGAGCACCACTCAATATGATTGATCTCTGCTTTGGCTTTGGAAAAACTACTCTATGATGTTTGAAAATCACTGTTGGTTAAGGATATATGTCTCTCAGGAGTAAGGACCAGAAAAGAGACTGGGGGGGTACATGTTTACTTAGGATTTTTATGTTCCTCCCATCCTATCTGTAGCTCTACCATGTTGGAACTGTCTAAATAAAAATGAGTCATGTCCTTATAGGCAAATGAATTGTTCTGGAATTTTGTTCTTCCTACACCTCTGTAAACTATAATAGGCGAAAAGCTTGGTTAGATGGGGCCAAGTTCCCATTCTGGCCTTGCAGATAGTTATTTCATGTGGTTGCACATGATAACATTTATGGCAGGAACACAGCATGTTAGACTTCTGTACATCTGTTTAAGTAGCACAATTTTGTTAAGTATATATTCAGCATTGATTATTCAGATTCTTAGTGTTGCTTAAGAGTGTCTTAAAGGTACATTATCTTTATATGTGTTAGAAGAGCTCTCCACCAGCTCCAACATCTGACTGTCACTTCCTGAGATGAAATATCCAAGCTGTCTGGCAGCTGATGACCTTGAAATCCCCACCAGCAACACCTTGCCCTGGCTCTGGGAAGCTGTAACCAGCTAAACAGAAAAGAGCTTTTGGGAAGCAATTAGCTCTAGTGAAGAGTATTTCTTACAACCAAGAGAGTGGGACACAATACCCCTCAAGGTCCTGATTTTTTTTCTTTGGGTTGTCCTATTTCATTAACTATTACTTCAAAAATATCAACTAATTCTGGAAGAAGTCAAGTTATAGGATGCAAGATGGATCAATCAATCTATATATCTGGTTGATTTCCAGAGTTATGAGATTGGCTAGCTTCATAATCCAGTAACGACTGACTCCAGAATGCTGTGTTTTACCACTGAGCCATAACTCACCACTCTGAATAGTTGATTTTACAAAACTGGAAGCAGAGATCAAAGTAAGATGTAGTCATTGGGTTGCTATGTGATTCATGATCCTATTAAATTACTGGGAAGAATAAATACCTTGAAGTGTTTATAGCTCTCTAGACAACTCCTCCCACAAATTTAAGTGCCTAATAAAATGTAACTATTAGTATTAATAACCAGAATGGGCTCTTAGAGAAGTTTGTAGGAAAATTCTCCTTAATAACTAAGTCGCCAAAAGCATCTAGATTTAACAGTATTATTATTCAACAGAAACCAAAATTAAAGAGAATATATATGTACCAAACCTTGCCTCGGGGAGATTGTTCTAATTTCTTGTTTTAAGGAACTGAATTCACCAACGCGCAGCTTTCGCTATGGATGGAAAGTGAGAAGTGGAAGGATAAGAGGCTCTTTCCTGTGTTTACATGAGAGGTTCACCTCCTTCCTTGTTTTAGTTTTAGAACTGCCTGAAAGCTGGGTCTATAGCTTCCTAGTGCTGAGGACCACGACAAGAAAAAGTCTGAGAACGTTCCATTTCTGTTGACAGGACACACGGCCACACTGAACAGGAGGCTCCACAGAGCAGTTCAGTTATTAAGCAAACAAAAGGCATGTGGGAGCAACTGTTTCTGCCCTGTTTTCTTACCAAGATCAGCACAATCTTTCATTGACTATATTTGTGCCCTAAGAGCACAGTCAATATTAAATTCCAAAAATAAGAGGAAAATTGCTCACAGAAACAGCTGCATGCAATATACAATCAGTTACTCTCACAAATTGCTAAAAATGGAAACATTTTTGTCTCTTTTTTGGTGTTTATTCTTGATAGTTGTTTTACACAAACTACCTGCTGTAAATAAGGGAAGCCTAGCTTTAAACAGCTTGGGCTAATGTCTATAGTCAGAGTATTCAGCTTTACAGTTTTAGAAACCGAACTAAATCCAATAGAAACACACATGTATTTCAAATAAAATAGTTCGAAGTATTGATGTCCCTTTTTCTCTGTTTGTATGTAAATTGAATTACAAACCTTTCCTGTCTGGATTGTCATTTAGTCTAAAATGTATGAGAATGGCATAAACCAAGGGGTGGGCCTTACTGGAGATCACACAGAAACATGGGTTTGTAAATGTTCAAACTGGAGTGAGGGCACAACTCAGGATTTTGAAAAGAGAACATACCCATGAGTTAATCTCCTAGGATATATGAGTTGTAGCAAAGTCACCCAGTGAATACGTATGCTGCCTGCGAATAGTCACACTGTTTATAATTTCTCATTCCAAATACAATGCTGATAATGTTTCTAATTTTCAGTCAGTGCTAGACATTTGGAAAAGAGCCCCTCAAATTTCAGGCAATGAATGAGCAAAGTGTGTCCATATACAGAAATCTGTCCACGAGAGAAATGTTAAGTAAGTAGGGAAGCTAGTAATTATGGGGACAAGCAGTGTGGCAGCTTGAAAGGATGGATTCTCCAAAAAGTCCCAAGTATGATCAAGCAGTGGCCTATACCTTGGGGAAAGGACGGCACTTTGTTCACAGTTTAATGAACCAGAGCCATGTGTTTTCTTCTTTGTGTGATTAATATGTCACCTATACCACATTGTGTGAATTCGATAAATTGAAGGGGAAAAATCCAACATATGTGCTTCATATTGTGGATAACCATTGAATATTCATTCTGATGGAAAATTTGTAAATTGTGAAAGTGACTCTTCTCATATTGCTTGGGATGTTTTTCTTCATTGAAGTTTTTCTAGCCACAGACCATGTGTTAAATTTCCTATTGTGTAAAATTCTCCCTCTTTCTCTTTCTCCCTCTCTCTCAACCTCTCCCTCCCTCTCTTCTTCCCTGTCTCTCTCCCTCCCTCCCTTTCACTCTCCCTCTTTCTTTCCTTCTTGGTATCAGGGAAATTTAACTAATGCTTTCTTGGTATCTTCTGCCACAGTAACAAGCAAATGCTAGATATTGAACGGGTGTTCAATGAATTCTCCTGAATGTACATGTCGTGCTCCAAGTCATTCACCCAGCCCTGAAGAGGACAGACAGCCCTGCTGAGCAACTACTAGACCAACCTCCCTCTAGTAGACCTCAGCACATTAATCTGTACCCTTTGGTTACAGTTGTTCAACCAGTTACTAATTTAACTAATTGTAACCAGTTGAACAACTGAACCCAAAGGATGCAAAATGAAAACATTTCCTTGAGAAGTCGCTGTAGACCAAGGAAACACCGCCAGACCCCACTTCAATTGCACCTGAAGTGCCACCACCCCACGCTGCTCAGGATGACCATGCATTGGTGATGCTGTGAACCTCTGCTTGCCTTGTCTGTTCTTTTTGCTGAGACTTATTTGAAGTGCATGGTACTTCTTTCGCAGAGGATGATACTAGTACTGTATTCATTGTTTTCTGAAGAATGCCAAGAATATGGACAATAATTTTTTGAAGAAAATAAAACATGTTTTGTTATTGATAGTTCTGCCTCTAAGCAGAAGAGAGACATGCAATTGTTCATATAAAATGTGATGTGAAGTGGACAACTGTTTACGATTTATATGATATAATACATCCACATGTATGAATTGATGGCCAACAGCCAGGCTTTGAGGTGATTAAACTAAATCTTTTTGTTCCAAAATGGCTTTCTTTTAATATTATACCCTATTTGTGAAACATGATGGTAACGTCATCAGTCATTGTGGGGAATGTTTTCCTGATCAAGTGCAGGGTGATATTTGTAGCTAATATTTCCACAAGGGTGGTTCCATTTTCTGGGTAATTCCATGTTGTAGAAGGGATTAGATTCTGTAGGCATTAGTCTTTCACTATCATATTTCTAAAAGGACAATTATAATCTATAAATGCATAGCAGATCAAAATCATTTCCAGATGAAGCACTGTTGATGTGGGAATCCATCCCTTGCTACCTTCCCCCCTCACTCTCTGCAGTCACATTTCCATGCACTAGGGTTCTTCTGACTTTGGAGATGTGGTGAACTTGCTCTGTGACCTCTGAGCCAGACCCACGACCCACATCTCTGTGTTCCTGTCTGCCTCCAGGCCTCTGTGTCCAATGTGTGCTTTTTCCTTCTCCTCCGCTTCCAACCTATATAAGAATTGAGTTGTATTTCACATGAAATTCAAGAGCACGTAACACATGTGAGCTTGGCTACCTTACTAAAATGTCGAGGAGCTCTGGGGAAGATTCTTATTAATCATGTCCCTGTGATCTTTTGTTACCTGGGTAGCAATGGCTTCTCACCGCCATGCAACTCCATGTATGGTGTCCATCTTCCGGCCCTGGCGCTCTCACTGTCATATCGTAGGCGTGGCTGCCTCTGATTATGAGACCCTCTGGGCCAGTCTCCATATTTGTCAGTCATTCCTGAGTGTTTAGGAATGGCTGTTTTTCTACCTTGCTTACATTTTATTTTCAGTATAAATTGTTGCACACAAAGTTACTTATTTCTTAATTTATTCACTCCTTTGTTTAGCAGGCAATGTGTGTGTGTGTGTGTGTACCTATTGTCTGTGTTTTGTGTGTTGGACACACTCACAACAGTAAATAAATAGGACTGGTCTCTGTTTCATGTTAAAGTAGTTCAAATTAGGGTAGAAGACACTGCAGGAGATCCAACCCATATCCTTGAATATGCTAAGCAAATGCTCTAGCACTCAGCTATACACACAGCCCCTTGAATATTACCAGAAAAACATGTGGTGAATTTCATGATTTGTGCTATGTATGGCATTCTGTGGAAATCAAATGGAGCAGGCCTTACCCTAGTCTGGAGTCATGGTATAACCGAAGCCAAGCCTTGCAAACTGAGTCTAGGGTGGAGATAGCAGCAAGAAGAGAATTCCAGGCAGAGAGAAGTAGCAGCAGTAGAGAAGCTGAAGGAAGAATTGCATGTAAGGTGTGTGAAGAGCCCAGGAGGTGCGTAGGTCAGCGGCAGCGTCTAATCCCAGAAGTACACAAGGAGAAGTGTCTGGAACACTTGCATAATACAATGAGACCCTGGGTTTATTCTGGAAACATAAAGAAATGTTTCTAGCAGTTATGTGACAAAGTGAGATGCTGGAAGATGGGTAGCACACTTGTTGGAAACAGCGGAGCAGCCTGTGAATGGAAATGGAGGTTGTACCGTGGCCGGAGTCCAGAGCTCCTGCCCTCAGCTAGGTCTTGGCCCTAGGATGGAGGGAAGGAGGCAGGTTCCGTGAGTGCTTAGTAATTAAAATTGACATGTTGTCACTGGCAAAAGGGTAAAGGTCTTTTAGTGGGAATTTTTTGATAATTAATAGCCAAGCCAGGAGGTCAGTTTTGCAGCAAGTAGACTACTTTCTGCAGTTAGGTGGGGGTTCAGGGCATTAAACAGGCGTGAATCCTGATCAGTCCTCCTGGGAAAATCTCACATGCAAATTAGGTATAATCTAACTGAACATAAATAGATTTACATATTTATATACCTATGTAGATATTTGCATGTACGTTTATATATTTATACGTGTGGACTCTACTTCTCCTCTGCCATTTCCTATATTATTTTTGGTTACAATAAATGTGAATCATGATGATGTGGCCACTTATAGTTAATCTCTGCAAAGTCCCATCTATATCTCACTTTGAATGATAATAAAATACCTAGCTTGGTTTTTTTTTTTAAAGCTTAATGATATTATTTAAAGAATTAATTTAAAAATGTCACACATGTAATTACCCATATTTGGGGTAGCATAAAGTGATATAATGTCTTATGAGTACGGTCTCTAGTTGCATCCATTCACCTACAAAATCCTTCAGTTTATCTTTCATTATGGCAGTGTAATTTTCCATTGCATAAGAATACCACATCTTTTGTATTCATTCCTCAGTTGATGGACATTTGGGTTGTTTCCAAGAATTAGATATCAAGAGTAAATAGGTACTGTGAAAGGGAAAGAGACTGCTCTAAAGGAAATACCAACTGGAGTGAGGGAAAGGAGAAAAGAAATCAAACAAACTATAAATTAATTTATATATATATATATATGTATAAGTTAATTGTACTAATTTCTGTTAGTTCATTGAAAGAAAGTTAATGCTTATATTGTTTGATCAATTTTCTATGTCTCTATCTTGTAATCTGAACAACTAATTTAAAGATATGCAATATAATAACCATTGTTAATTGCTAATCATCTTGTTTTGAAATTCTGTGTAGTTTAAATTGTTTTTGTCTTTCTTTAAAAGAAAAATATGATAGAATGTCACAACCATTTTTCTACTTAGCCAACTACCTTTGTTAGTTGTGTTTACAGCTCATTGACGGTTTCCTTTAAATTGGAACCAAATGAGGTTGTAATGATTGAGCTCTGCAGTGCTAAATGTGTTGTTCTCCCTTTCTTTGGTTTTCTTTATAGTCCCAGTTGTAAGTGGATAGAGTTTGGCAATGGTTATAGGTCTTCTTCCTGCACGGTATTAAAATCTGTGACCAGGGACCCCTACCGAGAAGCAATTATAATTGGAGCCCAGTGTTGGGTTAAATCTATCTCCACAAGCTCAGTTATTCTGCTTGAGGCTCACTGATCAATACTCTATAGTGCTGGTGCAGAGCAAGCTGGGAAGATTCTCTTGGAGGCAGATTGTCTAAATTAGACAGAACTAGTAGTAGATGAGGATTTATATGAGGGATACACTGACACTTAATTGGCATCAATCTAACCTTGGGACAATTTTGAAAAAAAAAAAAAAAAAACTTTTGAAGCAGTTAGAAAGGCTAAAGATACAAAATAGTCCTTTCCCTACTTGGAACATTATAGAACTCAGTGTCCATTAAAAAAAGGGTTTTCTGATTTTGAATGCCAAATCTTGCTTCATGTCCTCTTTTTATTTTAGGTCTCTGCAGTCACTGCCACCATCACAGTCTACAAAGGGCTCCCCTGGGGTACTCAGACTCACCTATGTTCAAGCCAGAAATTCTGGCTCATAGCCTATACTTTAAACTTTCATGCCATTCTACTTTTCTAATAGCCCAGGGACTCCATAAGAAAATAAAATGGATCTGTTATCCATAAATTCTGCTTCCAGTTGTATTCTACTTACTCTTTTTATATGATACTGGAAGGTGCTATCAGAAGACTTAATCTTCATGTTTTTTAACTGTTTTGGGTAACATACTTAGAACTTTCAACTATGAAGCTAGACTTTATTACATTGGACACATCCAGTTCATAACACATATTTCTAATTGTTATTCTCTTCTCCTTTGAAAGAATCTGTTTTATAATTGAACATACATTCTTCTGTGGGTGCCAAATATAATTTTATAAACTTAGGAGAGCAGTATATTTTTCCAACTATTGCTAAATTGAGAAACAGTAAGTCTGAGTAGGTTATGCAACTCTGCCTGGAGATTGCACATGATCAAAGCCATCAACACTGAATGCTCTTGTGTTCCACTTGAGCCAATGGAAGAAGTGGCAAAGAACAGCTGCAGTGGAAACTGTGTACCCAGGGAGTGAGTGATCTGCCCACTTAGGGGTTTCTCAGATCCAAGTGCCAAGTGAAACTGAAACTGCTGCTCTTAGGGAGATTAGGCAATGGCCAAGGTGATTTTATGGTTTTCAAAAACAGAGAAGTGAGGCTTTTCAGCCTTATCAAAATCAATTCACCTGTGCTAGTCTATGCTAATGAAGATACAACTTTGAACAAAATGCCTGCAGATATAGGTCTTCAGGGATAGAAAGCTGATTTTATGTTGTCTCCCTAGCATGTGTCAGCATGGTTTTGTTCCAAATAGATTTGTCTCAGTGCTAGAAAGAAAACTTCATTTCTTCATGTTATTCACCAAAATATAAATTAACAAGAAACACACAATCCCACAATATTTCTAAGCACCCTCTATGGGCTGACATTATTTTCATGTGTAGTGTTACAGGGCTCTCAGGCCACAACAGAGCAGTTTGTAGAGGAAGTGCCCTGTGACAGGATCAGACTCTGAGTGTGTGTTCTGATGCCTCCTTCTCTTTTCTTTGGCTTGACTTTTCCAGCTGGTAATACCTTTAACAGGCCCATGTCAGACAGCAGAACACAGAACCTTTTACGTATCCATTGGATTAGCTTTCTCATTACTGGGGAGGCTAACACCATTTGCCACTCTTCAAGAGGCGACATGAATTGACCAGGCCAAGCTTCGAACCTGGATATGATCAGGATGTGACTCCAGAAGGTGCAGCTGAAGGGAGGGCAATGGGGGCAGGAGCAGAGATGGGATAAGGAGTGTGGAGAGGGGGTTCCATAAGCCCCTGAATAAATATATTAAATGAATTAAGGATTAGCAGTTAAACAGGATTTTGCACAAATGGTCAGGATTGAAGTTTGGCTTTAACACTTTGGGCTTATGCGATATCAGATGTTTTATTTTACACTTTTGATTTCCAAGCA
This sequence comes from Ctenomys sociabilis, assembly GCA_004027165.1. Lineage (NCBI taxonomy): Eukaryota > Metazoa > Chordata > Mammalia > Rodentia > Ctenomyidae > Ctenomys > Ctenomys sociabilis. The sequence continues at coordinate 109,326 of PVKA01000131.1, read as the reverse complement.
GTATCTGCCTCCCAAAATTGTTGGGAGGATAAAATAAATGATATACATAAGCCAGCAAGCCCAGAGTGAGGAATGAATCTTGGGTGCTTTAAAAATTGTCATTCTTGTTTTCTATACATGCTTAAATCACACTTCATTTTTCTATTTAGGAAGACAATAACTAAAAATGCTAGGACACATAATGGTCTCTAAATAGTGTTCGTGCAGTCTGAATTTCAATGACTTGGAGGAATAAAACAAAATATGAATTAAAATCAGTTTAACTAGAATAAAATCAAAATGTATTATTTTAAAATCTGTCCCCAGTATGTGCAGGTCCTCTGCAAAGACTTCAGGGTCTAACACAGTTCTCACAAAGGGTACTGGATAAACACGATTGACTTGACCCTTGGCCTGAGTGGTGAATCTAGGGAATCGAGGGAGGCCTTTCAGAAAGCAGCCCCCAGACTGCACCCTGAAACCTACTTATTACCACAAAGTACCAACATTGCAGTTAGGCCTGAATTCTGTGGCTTTAGTTTAGAAAAAATCCAACCATACATTAATATCTTTTGCCTTACAAAAGTAAAAACCCTAGTGCCATAGGTTCCCCACCACCAATGAAGGAATAACCAGAAACAATTCAGTTGTTTTAACAAACATGCCATTTACCTAGCACAGGGTAAGCACAGGGACAATGCCTGGCTATGCTCTTTAGACAGCAAAGAAAGAAGCAGCTCCTGCCTTAAGGAAGCAACTGTACCAGGAGCATCTGAAGAGGACGGACCTTTCACAAGGGGTAGGGAGGGGAGTGTGTGAGAAGTGAGAAAGTAGAAAACTCCTTGGAGGGGATGGTCTGCAAGTTGGCCATTTTCTTTATTTCTTTGCAAAAAGAAAGAACTATCTTTGGAATTTGGCTGCTGGGATTTTCCACAAAAATGAGATGGGGATTTGAGTTGTCCATTGACATTTGAAGGAACACATGATCTAGAAGCTTCAGAAACTTGGATGTTTTCAGTTGGCTGACATTGAATTATGATTTATCTCAGGTTGGTGTAATTGAGGAGTTTAACTTGAAAGTCATGTGATTCTGAGTAGCTATGTGTGCCTTGGGGGCACAAAGTAAATCTTCTTGAGTAATTCTTGAGTGAACAATTGAGCATCCGTATATAAAGATATTTATTAAGAGTGATTTGGTACAGGGCCCTTCAAAGCAGACTCAAGTGACATTCACTTGCTATAGTAAATTAACAGCCTGTGACTTGCAGGATCAAATGATTACTGAGATATATGCTATTAGCACTGCTCCTCAAAAGCACCTGGAGGGCCGTGGTTCTCCTCCAAGCCTCCAGATGTTCTCAGCTTTGCCTTGACACTGATTCATCTTTCATACCAGTCCAGAAATCTCCATATGGGAGGGACGCTGCAAAGACTGTGCTTATCAGAAATCTTCCAGCTTTTCTGGTGGTTTTGGTCTAGTTTAGTTACCAATTACTGTGATTCCATACAACAACTGTGATTCCATACAACAACTGAAACATCTCCTCATTGCTCTTATTCCTCAAGCATCTGATGTTTCTACCATGTTATTTACACTTGATTTTAAGTTGTTTTGGATCAGTCACTTAATATTCTCATGTGTCAGTGATTTGCATTCAAAAGAAAATTAAATAAAACTTGAAGATCAGGAGTTCACTGCAAAGTAGGAGCATAGGAACAAAGTTAACCATAGATAGGGACTTTATGATGACTTGATTTAACCATTTACCCAGCAAAGAAGGGCAATCTGTGTGCCTCTCAGCCTTCTGATCTTTGCCTCTAGGAATTAATATAATGAGTTTTGGGGCTTTATGAATGGAGTAAGTAGATTTTCTGTAAGGTACTGTAATTTAGAAAAAATTCTGAATGAGCAATAGATTTGGAAACGGAGTTTGAGTTTGCATAGGGTAAAAATTGTGCCACACATTTTTTTAAAAAAGACAATAACAAAAATAGCTTAAAAAACTATTAGAAATGATACAGAACTTCACTAGACAAAATGGTAGAAATTCAACAATGGTTGTTATACTGCATATTGTTGCCTTCAAATTAGTTTTCAGGTTACCACAAGGAAACATAAAAATGGGTCAAAAAAGGACAGAGAAAAATATAAGCATCAATTGCTCCTTTCAGTAGACTAGCAGATATCAGCAGTACAATTATCTAAACTATTGTGTGGAAAACTATGAGAGTAAATGTAACATTCTTTGTAGTCTTTGTCCTCTTCTGAGCATATATTCAGATGCTATCTATCACTGAGAGTCTCTACTTCTTGGAGTCCCTAGACATTAACTTTATTATTATTATTATTATTATTATTATTATTATTATTATTATTATTTTGTATTTTAGGGAAGGGTCTACAGGGTGTTCAGGGTCTCACTATTAGATCGGACTCATAGTAATTCTCCTGTTTACAGCTGCCGAAGGGCTGGGATTATAGGCATACACAACCACGCCCAGTCTCAATCACCATGCCAGCATGCCCTAGGGGGAAGGGCCAGCATGGCAGGCCCAGGGATAGAACCTTGGCCCCTGCACCTGCTTGCAGGTGCTTTAATCACTGAGCTATCTGGCCAGCCCAGTATTAACTTTAGACATCTTACTTAAATATCCCTTCATCCCTTAGAAATGGCTCCAATAGTCAATGAAACAATAGTATAAATCTTAATTCATGGACTACTTCTGATTTATTAAGTCAGTCTTATTCAGAATGCTTTCCTTTATCTGTTCACTAAGAGACCTGTTAACTAGAACTTTAATATCATCACATAGTATGAGGTAAAGGAAAATAACTTCTGTTCACCTTATTAAAAATAGTTATCTTTATGGGTAAATGTTGAATCCAGAATAAAAGTTATTTTCCTTTGTTTCCCTAAACTTTGAAAATGCTTGTGATTTTTTTTTTATATTTCCATTCACTTTGATCTTGAAGCAAATAAATAAAACTGCTTAAAATTTTATCAGTCTTCCTAGTTTGGTTTAATTTTATTAGTTGGATTTAATAGGTTGCATAAATATATAAACAATACAGAGAAAAGGTGGAGAAAACATCACAGGTCCAAAGACTTCATTCTACATACGTTAAAATTAGATCCTTGCTAAAAGTTCACATTGGGCAGAAGCACCTCACTATTTCATTGGTTTATTTTAGTTTAGGATCAGACTGTGGAAACAGCCTCAAAATTGTAGGAGCCAATTTAGGCTTGGCATGATTTTAAAGTTAAGTCTTTGCGTATGCTGCAAATAGCGTGATGACTATGTCTGTCATGAATCTGGAACCTCTACCATTGACTCTTGTAAATTTTATTTCACTTTATGGTATTCTTTCAGGTCCCTTATTTCTAGCCCTCCTTGGCTACTCTTTTCTTTAACATTTTGCTCTTAATCAGAATCTCTCTAAAGAAGCCACCAAAATTTGGAAGAAAGCAATTTAAAAATGGAGGTTTTAAGTGCTTTTTAATTTTCTTATTAATTTTATTGAGAAACAAATGGCAGTGAGACAGTTTCAAAACTAATTAGTAGGACAGTTTCAATAACTAATACATTGTATATTCTTGTCTTCACAGTGGTTATTTATAGTACAAGATGCAGACATGATATCCTGTCCAAACACTATTAGTGCAAATTTTTCTATTCATTGAATTAAGAGAAAGTAGCTTTATATCTATCCTAACTATTTTGTATATACAGATACAAAATGGTCCTTCATTTATATCCCCTTATTTGTTTAGTTTTGTTAGAGATGGGTATTCCATTGCCATGTAAATATTGTAAGTGCACGAATTCAGCAAAATAATCCAATATAGTCCAGTATCCCATAATAGTAGTGGTTATCTATAGGACTGGCAATGTAAGAAGTTGTTGACTTGAGCCTTTTCTCAGCATATTAGTGTAGCTTCATTAAGTGCTTTTTTAAATGGTGTACTTGGTTATTGAGCATCTTACCATGCGGCTCAGATTCAGCCATCCTCCAGCTTTCAGCCTTCCCAGTGCTGGCATTATAGGTATGCACCACTATGCCAGGACTCTGGCCAGCTCAGCCTACCACGGGGGCAGGGCTGACGCGCCATGCCATGTCAGGGTTCAAACTGCTGTCCCTGTGTTTGCCTGAGCAGGCCTTTTGTCTGCTGAGCCATCTTGATGGCCCTTTAGGTGCTTCTTGAGCAACTGAAGATGTCTTCGTGCTGTCTGACACATCCCTGTGGCTTGGGCCTCTCCATCATTTGCTTGTAGCTGCTGGACCATTTGTTTTGGTCAATGATCACCTTTCCATTCACGAATACGCAGCTATTCCAGCTGGGTAATCACCTTAGGACAGTGGTGTCTGATTATCTGCAGGGAGAAAGAAATAACCTTTACATGGAGTGCTTGGTTGTACAAATATTAGCCTTGTTAGGATACATCTAGCTTACATTAATTAAGTATCTATAATATCTTTTTCTTTTTCTTTTATTTTTTCAATGGGTGTTATTGTAGAGCTGCTATGTGTCAGATATTGTTCTAGATCATTCTGTTATATCCCCAAATTGTGATCAGTTCTGTGTTTGTATTGTATTACTTAATAAAATATGCTGCTGTTATAATTTTGTCCCTGTTGGGTTTTAGCAAAATAGCACAAAGACTGAGATGGCATACCATGAAGGCCGCGGAACCAAATTCTATAAGAAAAACAGCTGAGCACTTTCTGGCTCTGTTCCTTTAGACAAGTGAATGAAATTTACAAAGCGTCCCTTCTTGTTTATCACAGGGATAATTATAATATTTACCTCCACTTTCTGAAGAAGAAATGAGAAAAATATCATGTAGTAGGTTGTAGTGGGCCAGACAGGCAAGTAAGCACTCAGCAGTTATTTGGTCACTATTATTAAGTCCCAGTGCTGGGCTGGTTGGCAGCTGCAGTCCTTTATGGCATTTATTGAACAAATGCTGTGCTTTGTACTTGCACCTTCTGGCCTATATGTCAAAAACAAAACTCTGGAACTAGGTCTGGCAGAGGCAGGAGTGCAGATTCTATAAATGCCTTCTAGAATGTGTGTGTCGCTCGATGTTTCAGCTGCAGCCGATGTCACTAATGTCACCTCTCTTTTTGTTTTAGGTAAGTACCTCCCCATTCCTGAAGCGTGTTGCAGAGGGGTAAGTCTGGTGCCAGGGCTGTGCCTGGCTGTTGCCTACGTGGACCTGCTGGGTTGGGCAGCATCACTTGCCGCAGTGGTCACACAATTGCCTTCATGTTGTCCAGACAGAGATCTGGGGAGGGAGCAGCACTCCCCATGCACTTTCCTTCTCAGTTTCAAACCTTTGGCAAAACAAAAGACATCATTAGTTCAAATTGGACAAAATGTTAGGTTTTATCTAAATAAGTGGAGATTGGTTCTTTCTCCTTGTCAGTAAAAGGAAAAGTTTTACTGGAATTTATTGGAATTTTTTAGAATAAAACAATTTGCATTTTTTAGACTAGGAATCAAAAATACCCTCTGAAGTAAACATTCAAATCTTTGCTTTTAGACATTCAAACAATGGATCACTTTTTCTGTACTTTACAGATAGATGTTCCATTATTAGACTAATAGAACATAATTTTATGTCAACTAGAAAAAGTGACCCACAGCCCTACCAGACAAGATCAGGTGTGCAGAATATTATTGAGGCAATTCCTGGTATAAGTGAAACTAGCTAACTTAAATTATTTCTCTAGTTGACTATAAGTTATTGGTATAGAAAATTAAGCCAGAAGAAATGACCTTAAATCACAAGGGATTTAGTAGAGATCTAAGTCAGGTGTGAGAGGTGATTAAGTTGTGAAACAAATGCCAAGAGGAAATAAGGAAATTCCTGTCACTTCTGAACTTTAAAAGGACATGGCTAGTTAAGAAATGAAATTTGATCTCGCCTTGAGGTGAGTGTTGAGTTGAGGAGCTGTCCTTGCAGTTAAATCCCAATTCATTCTTCAGGTTAGAGTCCTATCATTTGCTCCATAAACATTCTGTGCTCTGTGTTTCCAACTGTGTCTTGCAGAGATAGTCAGTTGCTAGAAAGGGGTTACAAAAATGTAAGAGTCGGGGGCTGGGGAGATAGCTCAGTGGAATAAGTGCTTCCCTGGCAAAGTGTATGAGCCTGAGTTCAATCCCCAGTTCCACAAAAAAAAAAGAAAAGAAAAGAAAAGAAAAATGTAAATATGTCAGGAAATGTTCTTCTCAGAGAATACAGTGGGTGTGCCCGCAGAGGCTGGGTGAGACCTCAGAGCACCGTACCAACTTGATCCTGAGTGGAGGGACACATCCCACTCTGCACTGGGCACAGCCACATGGGGGTCCTCAAGCATGACAGAGTGGTACCAGTTTTCTTGGGAATAAATCAGTATCCCGGTTGTCCCCAATCATGTTGGAGAGTGGACCTCGGCAGGCTTCGCTCCAATGTGGGACAGGGTTTCAGAGGCTGCTGCAGCTTGGTCCTCGGCCAGTTGGTATCTCTGTCAGGACAGTTTGTGACACATTCTTAAAGCCTTACATGAGGCTTCCAGGTCTGGGTCATTTGTGCTTCTTACCCTCACTTTTCATGCCCTATTTCATGTTATATTTGGTCCATGTGGTATTCTTCTTCATGTTTAAATGAGTTATAATTTTATTCATGGAGATTGTTCTGGATAGAACATTTACTGGTGCTGGATAAAACATTTCCTTTCTCTTGGAATTCTATGGTCCTTTGCCTTTTCCATGGTGATTTACACTTTTATTCTTATTTTTTAATGATATTTCTCATGCTGTGCTCCTAAGGTGGGTTGGGGATTATAGAAAACCAAAGAAACAATGACATTACAAGGGGAGAAACAGCACCATAAAATCATTAATTAAAATACAGCTTAGATGTGTTAGAAGTCTGAGCAAAGAGATATAAGGAGATAGAATAAAGAAGGAGCCATTGTGGGAGAAGAGAAGGCCCTGTGAGAGATGGCACTAAGCCACCTGCTTTGAGGCTGGACTGGTTAGAAGGGCTGTGTTTGGGTGGGCAGTGTGTTTGAGGCTCTGGTAGCATGAAGGAGCTCAGACAGGGCAGACAACCGAGAGGTGGACATGTGCCAGGGGAGGCTAAAAATATGCCCAAGGCCAGACTCCTTCTAACTCTTGGTCTTGGTAAGTAGTTTGGCCTTTTTTACTATGAGCTTTAATTTAATTCAGAGCACCTAAAGTCATTTGGGCCTGGTTAAATCACAAATGCGCAATTCCCTCTATGACATAGCAAAGGGGTGATTTTTTTTTGAAAAAAAAGATTACCACATATTTAAATATGCTGTGTATAGTTAAGGACTATACATAAATGAATTACAATGATGAGATCACATTTCAATAAAATAAGATATAAAACTAGGGTATTTGAGGAGAAGCTTTGGCAGACTTTCCTCTTGGGTGGGAGACCCTGCCAAGTGCGGGGTTTTATGGGCAGTTGCTCTAGTGGCTGATAAAGCAGTGGCAGATTTCTCTGCTGTCATCCTCAGGAGCTGTGAGGTCAGTATGTTTTCCTATTTTATGAGACACTATGATCTATGTTTCAGTTTCATTCAAACAGTTCTGCTTCTGGGCAGTGCTCCAGTACTGAGGAGGCTCTCTCGCCACTCAGCTGAGCTCTGCATACCTTGTGGCTTTTACTTTAAAGAAAGCAACCCAAATGAGGGAGATCATTTCCTTCACAATAACTTGTCTGTGTATTTTGAAGCAAAAGTTATTCAGGATGTGAGGGAAATTAAGCTATTTAATTATATCAAAAATAAAAGAGCACATCATGTCTTTGCCCCAAACCCAGGTTATTTTGTGTTCACAGAAATCAATATATTTTATACATAAGCACATGCTAACAAATAACTCCAAGCTGCCTAGGCCATGCCTTATGAATGGCTTCTGAGTGTTATTACAGATTTGCCATGATGCTTTCTCATTGGTTTGTGCTTTCTAGTACAGCTCAGAGTCAACTTATAGCACACATCAACTTTTAAGTGTCATTTTTGCCAAATAACTTAAAAAGTGAGAAAATTGTATTACAAGGCTAAAAACTATAGAATCCTATGGTTTCTCAAAAATATGAAGATGTTTATCATTTTTTCAGCATGAATTTTCATCTACTGATGAGTACTTCTAAGATAAAGTTGGCTTTACTTACTCATGAGGTAAGATTTTTCTCTGAGAACAAAGGAAGAAAGTAATCAGGCAAGAGAGAATAATAAGTTCTGTAATAGTAGCTGCCATTACTGTAGTTAACTTTTGGAGAGACAGACCTTTTTATCAATAGTTCCTTGAGGAATTAAAATATGATAAATTGAACATGTGCATATATACATAATAGTAAAAGTAAGATGTTAGGATAAAATAATTAAAGTATAGTGTTTTCAGAGTTTTTTTTATAATAAACTACAGAAATTTAGTTTTATTCTAACCCAGAACAAATACATATAATATTCATATATAATATATGTTTGTATTATAGATAGATAGATAGATTTATATATAATTGCTTTAAAGTGTTGAAAATAAATATTTAGCTTTACAAAGTGTGATTTATTCCAGTAGTCTCTTCTATGTCAGGCCATTAAATATGCTGGTCATAGTCTACTAAATACATTTTGTGACCTGCACATAGATTTAAAAAGTGTAAATTCATGTTGTTATTTAGAAATGAATCTATTAGAGTAATTTATTGCAACTGGCTCTAAAACACATGGAGGATCTACCTTGCCCTAACAAAGGAATTAATTTTAAATTTTAATTTGATGTAATTTCTAATTTACTGCACAGTTACAAGAATAATACAAAGAATTTCTAGGTTCAGGGCTGGGGTCATGGCTCAGTAGAATAAGCACTTCCCCTGGCAAGCATAAGGGCCTAAGTTCAATTCCCAGTTTGGAAAAAAAAAATTCTAGGTACTCTTTACCAAGGTTTTCCAGAGATTAACATTTTACTACATTTACTTTATCCATCCATCTCTCCCTCTCCTCTCCTTTCTTGCTTTGATTCTTTCGTTGGTACTAAATATCTATCCATCCAGCACTCTGTCCAGCTGTGTACACACACACACACACACACACACACACACACACACACACACACACACACTTCTTTATTTTTTAAATTCCAAGCTAATTGCAGACTCTTATCATTTTACCTAAATACTTAAATACTTCCTGAAAGTGTGGAATTATCTGTTTTAAATAGCTATGGCTCCGTAGTCAAAATTGGCAAATTATCACTGATAAAATGCTACCAGTTGATCTACAGACCTTATTTCAAGTTTTAATAATTTTCCTTATAATGTTCTTTCTAGAGAAAGATAATACAAAATCATGCTTTGCAATCAGTTGTCACGTCTATTTCCTATTCCTTCAGCTACAGTAGTTTCTGGGGCTTTCATCATAGTTCATGACCCTGATATTTTTGAAAAGCATGGGTCAATTATTTTCGAAACTGGAATGTGATTGAGCTATGCTGACCAGCCCTCACAGGACAGAAGGTTTGCTCTTGGCAGAAACCTACTTTCTGTCTTTCTGGAGGCTGAGAAGTCCGTGCTGTGGGCTCCAGAAGATTCTGTCTCTGGCCAGGGTGACATCTGGTTTGCAGATGGCCGTTTCCTGACTGTGTCTTTCTTGGCAGGAAGGGGAGAGAAATCCCCTGGGCTGTCTCCTAAGGGCACTAATCCCATTCATGAGGGCTCTGCCCTGTGATCTGATGACTCTACAAAGGCCCCTCTCAAGCACACCAAGGATTAGGCTTCATCATATGATGCTGATGAAGAGTTCAGAGCAGGGAAGGAACATGAACATTTAGTCTATAACAGAGATTTTCCTGCAGTTTGAATTTGTTTTATGTTCCCTTAGAATGTGATTCAGGCTATACATTTAAAAATATATATTTTACCACTAGGAAGATAACAAGGTAGAAAGTATTAATTATTGAATCTGTGATATAATTCAGCCACAAAAAAATAAGACACGTACACAGCTACACTCTCTTAATTCATTGATTAGAGACATCTGCTATAATAATGTCTGTAAGTATAATATCATGTATGTACCTTGTACAATACCAAAACATTATGAAAACAGTTAGCAATGTATTAATTTATCAAATCTGTCCTGTTAATTTGTCTTGAAACTGTCTCATTGCTATTTGTTCTTCAATAAAAAAATGAATAAATAAAATAAAATAGATGTACAGCTAAAGAAAAAATAAATAAATATCTTTTAATACATAATAATTTTGTGTATTGATAGAGTACAATATGTTTTAATACCTACAAAGAATATGATCAGATTGAAGGTATGGCACATCTAGCATTTCAAATATTTATCATTTCTGTGTGTTGGGAACATTAAGAAAATCCACTAGCTAATATGCAATATGCAATTAATTGTAGTCAACCATAATTATTTGATTGTTCTTCTAAAAACATTAGAAACAGTGCCAGGGATGTAGCTCACTGGCATAAGTACCTGCCTGGCAAGCTCAAGGTCCAGAGTTCAATCCCAGGTAAAAAAAAAAAACAAAAAGAAGAAGAAATTATTCAACTAAAATCTTTCTATTAACAATCCTCTACTTATCTCTTCTCCAGCAACTCTTTCCAGTCTCTCATGATCACTGTTATACCCATTATTTGTCTATTAAGTTCAATCTTCTCAGATTTTACCTGTAAATGGAAGTATGGTTCACAGGAATGACGCCAAATTCGTGTATTCAGGTCAGAGACCTCCAAAATCTTTTTCCATGCATTAAAGTAGTGCTGAACTTGTTGCCAATGCCCATTGATATTTCCTATTTTTAAGCTGCCTGTAAAGTCGGGGAACCATGATAACTATATAAATTTTGAACAAAATTATCTAAGTTAAAAACATTGTAGCTTCTGTAGTGATGTTTCATAGCTGATTTGAATGAATGTGTTGGCTGAGACATGAAACATTTCATTCCCACCCTAGGACATTTTTGTGCTTAAAGAGTATTAATATGAGTTCACTGTCTTAAGTCAAAAATTCAGTGATTCAAGAAAAAGATAAATCTGTGTGTTTGTAACAGAACAGTTAAATTTTGGGGGAATAGTAAGAAATGGAATATTTGAACATTCTCATTGGAAATTATTATCTCATAGTTGAACAGCAAGTAGAACTATGGTGTGTTTGATATTGACACCTGTACACCACGACTTACTGAGAAGCTGCCAGGGATTACCAGTACTGGGAAATTCTCCACGCAGTGCTTGAGGGTAGGGTGATTTACCAAGGTATGCTGCTGTACTGTATCTACACTATGCCCCATGGCTCATTGCCCACAATGACAAAAGCACAATTTAAACTGTGAATAAGTTGTGTTACATGATTAAATCTCCTTTTTATGTAACATTGAAACTAATCTTTGTAGAAATATTTAGAAATTAGAGTTCTTTACCCCCACACTTTTGGTCAGTTTATGAAATAGTGCATTCCCTATTATTCCTGTTAGAGGCACGGCCTGGGGATGAGGCTAAAGAGGGGTGGATACTCAAAGTTCTGAACAGCACAGAAGGCAGTAGCTCAAGTACCAAACAAGCCATTGTGCCACAGGTAGAGAGAGCACCATAGGACCGAAGAAAATCATAGAAAAAAGGTACTTTTTTCCATTGTAAATAAAATCTCCTATGAGTCATTTATAGATACATATAAACAAGAGATTATTTGTTTGTTAGAAATACCACATGCTCAGACTGTGCTGGTGCCAAGTGAGGCCAAGTGAGAAGAGAAACTAGAGATGAAAAAGATAAACCCTAGCAGAGCCTTTTCCCTGTAGAACTTTTCCATACAAGGGAGTACTGACCCTCATCGCTGGGACCGTGTAAGCCTCTAATGTGGTTCAGGCAAGAAGAGCATCTTCTGACTATAATTAAAGTAGATAAAGAGCAGGTGCTTTATCCTGAGAGTGAAGAATGCTTCTGGCTCGAAACTGAATACTGTTTTAATCTTTAAAGAGCATGGCCTTTATTTCATCTAAATGTTTCCTCTGTGTTTTAAGTATTCAACAGTTTAGGCTGCATCCCAGCATGGCATCATTCAGAGTCAATAAAATGAAATGTTTTTAAACAAATACATTTAGAAAGCTGCATTAATGTTTAATGAGCCAGAGATCTGGTTCACTAAAATTAAATATTGCATGTAGTCTTTTATTTTGGAAATGAAATAATTAAACTAATGGAAAGTGGAAGATACAGGTGGACCCAAAGGGAGAATGTCATGTTATTCTTGTTATTACAAGAATATATACATATATAATATATATAATATGTATATATAATATATGTATACATTATATATGTATATACAATATATGTATATATAATATATATGTATATACATTATATATATTATATATAATGTAGTAATGACTTGGATACCATATGTAGCAAATAATTAGGTTATGTTCTAGGCCAATACATTTTTCTTGTACATTATCTTACTTCTTTCAATTTTATTCTATGGTCCAACTGTAATATTGCACTTCAATACAGAATCTCAGAGGGAAATGCACCAGTAGGATTCCCGATCTGACCACTAGATGGCATGATGCTTCTCTTAGAAAGAAAGCTGTTCCATGCCCTTTAGTATGGTTTTCCTGGCAGCGAAGGTGAGACGATGACCCTTCCCATAGCGATTTAAAGTCACCAGAACAACAATAAGCACATGTTGTTTAGCATTTCGAAAGGATGTCATGATTGGGTTTGCACTGTGAAGTATGCCCTGAGGTGGTCAGTCAGAAAATCTATGCCATGTTGGTAAAACTCGCCAGAGACAAAGCTAGTAAAGCAGTCCTACTAGTGAGCTGTCTTACAGAAAGGAAATCCTGATGAATGTGGGGAAGCTTAGAGTCATTTCCTGTAAACCAAATGAAAGACACATCGTGTTCTGCCCAATCTTGACACATAGCTCTCTGCCGTTTATGCTCCCACCTACAAACACTTCATTAAACCTTCCTGGTCAATAGCATCCTCTGTGTAAGTGAGGCAGAACCACTTGTGTGTGTGTGAAGTTGTAGCTTCTTAGAAAGTTAAATTATAAGTAACCCAAAGACTGACTTTTCAAGGTCCTTACTTTACCAGTAGGAAAATAGGATAGAGCCATTTCATATCATCAAAGCTTTAGTGGACCAGAATGATAATACTGTGGTGATATTTTTTCACGTTTCTATTTCATGTTATGCTATTATTTAAATAAATGCTTTGGAACAATAGCTATAATTCAGGAAGGTGGATCATTTGCAGGTCAAAACGTCTAAATATGCTTCGCTTTCTTCTTGGCACTTGAACAATTACTTTATAGGCCATTACAGTGGTAGGGGATTTTAAGTATCATGTGTAATACTTGCATTTATTTATCTTGAATCCTCCAATTTATGTATTACATACCAGTGAGAAATTCCTTTATGGATTTGCAGGAAATATCCCCAGAAATGAAATAAAATTAAATGATAAAATAAATATTATAATAAAGTTAAGTAATGCTAAAATAATAAAAATAAAAACAGATGCAAAAATTACTGATGACAGTGTGCTTTCGCTAAGTTTAATTAGCCATTGGTATTGTAAAAACAGATTCATAAAACCAGTCAATAACCAGATACTCATAAATTCAAAGGCAATAATACGAAGTTATTTTCAAACTGAAGAGCTGGATTTTTGTTCGGTTCATTGCAGTGAGTCTTTGTGTGGTGGGTGGTTTCAGGCTGTTCTTTTCTTTCTCTTGAGCAGTCCCTGGGAATCATTAGGTAAATACTTGCAGGCCTCTCCCACAGCAATCATCCCTGGGCCCTAGTGGTTTCTAGTTTTGGTGCCCCTTCATTTTCTGCAGCTTCAGGAAGGATTTCAGAATGGCTTCCAGCTGTAAAAAGAAATCTAAATCTAATTTACCATTTACTTTATGCTTGTGGTCTTGGGAATCTTTTTCAGCCCAGCAAGACATGCAGTTGCTGACCTGAAGGAGATTTGCTCTGTACTTGGTTTCCAGCTTTTTTTATTTATTTATTTGCTACAAGGTTTCGCTATGCAGCTTGGACCCATAGTGATCCTCCTATCTCAGCCTCCCCAGTGCTAGGATTACAAGTGTGCGCCACCACACCCCCTTTCAGGGTGGCAGGACACGTCCAGGCTTCCAGACCCTGCTGGGCATGTGGTACTGGCAAGGATCAAACCCAGGTCTTTGGGCTTGCCAGGCAGGTGCTTAGACTACCAAGCTCTCTCCCCAGCCCCAGCCTTGGCTTTTAATCTACAGATCTTTTAAGATTTGGGGAGTCTAGAAATATGGGAAACATTTCTGAGTACTGAATTACACATTTATTTATAAAAGATGCAGATTGTTAAAGATATGTTCAGGAATAATACATTTACATGCCAATGCTTTTATAACTTCGTTAAAAGTTTTAATCCTGTAGAAAATACTGGAGGACAAGGAATTTGAACATTTACTAACTGTGTGATGAGCAAAGCTTTTGAGATGAACAACTTTTTTTTATGAGAAGATAATAAAACAGTGTTTGGTTTTTAATCATGGTAGTGATCTCATGAACCACCACATGCCACTTTGTATTCTGTCATTGCCATTTACCCAAAGATAACTGGGAAGGAGGCAAGTTTCCAAATGAGTTATCCTTCATTAAAGCAGTTACTGTTCTTCCAAAGAGCAGCCTGATTCCCTGAGTGGAAACTGAGTATTTCATAATTCCTGCCTAGAATCCTATGGTCTGATCAGGGCTGTGTGGTCTGCTCTAACCAGCTAAGACTCCAATCTCAACTCATGCAGCCTCCTCAGGTTGACACTGAGCAGGCAGAATGGAACCAGGATGGCACCACCCAGCCTGTTTGGCTCTGCTGCACCTGCCAGAGTGAACAGCGGAGCTTGGTCTGCATCCTGTGCTCCCTGAACAGTGGAAGCACGATTAAACCATGCAATAATATCAATACATGATGCAGAGAGTCTTCCCACCACTTCCTCACTGTGCCGTGTTTCTCTCAAAATAATTGCAGACATAGTATATGATTAGTTCCTCTAAAAATGATGGAATCTAGAATAATAATAATGATAATAATGATTCTCAAACCAGTAAGAATACTTGTAGAGGGGATGGGGAGATAGCTCAGTAGAATAAGCACTGCCCTGGCAAGTGCAAGGGCCTGAGTTCAATCCCTAGTTCTGCCAAAAATAAAGAATTTTTTTTTTAAAAAAAAAGAATACTTGTAGATCAGGTACTATTTTCTTTAAATTTATTATTGTTATTATTATTATTACTATTATTTTGTATTTAGTCCAGTGTCTACAGGGCCTCACTACACAGATCAGACTCGTACCGATCCTCTTGTTTTCAGCCTCCCAAGTGCTGTGGTTACAGGCGCGCCCCACCATGCCCAGTCTCAATCACAGTCTCAGTGCACCCCGGGGATGGGGCCAACATGTCACGCCAGGGATCCAACCCCAACTCCTGTGTCTGCTGAAGCAGGTGCTTTAATGCACTGAGCTATCTGGCTGGCCTTTTTGAATTTATTTTAAACAACAACAAAAATATTATAAGTGCCTCTGGGGTAATATATGATACATTAATACATGTTTAATCAATAATGTTTAGATCGCTTTTCACATAACTGTCACTTGACCTATTTATCACTTTTCATAGTAAAAGCTTTAAAAATCCTTCCTGCTGACTCCTGAAACTTGAGGTAGATAATGATTCTCTGCAGCTTCCCCACTGCACCCCAGTGTGGAAGAACTTGCAACTCTGTCCTAACCACGACTTGGGGGTCCATGGGTGAAGGGATCCCAGTCTCTCTCCCCACACTCCCCTTATTCTATTCTTATTCTATTCTCAGCTTCTATGAAACCAACTTTTTTTTTTTTTTTTTTTTTTTTTTTTGCGGAAGTGGGGATTGAACTTAGGTCCTTGCACTTGTCAGGCAAGTGCTTAGTCTATTGAGCCATCTCCCTGGCCTGGAAACCAACTCTTTTATACGTCACATGGGAGTGCAATGTTACAGAACTTGTCTTTCTATGTCTGGTTTGTTTCATGTGATGAAACGATCTGCAGTTCCATCCATGTTGCTGTGAGTAATTGCATTTATTTTTGATGCAGAACAATATTCCATGTATGCGCTCCCAGATGCTTATGTTGCTTTCAGTTTTGGGCTGATTTGACCAGCACTGCAATTAACACAGGGGTGCAGCTATCTCTTCAAAGTACTGATTTTAGGCATATTGTGCAGATCAACCCAACTAATTGTCTCAGTAATCAAATTAGATTCATAAGAGGCACTTTTATATGAGAAAACTGAGAACCAAATATCCTGACCTCTGCTCTTCACCACAGTTCTCTATGGCATCCCATTGGCTGGTCTCTGCCTCTTCTGCACTTATTAATTCTGCAGAATGTGAGAATAAAAGTTAAGGAAGTTTTTTTCTTAAAGCAGTGTTATGGGTATGCAGTGATGAAATTAGAAGGATATATTATTTAAAACTAAAACTCTGGGGTTGGCCAAATAGCTCAGTGGATTAAAGTGCCTGCAAGCAGGCTCAGGGGCCATAGGTCTGATCCCCAGGCCTGCATACTGATACTGCAATTGAGACTGGGCATTTTGGTGCGCACCTGTAATCCCAGCACTTGGGAGATTGTAAATAGGAGAATCACTATGAGTCCTATCTATGCAGTGAGACCCTGAACACCCTGTAGACCCTCCCCTAAAATACAGAAAAACACCAACAACAAAAACAAACTAAAATTCTGCCCTGGCAATGGTATGTTGCCTGATAAAGTGCAGGTAGGGATTTATATCTGCATATTCTTAAGTCAAAGAACAGAGATGGGCAAAGAGGAAAGTGGGTACGGGAGGGCATTTGAGTTACCAACAGACAGAAGGAGAAAGGACATTTGCAATAAGGGTTGTCACATCAACATATATAATTTAAAACTGTAGTGTCATCAATTTCCATGCCATATTTTAAGTTTTAAAAGGAAGCCTCCTGGACCGGGACACTGAGTAGCTACTCAGTGTGCTCAGCATGGCCCCAGGACTAGTTCCATTGCAACCATCTCACGGAATAAGTTGGTGCAAGACTAGCCTTTTGAAGTTGAGCCCAGTGACTTCTTCAGTGAATTTTTATGTAAATATTTATTTCAAATTGTACATTTATCTGAAAACTGTAAAATAATTACTTATCTAAGAGGATCACCATGTGATCACATCTCAACTGAGCATGTTTTGTTTTTCTCATTCCCTAATAAAATAAGGTAAGCTGTTTGTAATTCTCAGTGCCTTCCAAATATGAATGTGTGCTCTCAAAGAGCCAGTGTCTATCCTTAAGGAGGGTGAATTACGTCTAAGAGAGTATAGATCATAAAGCTCATGGAAATAAGTGGAATTTCACGATGCTCACAAGCATACAGTGACTATGCACCATTAGATAGATTGATGACTTCCAGTTGCTTTCCATGTTGCTGGGGAAAAACACACAATTATAAAAAGGAGAGGTATATCTTTTGCTCCTGTTGTACAAATTCCAGTCCTGGCATAGTCTGAGGCATGGTAGAAGGGCCCAGGCAGGGTCACCTACTCACTTCATGGAAGCCAGAAAGTGGAAAGGATGAGGGAAGGGCCCAAGAGGGGAGCCAGGTACTTCCAGCCACATTGCCAGTGGCCCTGTCCTAAGAGCAGGTCAGCTCTAGTCCCCCATAATCCAGTCACCTTCTACAAGCCACACCCTTGAACCCAGGAAGCTCTGGGAAGACTTTCAGATAGACCACAGCATTCTGCCTCGAGCCTCCGGAAGACACACATTCATGTCTGCATGGAAAATGCATTTGGCCTGCTTTTGAACACTGCCCACATCCACAGTTCAATGTGTTGCAATCTCCAAGTTCAAAGTTTCCTCTGAGTCTTATGGTAAACTCTTAGTGAGTCCTGATGATAATCAAATAGAAAGTCCACCATTGCCAATCTACCAAGCAACAGCATAAGCTTCCATTCCCAAAATTGAGGGAGGGAGAGAGAGCAACCAGTGGGACCAAAGCAGGAGTGAACTGCAACAGGGCAAACATTAAATACTGTGAACACCAAATGCCACACCTATGTGCCATCCACAGGTGCAGCCCTTATGGCTTACTTCTTGGGCTGGCTTTGCTCACACCTTGCAGTTTTCCTTGAAAGTACAATGTTCCTGGCTTCTCCTGCTTGCTACGATCTCCACTGCAGCTGTGTTTCACTGTCAGTTCGCACTCAGTCCTCTTAGGAGCATACTGCCTGATCTCCCAGGCCTTTTCCTGAACTCTGTGTAGAAGTCCTTCTGGCCCCAAAGGCTTACATTCAGCCTGTCTGTCAAATGAGCAAGGGACCCCAACATCTTCCACCAGCTCAGCCAGCAGCCCAGCACCCTTGGATCACAGCTAGAGTGGTGTCTGAGGGCTTGGATGGCTAAACACATGGCCAAATTCTGAGGAATGAATCACCTCTGTGGCCATTCCCCAACCAGGTGGGCAGGGGCTCTGTTCTCAAAGTGAAGGCTTACAGCCTTGCCCCCTTGAACAAGTGACTTTCTGGTTCCTGATTTTCACTCGGTCCATCTCCCATTGTCCTGATACAAAGTCCTTGGCCTCTCTTTAATTCTCTTCTCAGCAGCCATGCTCCCATCTGCTGCATCACTGTGGTGCTTGCCTTCTGGCAAGATTGAAATCTTTCACAACGGGATGTTTGCTCTTGTATCTCAATGTCAATCTCAGTGGAAGTAGTGAGGAACGGTCATGCTACCAACTGAACATTGCACTGCCTTAAAGTTTGCTTTATCAGATCAATTTCTCTACCACCCCTCATCTTAGTCTCCTATAAATTTTCAGAACATGAGCAGAAGGTAGATAATTATTTTGCTATATTTTTGTTTTTTGTTTTTGTTTCACCAGACATAGCATACGTGGTCTGGAGTCTAATTGCTAACAGAGTTCTGGTTTTCAGTTGATACCTCCTGAGCTTCCATTGTGTCATCTGCCTTTTTATCAGCACTTGGGTCTTCTGTCTCTGCTTAGAACCACACCTCTAGGTCAGCTTACTGCATTGTGGGGCTTCGTAGCCAGCATGTCCAAACCTTTCTAGAATCTTCCTGGGAACAATTTCCAGAGCCCCCTGGACCACGTGGTCAGATACTAAGGAGGAACAGGTCTCCTGCGACACCAGAGGGGCCAGCGACATCTGTCATGACCCTCACACAGCTGGCCTGTGCTAGCCATTACTTTCATTCTTCCTGGAATCCAAAATCAGGAAGACTGCAGGAACAACTGAAGGGATTGTCAAATTGATCACTCTTAGGATGTTTTACAGTTCTGTTGCCTACTTTTTTGAAAATCTGCCATTCAGCAGTCTTTTTCTGCATCTGTAAGCCACACTCACATCCTTATGAATAAAATCTCAACAACTGCATCCAAATTCAGGCACAGCACATTTTGGCTTCTCCTTCAAACTTTTTAAAGTCAGCTTAAAATACAGACTTTTTTAAGCGATTGGATTATGTTTAATAAATGACAACTACTGGCATGTACTCCATAAACTTTTCAAAATAACCTTTATGAAAGTTTGTGATGCTGCTGCTGCTGGTGATGGTGATGGTGATGGTGACGGTGACGGTGACGGTGACGGTGATGGTGATGGTGACGGTGACGGTGACGGTGCTGGTGACGGTGACGGTGCTGGTGACGGTGACGGTGACGGTGACGGTGCTGGTGACGGTGACGGTGACGGTGACGGTGACGGTGACGGTGCTGGTGCTGGTGATGGTGATGGTGATGGTGATGGTGATGGTGATGGTGACGGTGATAGTGATGGTGATTTTCCTAAGGGAAAAGCTGGCTAAAATGCCTTTGGATTCCTGGGAATAGTGGCATAATCAGCATTTTTCTTGCATAGTGAGTAATTTAGGTCATTTCTTGTTCCACTGGGACTGCTGCAGCAATCACCATGAATTGAATTATCTTACAAATAGTAGGCATCTACTTTCTGCAGTTCTGGAAGCAGGTTAGTCTAACATTGGTCAAGGTCATTGAGGAAGCAGGACACAAGGTGTTACCTGTACTGTAACACCCTGTAACTCAATGGTGTCCCAAATTTTCTGATGAAGGAGATTATAAATGAAGGACCATTTCATAGTGAAAAAGAATGTATATATATATATATATATATATACACACACACAAAATAGCATAGATATAGAGCTGCTTTCTCTTTTTTCAATGAGAAGAAAGTTTTGAACTAACAGTGTTTAGACAAGATATCATATCTACATCTTGTACTACGAATAACTACTACAAAGACCACAACAGGCAGTGTATTAATTATTGTAACTGTCCTACTAAACTGTTTTGAAACTGTCTCATTGCTATTTCTTTCTCAATATAATTACTATAAAAAATAAGATCTGGTGTGACATGCTTGGTGTTTGCAGAATGCAGAGGCCTTCTTGGTGTCTTCTTGCTGCATCCCTCCACAGAGAAAGGAGTCCGGCCTTCGCTAGGGTTCTTGCTGATATACTATACCTCTGTGGTCATCAATTAATCACTCCCAAGGCATGCCCAGTGTAGCACTATCACACTGAAGTAACTTGTGAACTGGTGAATTGTGAGGTGAATCTAACATTTCAACTATAACAGGTCACTTATCTTCACTGCATATTAAAGTTCCACAATAGTTGTGTGCTTTTATGTGTGTGCGATGTCTGACCTAAGCAATCAGGACTTGGGAGAGAGTCTAAGGAGGAATTATTGTGAATGGCACTAGTCATAGTGGATTTTTCCTCTAGGTGTATAGTACTGATTTTTGGATAGAAATGTTACGCTGGGAAAAAGAAGGGATTCAGTGGCCTGGGGTGAAAGAAGTTTGTTCACATGGAAATAAGGACACTATGCCCTCTCCTTGAAGCTGCTTGTAATGTTGGCCTCAGTGACAGTTGTCAGCCTCAGTGACTTGAAGCCTTGTGACCGTACTGCAGCAGCTTCATAATGTGAAACAGCAAAGTCTGTTTATTGATATTGGTGACAAGATTAAGATTGTTTTTGACCTTTGCTTGCTATTGACCTTCACTTGGTGGAATAGGTAGAGGCAGCTAAGGAATGCACTGGTATTTGCACTGTGGTAAATATAATGTTGCTACCACAGAAGGACTTTAGGGAGACAACCAGCTGATATTCCTCTGGTGATGTTGGGGTGTCATTATTTACATTTGCATCAAAAACGTATAATAGATATTGTCAATTGAGAAGAAACTGTTCAAAGGAAAAGATGAACTGTGATGGGAAAAGAAGTAAGGAAGGAAGGAAAAAAGGGGAAAAAATCAATGTATACAAAGGATAGTTGGCTGGCCAGATAACTCAGTGGATTAAAGCACCTGCTTAGGCAGACGCAGGGGTCAGGGATTAGAACCTTGGCCTGCCATGCCAGCCCCACCCCCTGAGACAGGGATTAAGACAAGGTGTGGTACATACCTGTAATCCCAGTGCTTGGGAGGCTGAAGAGCAGGAAGGTTCACTACAGATCCCATCTGTGTAGTGAGACCTGGTAGGCCCTGTGCTAAACACATTTTTAAAAAAGTTTTAAAAAAGGTAGTTCTGATTTTGATACAGCTAGTATCTCTTACTTCACTGAAAAGAAAGCTTTGTGTTAATATTGTGTGGACAGGACATTAAGCTGACATCTTCTACCCTGAATAACTACTAAGAAGATAACAATACATCAACTACTGTAACTGTCCTAATAACCTGTTTGAAACTCAGTTTCACTGTTATGCTTTTTTTTTGAAAGGAAAGAACAAACTGAGAAGGGGAAAGGAATAAAGAAGGAAAAAATATATACATACAAGATAGCTAGGATAATTTAACTGCTATTAATTCTTAATTACTTTGTTGAAAGGAAGAGCTAATGTTTAATTGTTTGATCAATTTTGCATTCCTGTATCTGGTATTCTGAGCAACTACATTGAAGATAATAGTATATAATATAACAACCACTGTTAACTTCCTATCAGCTTGTTTTGAAATTCTGTATCATTTTTATTTTTATTTTTGTGGCCAGCTCAGCCCCCCTCAACTGGTGGGGCTGGGACAGTATATGGTGCTGGGAATCGAACCACAGTCCCTGCATTTGCCTAAGCAGGTACTTTAGACTACTGAGCTTTCTCACAGGCTCATTTTAAATGGATTTTGTTTTTATATTTTTGTTTTTGTTAGTCTCATTAAAATAAAAATTTTGTATCTAATTTGGCCAAGACAGGTCATTACAGAAAATCAAGAGATCAAAATCATGTACAGAATACTTACCTTATGTTGGTAGCTAAATACACAACTCCACAAATCTGCTTTTCTTTGGACCCCGGCAATTTTTTCTTTCAGGACTGAGGTAGCATTCTGTAACATTCTGTCTACAGCAGCCTGGAGGGTTATAAACACAATAATGGTGTGACGGACTGCACCGCCCTTTCATATGCAGAACTTTGGTTTCCGCTAAAGAAGTGGGGTCGTTCATAAACCTGAAAGGTTACCTTAACTAATTCTACTGACACTTATTTTGTTAATTTTATTTCTTCTCTTAAGTGTTCTTTAAGAATTAGGTAGGTATTGGATACTCAACCAGTAATTTTCAAGCTAGCTATTGATTGGTTGATCACTGATTTGAGCTGAAATTTTGCTATGCTGCTATTCTTGAATTTATAAGCCCAGCTGATCCTCCTGCCTCAAATTTCCCAGCACTTGGGATGACACACTCCCAGCTAAAGCATATTTAAAAAATAAATAAATAAAACTGGTTTGGGAATGTGGCTCAGAGGTAAAGTACGTGCTCAGCATGCATGAAGCCTTTGATTTTTAAAAAACATTTATTTATTTATTTGTTTTTGTGGAACCAGGGATTGAACTCAGGCCCTTGTGTTTGCCAGGTAAGTGCTTATTCTACTGAGCTATCTCCTTGGCTCCCAAATTTTATTTCTTTATTTATTTTGGGGGGTACCGGGGATTAAGCTTGGGACCCTGCGATTGCCAGGAGGGCACTTTTTCTACTGAGCTATCTCTCCAGCCCCCATGAAGCCTTTAGTTTAATCACAAACAACACACATGCACACGTGCACGCGCGTACACACACACACACAGAGCGAACCGTTTTATCCAAATGCAATCTAGCATAAAATTCCAATATATAAAAATGGGCAAAACAGAAGTATGAATGGATAAGAGCTAGGGAAGGGATGAAGATCTGACTACTAATTTCCTCTATTTAATCCCTCTCTAGAAGTTTCCCTCAAAGTTCAACAACAACAAAAACAGGCTCTACTTCTGATTCATAAGACCAGGGCATCCCGAGCATCTCTTGGTGGCTGGCTCCACCAGCCACAGCTGCACCTCACCTTGTTCTCTCTCGGTGGCCTCTCAAGAGCACACAGTGCCCTTCTTGCTTCTTTAGGGTTAGCTTCTGTCTGCTGCCTTCAGGGCTTCTCCCAGCTTGGATCCTTGCCTCCCCCCACACTCATTTTGCTCCCGACTCATTTGTTTCTTGTTTCTGAACCTTTTCATCTCAAGTGTCATCAGCAAAGGGGACTAAAAAGCAGATGGGCCAGTAAGGAACTTATTTTGGGTAGACATGAATTTCTTTATGTACCAGGATACAAAAGCAAAAAGATAAAGATGAGATAGCCGGACAGGTGGGTGAGGGAGAGGAGGGAAAGACAGCGAGGGAGGGAGGGAGGGAGAGAGGGGGGACGGAGACATATTTATATATTTCTTCTCATTCCCTGGGGATGATGTTCACTGCCTCCTCTCATGTGCATACCCTGCCTCAGAGACAAGTGCTCTAGTCCATCCGAGAGCAACTGCAACTTCAAGTCCCCAGCAGCTTCCAGTGACTGTTACATACAACCTAAGCATTGAACCCAGAGGAAAAAGCTGCGCCGGGATGAACTGCTGATTGCCTCTCAGACCTAAAAGGAAAGGAGGTATCCGAAAGCTGTTATTAAAGGATTTATGCTCAGCAAAGTAGTAAATGCTTTGTATTGAACCAAAGGTGCACATTTTGAAGGAGCACTTGGCCAATCCCCTGTCTAGCTGTGCTTGTGGGCGCAGCGAGGTGGGCTCCCAGCTAATATGTACAACCTAGAATATGTACCCACATCATTGTGATGCCAAAGCATTGATAAATAGAGCTCTTTTGGGTGGGAGGGAATGAAGGAGTTAGAAAGCTGATGCTGAGTTCCGTAATATTTGTATTTTTCAATCTTGGGAACTTAGTTGTGAGTAAACAACAGTAAACATCGGAGTTAACAGAACTTTCAGGGGTGCTGAAAATTTCTGTCAACATTTTGCTTGTTCCCTATGGAAATAAAGAAAAGGATTTGAAAGCAGGCAAAGTGATTACTTTTGCTTCAGTGTTAAATAAATTTCTGGGCTGGAGAGATGGATCAGTGGTCTAAGCGCCTGTCTGGCAAACACAAGGATCCAGATTCGATCCGTAGTATTGCTTGCTGTGTCATCCCTGGAACCCAGACTGTGCCCTGCCGTCCATGGGGAGGCTGAGACAGGAGGACCACTACAAGTCTGAGATGCACAGCAAGACCATTTATCAAATATAAATAAATAAATGAATAAATAGGTAAATAAATAAATGAAGTTCTGTATCCTCTCTTTAACGGGAAGCAGAGAAAAATTGCAACTATTTCCTGCATTCATTTTGGAGCAGAGGTCAAGCAGAGGGACAAAGCTGAAGGATGAGATAACGTCTTGGCCTTTCTCAGGCCCATCGGGCTGAATATGGCTTGAATTTCTGTTATATGTTTTGATCCTCGGTTTCTGCAGCAGTTGCTTAGGAATTTGTTGCCAATAATAACACCGAAAATGCAGCTCACTTATAAATAGACCCTCCTACTACGTGGATGCCATTATCTAGGAAGTGCTGTGCGGGCTTGTGGGAGGTTGAGCATATGGTGAAACTGTTCATTTGTTCAGAAAAAATAGAAATAGAAATAAAACCAAGCAAGTGCAAAGCATTAGACAAAGTGATTATTCAATATTTCTTTCAGATGGCAAGGAAAACCTTAAAATTGATTTTATATTTTTAAAATATGAAAGAAAATAAGCAGCATTGGATAATTGCTAAGTTTTTTATCAGGCAAATGAGGAAGGAATAATTTTTTTCTGGACAGACAAATACCAAATTTTAATATAAACACTGGCTCATGATAAATACTTTTATTTAAGCCTGCGGCATACTCAGCTAGAGATAATACTGTGCAACCTAAACACGATCAGATACCAACTGTGTCTGTATACGCATCTCTATCTTTACAAAAGGTTTTGAATGGAATTAGAAATAACTGCATTTTGCAAACCCAACTTTGTTTTTAGATGAATTTTTTAATTTCATTTTTATTTATTTATTTTTCTGTGTTTTAGGGAGGAGTCTGCAGGGTGTTCAGGGTCTCATTACTAGATCAGACTCTTACTGATCCTCCTGTTTACAGCCTCCCAGGTGCTGGGATTACAGACACACCACCACGCCCAGTCCCCATTGCCATCTCAGCGCACCTTGGCAGTGGGGCCGGCATGGCAGACCCGGGGGTCGAACCCTGGCCCCTGCACCTGCTTGCAGGCACTTTAATCTGCTGTGCTATTTGGCAGGCCCTGCAAACTCAGCTTTGAAAGGAAGAAAGAAAGTGATAGAAGTGAAAGCTAACGCAACCTGGGAAGTCATCTCATCCTGCTCTCTGTGTGTATCTCAGTGTTCAACTTATGAAACAAAACTAAATATAGAAAAATGAATATCTAATAATTTGAGTTTTTAATCAAGTTATTTTTATTGCTTGGTTTCTTAGAAACAATTTTAAAAGACAGATTAAAGGTTCTGACCTTACAAGAAGGTTTATTTTATTGGATTTATATAGTTAACTTACAAATGGCAACTTCCATGTACCAGGACTGTTTAATTCTCAAATTTTATTTTAAAACTTTATTTAAAGTAAACTTTTTGAGTAATGGGGTTACCTGTGTTGGAAACCGAAATGAAAAGTATTCGAAAGTTGTTCATAAAAATAGAAATTCAGAATCAGTTCAAAGAAATCTAGAGATAATCCCTACATATGCCATATTGGAATGAAGGAGGCCCAGATGTGGTATTATACCTTGTTCTATGTTTTTCCCTAGGCCATTTGTAACTTAGGTTTTCAAAGAAAAATGTGAATTCCTCTGGCTTTTCTCTGAGATCACTTCCCAACCCAATTATTTTCTTTTTTCCCTGTTAGTTCAGCAGAGAGGGCCATTATTAGTCTTAGAAAAATTTGTGCCAGGGAGATGGCTCAGTAGAATAAGCATTTGCCTGGCAAATGCAAGGTCCTGAGTTCAATCCCCAGTACTGCAAAAAAAGAAAAAAAAAAAAAAAAACAGCAAGAGAAATGGCTCACCCTTAAACCCTTACCAGAGTGCAGCTGGTAAAGCCTGAGTCCTGCTCTAGGAGGAGAAAGGGGAGGTATAGACGTCTTTGTTCATGGCCAGCCAGGCAAGTAAGCTAAGCCATCAGCGCCCCTACCAAAGGCCTAAGAATTCCTATGACCAGGGCATCCCTGAGCATCTTGTAGTGAATCAGCTCACAAGGAAATGAGAGAATTCTTAAGAAGCAGTGAAGTAATCCATGTCAGCACATGCTGTTAATAAATTTGGAAGTCCAAGAAGGCAAACAGCCTGTCACTAGCCCTAGCGTGACCCTGAGCTGCAGTGCTTGTTTGCATATTTTCACATATGAAGTGAACCCCTAACTGTTCCTTTCAAGGCAAGTTTTACAAACCTGCAAAGGCAAGAGTGCCTTAGAGAGCCAGGACAAAGTGAGATTCTTAAGCTATAAGTGATTTGTTCTTGACTATGCTTTGCTTTGCTTGGGGATCTTGACATGGAAAATGAATAGGATTGTAAAATAAATTCTTTACATAAAGTTTATTTGCCAGT
The DNA here is from genome assembly GCA_004027165.1 of Ctenomys sociabilis. Lineage (NCBI taxonomy): Eukaryota > Metazoa > Chordata > Mammalia > Rodentia > Ctenomyidae > Ctenomys > Ctenomys sociabilis. The sequence continues at coordinate 82,315 of PVKA01000131.1, read as the reverse complement.
GTTAGCTGAGAGAATGCAAGTTCATTACTGAATTGCCACAAAAAGGAAATCTGCATGTTCTTTATACAAAAGCAGAGTCAGATTTGATGCATCATAAAGAGAGAAAATGGGATGTGTACGCTTGGATTACCCATACACCTTACATGTTATCTATTTCAGTTCATCATTAATTTTTAGCACATAAATTAGCATTCTAATGATATGTATTCTATGTGGTTCATTTCGTTTTCTGTGTACTCTCCTGACTTGGACACGGTAAAGGTTCAGCATCTTGATTTTGCAAACCTAAGATGCAGAATATTCCAAAATTGGGAAAAAAAGTTGAACACTAACCTTATATCATGAATAGAAAATTACACACTTGATTTAGTGTAACAGATTATAGTCAAAATGCAGGTATACCAAAAATATTATATTATGTTACCTTCAGTCTATATGCATAAAAACATGAACAAATTTAGTATTTAAATTTGGGCCTCATTCCCAAGATAGCTCATGATATATAAATACAGATATTGATGTAGACAGATATGCACATATTCCAAAATTCAGAGACATATGAAATCTGTATGCTTCTACTCCTAATTATTTAAAACAAGGGTGATACAACATGAAAAGGAGTTTCTAAACATCTTTTTGTTAATTTTTCTTCTTCAGAAAAAAAAACATTGTTTAATCTGTGCAAAATTCATTTTTTTCTGTTGATTGTTAAATATTCATCTTGAAGAAATATTAAATTTTAAATGTTTTTTTAAAACTTGACTTCATGAAAATAGCACTCACTAAACTTTAAGAAAGTTGCCCACAAAACCTTTTAACACAAAGAAGAGAGGGCTATGAGGCCACTGTTGGAGCTGGAAAAAGCTCCCAGGGCTGCCTCTGTACCACTAAACTCATTTTTCTCCTATATCTTGTTTCTCATCACTGGTGATAACCCTGACTGGCCAGTAGGGGTTACTCTAGGCATTCTGATCTGATTTGAGTGGTGAATTGATGTTTCAAGAAATAATGAACAGAGTCGTTCAAAATGTGTATTCTTTTTTTAAAAAAAATTTCTTTATATGTTTGGTACAGGGTCTTGCCAAGCAGCTCCAACTCCTAGTGGTCTTTTGTCTCAGCCTGCCCAGCACTGGGATCACAGGTGTGCACTGCCATGCCCACTTTCAGTGACCTGCACGTTGTGCCTGGGATTCCAGGACTGCATGGCATATGGTGCCGGGCATTGAACCCAGGAACTTGTGCTTGCCAGGCAGGCACTGAGACCACTGAGCTATCTCCCTGGCCCAAAATATGTATTGTTCATTTGAACTCACATACAAGGGTTAACATACTAGAATTACTAAGTCAATGTTTCTTTAAACAACATCAAGTTTGTCTTGCAAGGCTCAGCAGAGAGAAGGAGTCCTTAACTGCAAGGAAGGCACGGGGTGGCTCAGGCTAGTTTGTACACTACTTGTACACAACTGCAGCAAGCTTACCATGGTCCATGTAGAATGGGGTGTTCTAACAAGTGACGTATTCCATAAAACATACACCTTTAGGTGGTTTGACAGCAGTCTTTGTGTCACTAAGCTGTCAGCAGAAGGGGTCATTAGAACAAAGTTTTCTAAGTATTTTGGAATAAACTGTCCTTAAGGCTTCTTACCTGTTAAACCAACCCTTAATCTTTCTCTCTCATAGCGTTCGTTCTTACTGGAAAGGGCTAGAAGCCACAATTTGGCAAGGAAGGCCCTTCTCACTTGTGGTTTTGGCTTTCATCATCCTTTTCCCCACTCAGCTTGTCTGCAAAGAAACCAAAATGCAATTAGTCACTGCTCCCCACCAGCACTCCATTCCCCTGGGCTTAGCTTCAGAGCCTCTTCTGCCTATTGCTTTCTGCTTCCTACATGACACTATCACGTTTCTAGGGCTTTATTTCCCTTCTGCTCAATGTTCATCTTTTTTTAATTGTTGGAATAAAAGAAGACACTACTTCCCCTTCCTTTACTGATATGAGTTCACCCACCTGAGCTTACTCTAAGCAATTTCTCCCACCAAGCATTGGTTAGAAATCTGTAAATTAGTTCTATTTACTGATTCAATATATTCCTTCTCAGCATAGCGATGAACCTTGCGAGGAAACCTCTCCCTGGAGCATGCAGTACTGGACAGCAAAAGGCTTGGCACTGAAAGGTTTAGGTTACATCACACTGTTCTTAAAATATACACAAAAACATACATGCATATATGCATATATCTGTCTGTCTATCTATAAATGCATATGTTACATACCTCAGTCAGGGATTGTAGCCATGTTATGGAACATTTTCTATGGCTTATAATTACTGCCACTAACCACCAATTTTCCAAGGTCATCCAAGAACCACTAATCACCATTGTTTCTATTGTGAAGTCTGGGACTCTTGGTTTTGTGTTCGTAGGTAGATGGGCCAGAGCTTTAAAGCTTGAGGTCTGAGTTTAGTAATCCAAGATGAATACTTTTTGTGTGAAGACTGTACAAAATAACATATTCATGAGCTTTGGATCTTTCATTATTGAATTTAATCTGTAGATATAGAAAATAAAATCACTTTCCTATAATTTTATAAGTGCATCATGAATAATATCATACAACATTTAAAAATTGATTATTCTTGTACCTGGTGTAAATATGCAAGCAGCAAACAGCATCTGTAATAATATAGGAATTCCAATTCACTACACATTTATTTTTATTTTATTTTTTCTGTATTTTAGGGAAGGGTCTACAGGATACTCAGGGTCTTACTACTATATCGGACTCATAGTGATTCTCTTGTTTATAGCCTCCCAAGTGCTAGAATTGCAGGCATGCACCACCACAACCAGTCTTAATTGTCATCTCAGCATGCCCTGGAGGCAGAGCTGGGGCTGGCACGCAGACCCAAGGTTCAAACCTGTGGCCTTTGTGCCTGCTTGCAGGTGCTTTAATCCACTGAGCTATTTGGCTGGTCCTTCACTACACATGTATAATGAAGTTTCAATGTAGCAGTAATCTAGCAAAATCTAATTTCAGTTTTTGCCTAATCCTGTTTGCAAGTTTACTTAGAAATTTTAAAGTCAATTTGATATTTGCATACTAAAAAATTCAAATAATTACATAACTGTATGATGGTAATCATTGGACCAATTTAAAAAGAGTACTAATATAAAACATTTGTTAAGTTCACATTGCTACAATTGAAACAATAATTATGCAATAAAAGTGTAACTTTAAAAACAATTCATATTATAACATGCAAGTATATAGTATATAGTAGCAATTTTTGGTCCAAAGAGGATTTATATCTTAGTATGTATTTAATGGATCTTTTTTGATAATAACACTGGTGGGAGTCATTTTGGAGAAGGACCAATATTTGGAGTAATATTTTGCATGAATTTAAGTATAAATACATTAGGAACATATTCAACAAGAATATATATATATATATATATATATATGTATCTTGCAAATATATTTATTGGTAGTATAATTTTATAATTTAGAAAAATATGAGTCACTGTTATTTTTCAATAAGTAAATGGAAAACTTTACTTTTCTTTAGAAATTTTATCTAAAACTTCCATATGGTCAGTGACATCAATTCATTTGAGCTAAAAGATTCAGGAAGAGAGACACAATGCACAAAGTTCTTCATGCATTGCTGATGAAAAGCCCTCATTGGCAAGAGGGATAAAAATGGAATCACAGGTCTTGCACAGAATTTATTTTCCAGAGTTTCCAATTAGGCAAAATAAATTACACTTCCTGAGACACTCTTCAAATTTTGACTTATAGTAGTAAAGACTTACGATTATTCATAAAAATCATTCATGATATACCAAGTACTTTTCATATTATTTATAAAGATGTCACTTTCAGATAGTCTTTTTTTTTTAATGTGTCCTTTCAAATGTGTGTGTGTGTGTGTGTGTGTGTGTGTGTGTGTGTGTGTGTGTGTGTGTTTTTGCAGAACGGGGGATTGAACTCAGACCCTTGTGCTTGCCAGGGAAGCGCTTATTTCACTGAGCCATCTCCCCAGCCCCTGTCCTTTCAAATGAACTTCTCTTACAACTACATAAGTATTTATTTTGGGGGTATGAAATCATTATGAAGTAATAGTTACAGGTTGTGAACTGTTACCCCTGCCTTGTATTTTAGATGGAATATTTCTTTTTAGCCAGTGCAGCAACTTCCAGAGATGGATTCTACTGTTAGTACAAAGGAAGACACTGAGGTTTAGAAGTGTAAGAAACCTCCAAAAATTCACACAACTAATGATGATGATATGGTTAATAGTTCAATAGTACTCCAGGTCCCCATCATGACATGGTTAATAGTTCAACAGTAGCCCAATTCGCCTTACTTCACTGTATATGACGAGGTGTGATGAAGCATAATCCCCAGGCCTACGTACCTGTTGCTGACTCTGTTGCTTTCTGGTCATACGACTCACTGACATGAAAGAAGCTTCTTAGTAACACAGATGGCAGACTTACCTGGCCAGCACTGTGGTAAGAGAGGGCTGGAGAGGATATGACAAGCTCTCTTAGTACTCTGTTCTTTTCCTGGAGAATATGGTCTAATGCCTTGTAACTTGGTGGTGCAAATTCACAGCTTCTTTTCCCTGTATGCAAAGATGTGCATGTGTCTGTGTGAATTGATTTCACGTGTGTGAGATTTATACATGATATATATATACATGTATACATGCATACTATATTCATGAGACTTTTATGTGAGTGCAGTACCTGTGGCCTGTGTTCCGTGTGTCCGTGAGGTATGCATACGTATAGTATAGTGTGACAGGTGTATTATGTGACAGAATTGTGTGAGTGAAATGTGTATGTCTGGCTGTGTTTTGTGTGTCTTTGAGGTGAGTTTGTGTGTGTGTGAGATGTGTGTGTGTGTGTGTGTGTGTGTGCAGAGTATGTTAATGTGCTTTGTGTTTGAGGCAAAGGTGACTTCAGAGCAAGATGGCAGAGTGGTAAGCAGTTGAGAAAAAAGCTTCCCTAGGGCTGTGCTGGGATCCAGCAATGTGAGGCGAATGTGTGTGCTTCCACAGCACGTGGGAAGCATACGATGTGTGTATTTGTGTGGGTTGCATGCGCCTCCATTCACTGCCGATGGGGCTTGCAATCTGTGTGTGTGTTTGTGTGTGTGTGTGTGTGTGTGTGTGTGTGTGTGTGATGAGAGGAAACAGGAAGGAAAGGAGAGAGTAGAAACTGGACGCACAGACACGGTCACAAGGTCGCTGTGCACCAGCAGAGCTGCTGCGGAATGCACTGTGTGAGCTTTGGAGTCCGGGTGAAGTCCCACCCAACTGACAAATATTTGCAGCCATCTAAACCTGTTTACAGCCCAATTTTTCCATCCTGGAAAGAAGAGAATTTTCACTTTAAACAGCTGAAGAGGCAAGCGATTTTGATTCAAGTTGAAGCTACTTGACATACTGTAAAATAGATGTAAAGTATTGCACATTTATTAGGAGTGGCATCACTTTTCCAACATGATTTGCAATACCCGAACAACAAAATAACCTGCAGGGCACTGTTGTGAGAACCTTATTGTATGCTTCTAACTTAGAGGACATTTTGAAATAAATTTCATTGACAATACAATATTCGTTTTACCAAAGAATGACGTTATACCTTTTGCTTAGCGAATACGTACAGTGTTAAATTCATGCAACATTCAAGCTCATTTTATCTAGACGTTTTGGCTCCTAAAATGTGGAGCAGAAAAATTGAATCTTATAATAAGAATGTGACCAAAATATTTTCCAAGTAATTATTTTTGGGCATATTGAAGTGAATTAAAAATATATAGAATATTGTAGTTCCTCAGATGATTAAATATAGAGTCACTCTAGGATGCAACAACTGCGCTCCTATATAACTAAGAGATTTGAAAATATATAACCACATAAAACTTAAAAAGTGTTGTAGCAGTAGATATTCATGACAGACAAAAAGTAGAAGCCATCTAAGTAGAATGCCTACTAAGTGACCAATAGAGTAAATGTGATGTATTTGTAGGAGAAATGTTCTTTAACAGAAAAGTCATTCAGTACTAGGGCATAGTATCACATGGATGAACCTTGAAACATTATATGTGAAGGACACCAAAGTGACATAGTGCATATTCAATTTGTATGCAATGTCCAAAAAAGACAAGTGCAGAGAGACAGAAGTAGATGAGTGGGTTCCTAGGCCATGGGGAGGAGGATGAAGGGGTCAGAGAGTGACAGCGGAGGGCTATGAGGCTTTTTATTAAAAAATGCTCTACCTAGTAATAGATGCACAGCTCTTAGTATGCTGATGTTATTGAACTGTACTCTTTAAATTGGTGGATTTTGTAATATGGGTATTATTTCAACAAAAATCTATTAAAACAAGATATGAAATGAGCAGTGAATCCTTTCCATTCATTGAATCAGTATTTTTTAATTAATTTTATTGAGAAACAAATAGTAATGATACAATTGCAAAACCAATTAGTAAAACAGTTTCAATAATGAATACATTGCATACTGTTGTCTGTGTAGTGCTTATTCATAGTACAAGATGCAGACATGATATCTTGTCCAAGCACTATTAGTACAAATCTTTCTTCTTATTAAATAGCTGTATATCTATACTATTTTGTATATACAGATACAAAATGGTCCTTCATTTGTATCCCCTTTTTTGTTTAGTTTTGTCAGAGATGGGTATTCCATTGCCATTTAAATATTTTAGGTGCATGAATTCAGCAAAATAATCCACTACAGTCCAGTAGTCCATAATAGTAATGCATTATCCATAGGACTTGCAGTGCCAGTTGTTGACTTGAGCCTTTTGCAGGTCAGCATATTAATATGGCTTTATTTTTTTACCTCAAGGTATGAATTAGTAATTCTGAAAGGAGCCAGTCAGTACCTTCATCTGTAATGGAGAGAATCCCTATATGTGCATCCCCTCCTCTTTCCTCCTCTATAAATTTTCAGTACATCTCCAAGTGCTACAGAACCGTGATCCGTGCTTATCTTCTTACTATTCTGAGGCTCTCCTCCTCCACATTCAGATGTCTTATTCACCTGTTTCAGATGATCTTTCAAGGAAACAATTTATGCTTCTATTATGTCCTCACATATAATCACTGCCTTTGAAAACATTCTTTGCTTAGCATTTAATTGAAGAATAATCAGTTCAATACGCAGCTGTGTGAACTGAATCAATAGGTATATTTTGCAAGTTTCAGTTGTGAAATGTTGGATAATATATTTAAGAAATTAATCTTTCTGTGAACTGTCTTTTCGCATTGACAATTTTTTGGAATGTGACATTTCATTTCTAATTGCTATTATTAAATATTGGTGAATTTGTTTTGAACAACCAGCTAGATAAGTGGCATTTATATACTGTGTAGCTATCTAAGATACCTACTCAAGAATGGAAAATCACTGGCTTAACAAGTAAAGAATTCATCATTTCGTTTTTGTCAACCTTATATTAACTGCTTTTATGTTTCTGACAGTTTCCATGATTAAATTTTTAAAAAAACATGCAATCAGATCTGAATTTTCTATTGAAATATAAAATTATTGGAACTCCAGTTATTGGAACTTCTGAGCTTTGGACAGCAGTTGATAAGATAAGTTTTCATAATTCCTCTTCTGTTAAAAATAATAGAGAATCTAATATAGTCTTGAGATTTCTATCAAATGGCATACAATCATAAGGAAATAAAGAGCCACAGTTGGCCTCTTAGTTATATTAAATATTTTATCTATTTTAAACACAGATTAATATTAGGCATGAAAGTTGCATATGGTATTTTGCAAAATAAGGTGCTCAGCTTATTGTAATGCAGCCTGAGCAAGTAATACCAACATTTTGTGGAACTCAAGAAGCTGTATGATTCTTTTTGTTTTTGGAAGGGTTTATAGGGTGTTCAGGGCCTCACTACTAGATCAGACTTGGAGTGATACACCTGTTTACAGCCTCCCAAGAGCTGGGATTACAGGTGTGCGCCACCACAACCAGTCTCAGTTGCCGTCTCAGTGATCCCTGAGGACAGGGCTGGCATGGCAGGCCCAGGATGGAACCCTGGCCCCTGAGCCTGCCACTGAGCTATTTGGCCAGCCCTCTGTATGATTCTTGATATGACTGTTTACGTGGCATATTGGTGTAGATGGATTTATGAGAAGCTAGGGAGAATTGAGAATTTTTCTAAAATCATTTTTAGTGGCTTAATTTAAATAGCATACTATTGTAAAGAATGATTGCTCAGAGACAGAGACTAATCTATATACTCTCCATGTTCCCGTATGATTGATTCAAATTTTACATTTGAACATAAGAAATCATGGAATGAAATTCTGAGGAAGAAATCAGGCAGCAAGATGCTCATTTGTGGGTCTCTGTGAGTACAAGGGAAGGAGAAGAAAGAATGAGAAGAGGGGGAAGAAGTAATTGTTGCTGCAGGTTTTAGTGGATCTGATAGAGAATTCCAAGCTGGGATACCCTTCAGAGTTCAAACTTGGGTGAGAGGTTGAAGCCCCCTGATGCTTTCCTGTTGACCTGATCTTAGAAACTTGGACAAGGTGACACTCTTTAACTGAGACAATTTTCAAAGAGGGCTGTGAATTGGGAGCACTTCCTGATCTTAATGAAATCAATTTTCTTCTTCTTCTTCTTCTTCTTCTTCTTCTTCTTCTTCTTCTTCTTCTTCTTCTTCTTCTTCTTCTTCTTCTTCTTCTTCTTCTTCTTCTTCTTCTTCTTCTTCTCCTCCTCCTCCTCCTCCTCCTCCTCCTCCTCCTCCTCCTGCTTCTTCTTCTTCTTCTTCTTCTTCTTTTTTGGCAGAACTGGGGATTGAACTCAGGCCTTTGCACTTTGCAGGGAAGCGCTTATTCCACTGAGCCATCTCCCCGGCCCTAAATTTGCTTCTTGAAGGAAAACATCACAGCCTGCATTTGGCAATGTATTCTGAAACCTGCAGCCGTGTGAAATGCCACATGTGTAAATCCCTGGATTCCTTCACTCCTTCTTTGTTTCTTTCTCTCCCTTGAATCAGTGCTTCTTTAAAGTGCTTTGAAGATACAGGCTATTAGTTATTGTGAGAAAGGAAAGAATCATTTCCATGATATCTAATTATTTTTGCAAGATCAATATATGAATTGATTAGTAGCATATTTTATGGTCACATTGTTTTCCTTGGAAAGTCAGCTCCAAACACTAATGACCAAGAAGTCCTGTGATAATCCCCATCTGTGTGATGGTGGATCAGAGAGCCAGCTAGAATGGGAGAGAGAAGAATCAGACAACATGACCTTTTGCTCTTTAATAAGAATAATTTCATTGTCCATTAAAATGCCAGCATCAACCCTTCTTAGCTGTATTTGGAGCTAATAACAAATGAAACCTGATTTTGATTTGAAACATTTTGCCTATTATTGTTTTAATAAAATAAAAATTATTTACCAATGTACATAACAATTCCTTATTAAAACAATAACATTCATTTGGCTTGGGTTATTGTTTGGCTGGCTGCTTCTCATGTTTTTATTTCTTTATTTATCTAATGCATGTCTTAAGCATACACAAAACATTAAATTTTAGAGAAATGAATTCAAGGATATATGAAATGAATATTTCAATTGCAGTAGAATGACCTAATTCATTAAATATTTGTTTCATTAAATCAAGGCATTACAATGAAATAGCCTATATAATTAATGAGAACTGTTCACTAGAAATTTCCACAGTTGTTTTAAGTTATAGTCAAGTATGTATATTTTTTTACACAAAGATAACTCAAGGCACTGATTCTGCTTTTAATTTCTTGGTTCCACTAACTACTGAATTTGTTCACCATAAAGATAATTCGCGTCAATACATGCTTGAGAAATTAAAGATGCTGGCATTATTCTTGGACTAAAACAGCAATTCTTTCACTGACTACATTAAATGTTATATTTACTAAAATAGCATAGTGCTTTAAATTGAGCTATTCAGGCTGGGGAGATAGCTCAGTGCTATAAGCACCTACCTGGCAAGTGCAACAACCCAAGTTCCATCCCCAGTACCACATGCCTGTAATCCCAGCATTGTGGAGGCTGGGATAGGAAATGCTGTATCAAAATAAAAAATAAATATAAAAAAATAAATTGAGCCATTCTTCGAATGTATTCATCTTAGTTCTGAAAGTATGTTTGTAAAAGTCAATCATATTGATGATGGTAATTTGAAAGATATGCATGAGCAAGACAGGGGAATATTGGATTTTTTTTTCTTCCTTCTTGAAAATTATATGTTCTTCCCAGTGCTGCTTTTTCATGTAAAATCTGCTGTACTTTGAAAAGAAATTCAAAATGAGGAATTTTGTTTTCAGCTTTAAACAATAATTGATGCCCTTTTTTAACTTTTAGATAAAAGGCTAGGTAATTAAAACACTGTATAGCCAGGCTGGTGAGATAACTCAGTGGACTAAGTGCCTGCTTAGGCAAGCCTGGGACTGGGGTTCAATCATGGGCATCACATGCCTCGCCAGCCTGCCCCTGGGATCACTGAGTGTGGGTCTGGTGGCTCATGCCTATAATCCCAGTGCTGGGGGTGCTGAGAACAGCAGGATCACTACAAGTCTGAACTGCATAGTGAAACCCTTTATCAAATACATAAAATTAAAAAAAAACTATTAATATTTGCCAATCTAATGATCAATTTTTATTTTCAAAACTGCTGTTCTTAAAAGACTACTTTGCACAGGAATAGAACTACAGTTTTCTTCATTCATACAATGAACACTTCTTGGTGACATGTGTACAAATCTGGAGTCAATGTTCTTGTTGCATCTAAACTGCCTCCTCAGGACCTCAAGAGCCAGAGCAGAATAGGGCATAATTTTTTATATTGTTGTCTTTTGATTTCAATCCTACACTCTTTTTGGTCAATATCCTCCCTAATCATTTCAAAATCCTGCTTCCAAGGTAACCCACCTAGCTTTTCTGACCTTCTCACTTCCCACTACTGCTTATTTCAGTTCCTTCTAGGGGCCCCCAGTGGTTTCCCTACCAGTTTCAATTTCTTCTCCTCAAGGTCATTCCCACTCTGCTTCCGCTGGTGTCTTTAATGTCAACACCTCTGATTCCTCCTTCTGCTCACATTTCTCAATGCGAGCACATCTCTGAAGTATGAAAATATAATGCTATTGCCTTAAAGAGCTTCAGTCTCTCTTCCAGATTTCCAGGGACAATAAAGTACTGTAATTGGACAGTGGTACACGATTCAGCAAGACAACTGGCAGTAAAATCTTGTGGTCTGCCACCAATTTTCTACAACACCTCAATTTCTTTACCTCATATTTTACATCTTTTGAGAACTACTGAAGGATGGCATTAGGCAGCCCTATTTGCAGAGGTATCCTCTGTAGCAGCAAGTAGTCATTGTTAGCCAATCATAGGCACAGAATAAAATATCAATAGTGACCTCTGAAATACAAGATTACAACTTTCCTTGGTATAGAAAACCAATTTTTCACATCCTTGTGGCTTTCAAGTTGCCTAAAAGAGAGGGAATCTACTCATAAATCAAGCTGTGTCTTCACTGCATAACATTCATTTTTAGCAAAAGGATTCATTAGGCTGAATTCTATTTTCCTGCTACTTCCTTTCCGTGGTAAGAAGTTGATAGCCCAAACGATAAAAAATAACCTTAATCACTGCACTTTGCTTTAATACTATACCTGAACAATAGCCATATTTCCTCATTGAAACTTTTGGTTTGGGATTGGATGCCTAAATTGCTTCAATAATTCCACTTGTGGAAGAGTTGGGGAAAATTTTTCATAGTCCTCTCTGGCTGCACCCCAAATGATTTCTTGATAAACAGAACCCACAAGGTGACTGAGGTGTTGCCTTTCAGTTACTACTTTTAGGCATTAATGTGGAGGAGAGTTTTACAGCCTTAAAACCAATGCAAATTTGGGGCTGGGGAGATAGCACAGTGATCTAAGCGACCCAGGTTTGATCGTCAGTACTGGAAGCCATGTGGCCTCGAATGCCTATAATCCCAATGCTGGGGAGGCTGAGACAGGAGGATCACTACAAGTCCAATCTGCTTAATGAGACCCTGTATCAGAGAGAGAGAGAGAGAAAAAAGAGAGAGAGAGGGAGAGAGAGAGAGGGAGAGAGAGAGAGAGAGAGAGATGAAGGAAGAAAGTCAATGCAAAATTAATCATCTTCTTTATTGTTTAATGGCAAATACAGCTTATATTCATTGCATTCTAGTTACTAAAGTATCCACAGCCTCAAAGACAATGTGAAATTATTATGTAATAAAACATACAACAGTATTTAAGACTCTAACTTGGAAAAATACTTTGTTCTTTAGTCTGGTATTTTGCAGAACTATTGAGATGTCACTGAAAGTATTTTTAGAATCCTTGAATTGCTCACACATGAGCACTTCAGGAGTTGTTCAACGAATGTATCTCCTGAGCACTTGGTTCCTTGAAATTAGCAAATCTTTCCTGGAATTTGTTTTCTACCCATCCTGTTGGGTGGGACTGAGCCCTCAGCAGCTCAATTAGAATTTCATTTCTTTTTTGCTTTCAGGGAAATGCTATGCTCCATTTGAAAAAAAATAAAATTATTGTAGTTTACTGTTTTGCTCTTTTAGAAGTTCTAGAATCCTCAGAGTGTGTCAGTGTATTCAGCCCTCGAGCGAACCAGCAGCACTCTCTTGAGACTCCACACTCATGTAATTACTAAAAGAATTTGCATTTACTTATAGAGGTAATGGTGCTGCTGGGATTGCACCAATATTCTTCTTTTAGAATATGAATTCAAGCTTGGAAATCAATGGTTCGGTTGTACTTCCTTTTACATTTGTCTTCTTGAAAAGATATATTAAAAATAAAATCAAATTAATAATTTAAGACTTCAACTGTTCCACTCAGCAGCAATTTTTTTTTTTTGTATTTTAGGGAAAGGTCTACAGGGTGTTCAGGGTCTCACTACTAGATCAGACTGATAGTGATTCTCCTGTTTACAGCCTCCCAAGCACTGAGATTATAGGTGCCATGCACCACCATGCCCAGTCTCAGTAGCCATCTCAGTGTACCCTGGGGGTGGGGCTGGCCTGGGGATTGAATTCCTGGTCCTTGCACCTGCTTGCAGAAGCTTTAATCTGTTGAGCTATATGGCTGGCCCATCAGTAACCTTTTGAAGTAAAATTATTAATAAATTAATAAATTGTTTTATAAATTAATCCAATGGCAAAACTTTAGCTATAGAATACCAACAGATTTATTAATATGAACACATTTATATAATCTTATGGTACAATCTTTTTCTTCTGAATATGTTCTTAAAATATTTTCATAATTAAAAATACTAGAAAGTGTGCTCTGTAAATGTTCAATCTGCTCTCTTCAGCTGCACCTTCATTTACCTCCTGCATACGTGATTGAAAAACATACAGGTGAAGATAGCTTTTAGTTGACCCTTTTTTTGTCCCTGCTGTACCTGGGATCAAACTCGGGACCTTGCACTTGCCAGGCAGGTGATAACGACACCGCACTATCTCCCCAGCCTTTAAGATAGCTTTTAATTCTTTAAAGCATTTCACAACCTGCACATTTTCCAGTTGTATTTAAATACCTATTGGTATATTTGAAATCACTGTCTTTCTTCTTTAAAAAAAATCCTTTCTGAATCTTCAAATTCAAAATTAAATATATACATATGTGTATATATATCCATATATGCATATATATATATATATATATATATATATATATATATATATATAT
>PVKA01000131.1:0-68420 GCA_004027165.1 Ctenomys sociabilis | reverse complement strand
ATGAAAATTTCCATTTTGACTTTAAGGATGTGATTTTGCCAGAGTGTGTGCATTTTGTGGAGTCAAATAAATATGACAGACTTGGTAAACTTACATGGTTTTTGCTTTTGGTCAGAAATGTTCAAAGTCTGTTCCGATGTCATTTCTAGCTTATTCGTATTTGTGAATATTCAGCCAAACAAGTGTTCAAAGCACATTTCTGTCCATTGAGAACATATTTCTTTTTGAGATGGTGACTTTTATAGATGTTTCTGAAGGGCTGAGGAGATAGCTCTGTACTCTAAGCTCCTGCCTGGCAAGTGCAAGGACCTGGGTTCAATCCCCAGTACTGCATGCCCTGCCAGCTGCACATGAAGCTGGTCACCTAAACCAACCATGGGAGTCTGAGACAGGAGGATTATTACCAGTCTGATCTGCACAGTGAGACCCTATACCAAATAAATAAATAAATAAATAAATAAATAAATAAATAGATGTCTCTGGAAAGCCATGCATATACAATCAAAACTTAGGTGTGAGTAAGCTCTCAGCCACTTTGATATAAATACCTGTTGCAAATGAATCAAGGAGAAAAGTTTTGCTGTGGCCCTAGCTTGCAGTTTATCACCAGCTCTCTCCATTGCTTTTATGCCTGCACTGAGGCAGAACCATTATGGTGGCCTAGAAAGGGAAAGCAAAGCTGACCCCGAGTCACAACTGGGAAGTAGAGAGATGGAAAGAGCCAGAAAGGAAGGGCTATGGGCAGGACACACCCTTCCAAGGGAGCCCCAGCGACCTACTCCCAGGAGGCTCCACTTCCTAAGAGTCCACTCAGCGAGCAAACTCATCAGCAGATGATGCTACCAAATGAAATTAGTGCCCTTCCAACCCAGTCACTTCCTGCAAGCTCATCTGCTTGCAACTGTGCCTTCCACACCAGGAGCCATTATAGCAATAGCTTGGATTCCAGCCATAATAACTTATAAGCAAAATTAAATTCAAACTGTGGTATAAGTAGAATAAAACTTATTCCAGTGAAGTCAACAGAAAGGTTGGGCCTGGGGATCCTACTCAGTGGCATAAGTAATTGCAAGCACAAGGTCCAGAGTAAAGGTCAATTCTCTGTACCAAAAATAATAAAAAAAGAAAAAGGAAGGGTACTACTATATGCATGTATGCACACAGATATTGTTTGCTAGTAGAACTTGGCTCATTTGCATTCAAGGTTGACTGTAGGAATCAGTTTCTCAAAAATGCTGACCATCACAATTTGGAGTTCATAATAGATTCTTGTTCACTTTATTACTTAGTCATAATATTTAAAAAGTTATATCTTTATACCCAAGGGCAACTATGGTATATGACAATGGATAACTGAGGTTTATGGTACCTGTGGCTTTATACACCTAGGAAGTCTACTTTTCAGAGAAGATAATTTAGTATTAGGCAAGAACTGAGCATTTATTTTGACCACAGAAGGAAATCACAACATGCTGGTATATAAATTCAGCAATAGAATGTGCTAAAATTGCTGATATTTCTATCCCCAGCAATGCAATACACATACACACACAATCCAAGTAAAAATTTAATGCTACCGTATTGACAGATTCTACAAGTGCTTCAAAATTTATAAAATTAAATCATTTTATAATTTTTTAAAAAAAATCTATAAAATTAAATTAAAAAGCTAATTTCTTGGTATATTTCTACATTATTATTATTATTATTATTATTATTATTATTAAGACAAGGTCTTGCTATGTAATTCAGGCTGGTCTTGAGCTCACTGGGTAGGCTAGGCATGGCTTTGGCCTCTGTTTCCTGAGTGCTGAGATTACAGAGGTGTACTACTTCACTCTGTCATTATTATTATTTACAATTGAGGTTGTAGCTGTTTATTCTCTTATTCCCCCTTCATTTGGCCATGATTGATTATTTATTTATTTATTTGCAGTTTAGAAAAATTTAAGCAACTCTCTCAATCTATAACTAGTATTTTCATATACGTTCTTAGGACTGTGTCATTTGGAGTGTTTGCAAAAGCTCTTCCTGCTCAGAGACACCTGGCAAAAACCTAGAGGTATAGAAAACCTTGAGAAACACAGGAACATCTGCATATCTTTAATGTATCTTTAACCTAATTTCCAGTCAGCCAGATCACACTGAGGCCCTCAGTCAGCCACCTGGATGTCCCTGTTCCCAAAGGGCAAGCATGGTAGAGACCAGGTCAGTGGACAGATATGGGAACTATAGTCCTACAATGGACATATCTTACTCTTGGGGAGTTCTAAGTAGATAAACAAGCCAGCTCACCTTTAGAGCTTTTCTAGCACTTTGGGAAAGGGCCCAGGAAGGTGAAGGATTTTCCCTAAGGAAATCAGTTGGCCTTTCCAGTTATACAAAAATAGTTTTATTTTCCCTGGAGTTGAGCACCATTTCTCAGGGGGCACATCTGAGACACTCTTCTGCTGTATTCTCCATTTCATAGCCAGCCTTTCACAAATTGCACTGCTTTCTACAAAGCATTCCAATACATGATCTTTTGAGGGGTGAAGGAGCTGGTCTCCAGCAGACTCTCAATGTGCAGGCTTTTGTCAGGAATGTTTTGTGCTTAGGAAGAAGTAGTCCCTTTCATGAGTTACTGTAAAGCACCAGCGGCATTCATGATCATGGGATGAAGCCCGATTCATGGAGAAGAGCACATCTTTCTAAATCTGGGTCACCTTTTCAATTTCTTAGCATGATTCTCAGTAAACACAGAATTCCTCCATTGTCCTCCTGATTAAAACATACACATCAACAACCACTCCCTCAAACATGTGTCTGTGTAGGAAATAAAATTGTATAAACCTTTCATATCAACAGGAAACACAGTTTAGCAGAAAATGTGAAAATAAATCATGATGTGAGCCTGTGGACTAGGCATCAGCATAAATAAGTGGATTAAATCTGCTGTCCCTGTGAAAGCTTTTGATTTAGCAGCATAACACAGTTGTTTGGATCATAATTCAGGAAAAGTCCACAGAGGAAAACACAGAGGCACTTGTTTGTTTCTATTTGTAGTCCACATCCTGTGCCACTGGGTTTGCTCCTGTTTTATGGCTAAAGATGGGTCAGAATTTTTGATACAGCTGTTCCTAAAAGACAAGTGACTCAGAACGCAAGACCAAGAAATCCGAGAAGTTTGACCTTCAGATGAGTTTAACTCTAGATCAATAATACATTACTTAAACCCATGCAGTGCCACAAATCTCCACTGACTTCCAAGATCCCATTTTAATGCAAATAAGCTGGTTGAAAGCAGTCAATATAGATAAATTTGTCCCACCGGCGGTTTGCTGTCCCAGTGTATGTGCAACCTTGATGCGGAGGTCACTCTGGCCAGTCCCACATAACATGGTTGCTTGTCTTTACTGGGTACCCAATTATGTCCCAACTGAAGCACAGAATAGCCTGGAAGACTGGGCAAAGGCAAGGCTTGTTCTGAATTCTCTAGACTCTGCTGCGTGCATTGGCTCATCCTGCTCAGCATGGAATCCTCCCATCTTGGAGTTCATGACATTGGTGTACTCTCTAGATGTGCTTGGTATGATCGGTAAGGTGTAGGGAAAACTGTGGTCTATGGCCTTATGTGTTATGAATGAATAGCTAATGATCCAGTTTCATAAATGCAGTCATGATAAGATAGTCACATGAATGAAGACTCTGGTCCAGTAAGGAGCGCTGCTGGGATTGTTCAGTATTGCTTACCACATCTGTGCATAAGGCACAGAGGTACTTTGGCAACAGATTTTTAGTTGCTTAGTATCCTGTGGTGACCCAAGATACTGCGGGAAGACGAAAATGTAAATTGTTGCTGCGATGTGTTGTGCACTTCAGATGTTAAGTTTGAGCAGGATCTTTCGTCAGCACTTCATTTTTTACCATACATGTTCTCTATAAATTTTTTCAAAAAATTCATTGAAATAAAACATTTATAATAAGCTGCCATAAAACACAAAATGTAATACATTTCTGTGCCTGTATATTATCTGTGTAAATCAAAACTCTGAGACAACAAATTTATACATCACTCTCAGTGATTTCTTTCATCCTGTATTTCTACCTTTTCCTGGCAGCTAAACCAGCTGAGGAGGGACCTGTTGTGGTTGATACACTGGTCAAACTGAAGTCTAGAAGTTTGAGTAATTCAGAAGTTGTACATTCTGGGGTGTAAGGGACATGCCCTTGCCACTTGAGATGTTGTTCACTGTGTCAATGTAAGAAGTTGAAAAATTTAGCTAAGTGACTCAGCAAGGGGCCAGGATTCTTTTTTTTTTATTTTATTGAAGTACAAATGTCAATCAGACAGTTTCAAGACACCTTAACAATACAGATTTGATAAACTGATACATTGCAAACTGTTTTCATAACGTTTTGGTATTGTACAAGGTGCATACATGATATTATATTTACAGATATTATTTTAGCAGATATCTCTTATCAGTGAATTAAGAGTGTAGCTGCTTACCTATTTTTTTATACCTGAATTATATCAAAAATTCAATAATTATTTTCCTAGTGGATGACCGTAGTACTAGAAGCTGACATAATATCCTGTCCAACCACCATCAGTGCAGATCTTGCCTCTCATAGAATTATGTAGAAGCACAGCGTTATCTATCCCAACTGTACTGTCTATACACACACATCATGATTTTTTCTTTCTACACCCCTTCCTTTGTCTACACCTGTCAAAAGTGGGCACTCCATTGACATCCAACTAACTTAGGTGCTTGAACTAGACACCACAATCCAACACAGTCCAGCATTCTACAACCATAGTGAATTATTCAAAGAAATTGTAGACCATAGCCATTTACAGCTCAGCTTAATATTATAGTCTCATGATGTATATTTCATTTTTATACTTTTCTGCTGGATGGTTAAGACCTAGGTAGGTCAAGACTTATATACCAACACATGAACTTTATATTCCCTATGTGGTCAGTGAAGTCCTCTCAGGGTTTATCTTGTAGTCCTGTACATTATTCTGTAGTTCCTTTGTCTGTGTCATCCAGGATTCTTATTTGTAAACATCCTCAGCCTGTGGAAGAGGCGAGCTTGGAGATAGTGTGAGTGGATAGGAGAAAGAGACTGTAAGAGAAGAAAGGGGTTTGCTTTCTCCCTTCTGCTCCTGCTGCTTTTGCTACCTTGTGTTGCCTTGGATTGTTGCCTCTAACCATACTGCCCTGCTTTGGAGCCTACTTGATTATGGATTGAAACCTCCACAGACTGAGCTGAATAAGACTTTCTTTCCTTTATTTGGAGCATCAGGTTTTGTATCTCCACAACTGGAGCAAAGTAACCAAGACAGGATCTTACACTGGTGTCCCCAAGTTCTCCTTTTGTACCTCTCCCTCTTGCATGCCTTGCCTTCCCTAGATTCCCTACTTGCTCTGCTCAATTTATACAGATGGTCTGGCACAAATATGTACTGTAGAAGTCTCTGGCTCCTTCTCCTTGAATTCTTTCTCCACTCCCTGCACTGAGCTCTGTGGCTAATGTTTGAAATCTTGTTTCACACATTTTATCTGGGGATGCAGTTCTTTCTCCAGGACATTTACACTTGGCTTCTTTCACTCCAGCTTAGTACAGAACAGAATTACTTCCAGGGACCTTTTTAACTTTACTATTACATTATAGACAACATATGAAGAAAAAGCTTCTAAAAATTATTTTAAACAGTTCAATGATTTTTCATTACATGAAATTGACTTTACCTAAACAGAAGAAGTTTATTAGGCATATTTCATTCTGCAGTTATGACTGATCAATAGAAGAAGATTAGAAAACCATATTCCAAAAATATTGTGGTGAGTACTTTCTGGCAATTTTTCTTAGTGAATATGTTTAAAACTACTTGGGGAACTAAGTACATTCAATAATATTAAATGCATACTGTTAGTATGTTTCTTAATAAAATTAAATATAAGGCGAGTATTGCTATAGTTGTGCTGCTATCCCCAAAGAGAAATTGTGTAAAATGTAACACAGTTCTGTTTTTCTATGTTCTTTATATATATCCATAAAACACAGTAGAGGTAGTTTTCTATACTTTCTATTTGAAAATGGACAGAGGAGCTGGGGTTGGGATTTTGAAGAACACAGGGAAACTGAAAGTTTGACACTGTGGGATGTGTTCATTACTCCACTCTCTGTGTTGTTCTCACTGCCGTACCGGTATGTGGAAGCCAACAAGCTGTGTGCCCTAAAGTATGCCACTTACCTTGTCTTTACTGTGGCATGGTGAAATTATTATTTTTTGTAAAAATTGACACCAAATATAGAATAAACAGCTTCCAGGTAAAAGTAAAAATGGAGTTTGATAATACTTTTTTGTGTGTTGTCTTGGTTAGATGTCTCCTGTCATAGTGACAATGGCTTTCTAAAATAAATTGGAGAGCTGGTAAAAGTCATTTTAACCTTCAAGACTACAGAAACTGAACCAGGAAAGTAAGTGGTTTCAAGTCATATTCAGTCTTAAAAAGCTCCAAAACATAAATATAACTTATCAGTAGCATTTTGTAGGAAAGATTGTCTATAAATCTATGAGCATGAAAGAGTGCAGAGAGACACAGACATCAGGGTTCAATCTCTGGCATGCTGTGCTGGTCCTTCCTGCCCCCCCCATGGGGGCCATGTTGAAACAGTGATTGAGACTGGGTGTGGTGGCATGCACATGTGATCCCAGTGCTCGGGAGGCTGAACACAGGTGGATCAATCTATGTAGTGAGACGCTGTAGATCCTGTACTAAATACAAAAAAATAATAAAGAAAGAGTTCAGAGACTCCATCAGAAGAAACAAAAGACAGAAGTATAGAATATCTGTAACTCTTCACCACATAGTTAAAAATAATAATAGCCTTATAATAAACTTTTAGAGATGGATATTGAAACAGAGGAACTCTCAAATAATATTCTTCAGTAGATGAGGTAAAATATGATTCCTAAAGGCAGTATGAAATTTAGTTAAATTTTAGGTTAATTTAAGTTTTTTAAGAGGAGAAAAATAAATGCTACTGAATTTCAAAACAAGATGATAGGAAATTAACAGTGGTTGTTACATTGCAAATTATTATCTTCAAAATAGTTGCTCAGATGACCAGATGCAAGGATGTAAAATTGATCAAACAAAAAAAAAGCAACTCAATCTCATCATGCACACTTCTGGGGTAGGGTTTATGGAGCTGAAGGTGACTGAAGAATGGGACACAAGGACGAGTGGCTAGGAATTGATGCTTGCTGTGCAGCTACATGAGTCATCCCAGGCTTTGGCGCGGTCCCAAGGGGAGCCAGGCTAGGTCTCCACCCAGGGCTGTGTGCTCTGGTGTAGCTCTGATAGCATGACAGTATTTCTATAATGTTTATGGAATGACTTGAAAAGCCTTGTCTGCTAGAAACTGGTGATAAATTTTGAATTAACATAAGTTAAAGTCTCTTGATCAGAATTGAAAAGCGTTTGTGTTATAAGAGAGCTGTCGTATCAAAGACAGCATTGCAACAACCGACACATACTTGATGCAGTCCCTACTCCATGCCCTCCTAGGGCCACGTACTTACCATTTGGGCCAGGTGAAAGGAACAGGTAATGCAAGCAGAAGGGGACGAGACAGCACAGCAGGTGTTAGGAATAAAGCTGGATTTTGCTGTTTGTCTTGTACGTGTCTCCCAGGCCTGGCTGGCGTCCTGGGATTCTGTATGCTCTCTCCAGCCCCGCCCATGGACCTTGTCCTTCAGGGTGTCTTGGAGGCACGCGGCACTCAGCACATTCCCTTTGGATTTCCTTATCTCCTTCCTCCCTTGTTCAAGCTCCAAGCCTCAGGGTTCCCTGACTTCGCTCCTCTTCTTTCTCACTGGGATGGTCTCCACATCCCAGGAATCCTGCTAAGTATCCTTTTCACCCTCCTTCATTTGTACTTTATGAGCTTTATTCAGTAGTTTGAGTTCTTAATACAATTTATACAAATTATTAGACTCTGATCCGAGATAACATTTCAGAGACTATTTTGTAGCCTCCTCAAGCACTGCTCAAGTTCAGCTTATTGGCTTCTCCATCCTGTTTCCTCTCTCCGGTCAACCCCTCACCAGGCCAGCACTGTAGGACACAATCTCTGCTATGTAACACTTAGAAAAGATACTTGATTTCCTTGACTGGTCAGAATCCCATAATGCAGCACCTGTGAAGGGCTATATACCAAACTGACTAAAGTTCTGAAAGATGCAATGCCAGAAATATTGCAGGACACCTCACATTTGCCTCATTTTCTTCCACAAAATACTGGGTACGATCTTTTATGTAAAATAAACACACTGTCCTGACCTACTATTGCTTAGGCCCTTTATCCATTCTCTGTTTTTACTGAATATTTCTTGAAACAAAAAAGCAAAAAATGCCTGTGCTCACATGTATGTTGAAAGGCCCAAAGTGTTGTGAGGTGGACCTGGGAACAGCAAAGGCCTGTGCCCACATGTTCAGTTCTATGTGTGCTTCTCAGCTAGGTCCCTCATAGGAACTCATATGCTCAAGCATTTGAGCCTGCTCATTCAGCCTTTTATGTAGTGAGGAGGATGCATCACTTTTTTAATTAAATGCTAGAAGAATCTAGCATCTGAACACAGTGTGCTCAGTCAGAAAATCCACTTTTTTTTTTCCTTCCTTTTGAAAGCTTGGAAGACCAATGTCCAGTACTTGTAAGCGCCTCTATACAGACACTCACCCGCAGGACCTGGGCTTTACAATACACAAGTATTTTGACACTACTTACACAGAAATGATTTCACCAAGTCCTACCTAATGTGGGTTGAAAAGGTGTTTTTTTTTTCTTTTCTTTTCTTCTTGTAACCAATCACCTCAAAGTAAATATCTTAATCACTGCTGCAAGGTAAAAACTGGTCAGCTCTAATTTCTTCTCAAATCCTTCTCATTTCTTTTTCCTCTTCCTTTTCCCTCCTTCCTATCTATTCAGATTTCTATCCTGGTATGACGTGTAGTTGTCATGAGTAACGCCATGAAATTACATGATAGGGCCATTTTATTGATTTCAACCTCTACATGCAGAGCTAAATTGAGAATTCTTAAAAACAAAGCCAAATAATGACTACTGATACTTCTGGCATTACCCATGGTGACTTGCCATACATAAAAGCATGTCCTTGGAATGTACAGTAGAACAGTATTTTAAAAATATTTAATACTAAATAATAGTATGGCCTCCCATTTAACTTCTGATTTTACTATTGCAGATAGATGTATATAGTATAAAATTTTATTAGTTTCAGAATTTTAAAAATTACAAATAAATCTCAGCTTTTCCTTTCCACTAACAAGAGCAAAAGAGTTATCCCAGCTATAAAGCATAATAAAAGCTACTGTGTGTTAGATTTTCTTTTTTTTTAATTTTCTGAGGAACCGAGCAGAAGAGCAAGCTTTAAGAACACAGGTTCAGGGTATGATGAGTGAAGGTTTCATCCACTCTCCAGCACTGACTTGCTAGGTCAACTGGGGCAACTCTCAGAAGCTGGTTTCAGGTGAGTTTCCTGCTCCTCAAAGTACTAAGAGTATAAAATTGATAGCATTTTCATGAGACAAAACCAGGTAATGTAAGTACATCACAAATGGACATGGTAGAAAGTACTGAAAGGCAACTTTAATCATGTTTTTATTATTCTAGGAACTATTACTTAGCTAGCAAAATTCTGCCTTTGGTCTACATTTTACTTTACAGTTCACAAAACACCTTCATAAGCATGAATTCTTTTTATCCCAATAAGAAACAGGTGACATAGAAATCATTTTAGCTCCATTTCCAAGAGAAGTAAAGTGAGCTTCAGCAGTTAAATAATTCAGCTAAGGGTACGTGACTCAACTGTCACGGATCCACCTAATTAGTGTCTTCTACATAGGTCATACAGGTGATAAGTGGGTCATCCCCAACATATTTCTTGATTTGCAAGCAGGTTGTACTTGGTAGTGAACATTAATTAGTGAACTTTGATCATTTCCCAAGCAGCTGTATGCAACATGAAGCTATCTTTGCAGCAGTAGTGAGCCATAGTTACCCATGAACCAGACACTCACGGGAGAAAACACCCAACACTGCACTGCCAAACTCTGATGCTTGGGAGGCCTTTTTAACTTATGATGGCTTTAATCAAGGAGCAGGGTAAATCAGGGAGCATCTCTGTGTGCTTCCTGCAGGACAGGAAAGAATGCCTGGTGTAGGCAGCAGTCGGGTTCCCGCCTGTTCATTTCTGGCAATGGATCTTGTTCCTGTTATCAAAGTTGTGACCTTGTCGCTCCTTGAGCAGATGGCATTGCCTGATTAAAATCAGGCCATATTTAGAACATTTCTACAAAGGTTTTCTCCTTTGGGGAATCATTTCTGCTCACTGAAGTAATTTCATTTCACCAGTTGAGCAAGCAGAATCCCTGGCCATCTTCTCTAAGACCTTTCTGCCACCCCTACTCCAGAGGGGCAGGTGCTGGGCTCATAATTTTAGAAGTCGGCATCCCGTTTTCATAGGAAAAGAGAATACTGATGACCCCTTCACAAAGACAAAGTTCTTTCACCAGCAGGGAATTGTGTATCTGTGGGAAGAGACTTTGAAGAAGTGATATCTGTGGAAGCATTGAATATGCCTGAGAGAAAGTGAAGACAGTAGGAGGAAGGGCAAAGAAAATGCACTGCACAGTAGCACAACACTTTCAATTAACCCACGATGTAAACTATCCTGAGCATTATATACAGGGGTGTGTGTGTGTGTGTGTGTGTGTGTGTGTGTGTGTGAATGATCTCCATTCTCCAAGGGCTAGTACCTAGTAATAGTGAGACAATTTCCACAAAAGGCAAATAAGATATGTCTGCTTTGATGTTAAATTTTTGACAGAAATTCTCTAGTAGAGCCTTGTCTACATAGTCTAATTTATTCACATGTAAATTTAATCACTTTTCTCCAATCACGTCGTTGAATGAAGGAAAATAGAGGTCAAAGCAGTCAAAGAGCGGCATCAACATGACACTGAGGCTTAGGAGTGACCTCAACTTAGATCTGTGCCCTGACTTGCCACATAAAAGTAAAACTTCTTCCAGCAAACTTCTTGATATTTTCTCATGCAGTGTTCTTGTCTGATAAGTGGAGCCAATGTTTGACTCCTGGAGTGGCTGTGAAGATAAAAATGACACTCACAACTTGCATGACCTCCTTCCCCGAGGGTCCACCTGCACTAATTGTTTAGGTTGCCAGAAAAAATACCAAAACTGGCATGGCTTAACTGGAAGAATTTATTTTCTAGCATTTCTGGAGCCAGGGAATCTGAGATCCAGGTGCTGGGGCTGATCACCTCTGAGATCTGTGAGGAAGGGGCTGGCTCCAAGACCCTTCCTTGGTCTGTCCAGGGCACTGCTCTTGTCCTTTGGCCTTTTGAGATGCTCTTTGCTCTGCATCTGTCTCTGTGGCTAACTATCCTTTTGAAAATAGTGACACAAGTCCCACAGGAGCAAGGCTCACCCCAGCCTCCAGCATGAGCTCATTTTAATTACAGCTCAACTGTAAAAACCCTATTTCTAAATAAGGCCACATTTTGGGGGACTGAAGGTTAGGATTTCAACATATGAATTTTGGTACTGACACACAATTCAACCCATAGTACTACTGAAAGTTCCCTTATCAGGAAACATGTTGCCTGACCACCATTTCTAAAATCAGTTACCCCTTCCTGTTGTCCCTTCCCTACAAACTATGAATAATTATATAATATTAATCATCAATTTATTTATTTATTGCTTATATATCTCCCATGCTAGCCTGTGAGCTTCAAAGCATCTGGATTTTGCTTTGCTTGGACCTTACCTGTCTTACATGAGAAATATAGTGCCTGGTACACAGTAGATGCTCAATAAATGTTTGTGTGGAAAAATCAGATACATTTTTTCTCAATTAAGATTAGGGCTCTATAAATTACAGAGGCCAAAACTAGTTTTATAAGGTCTCTCATTATCTAAATTGGTATCAATTGGCCACATGTGAAAGATACAAGATGTTTTATTCTATTAAACGCCAATTTAAATGTCCAGTAGGGGCTACTGCTAAATTGGGCAGCCTGGGTATAAAACATTTAGGCTACTGCAGAAAGTCCAGAGGGACAGTGCTGAACACAGAGGACTGCTGATGTATGGATGACATTAGTGGGGTCCCAGGCTGGTCTTAACAGTGGACATGGCACTGCTCAGTGTGGTTCTCTGTCTTGCCCTTTGTTGGACCCTCCTTGGGTCTGTATTCCTTACTGTACACATGTACAGCTAACAGCTTTTGCTTTAGCTGTTTAAAAAAAATTAGCATTTGACATTTTAAAAAAACTGCAAAGAAATTATCTTGAGGATCTCATTAACCTGATTTCTGTGAATTACCGGAATAACAATTTTTAATTTTTATTGTTATTCTCCATGTTACTTAGACATATAAACAGTAGCTGTACATGAAGAAAGATGCTGCTTTGCACAACTGAAGAATGACCCCTTGAGAAACAAGGTCTTTTAGGATGAAGACCTAAGCTGTTTCTTGTTTGAGGGTAAATTATGGATGCAGGTGCAGGGAGGACAGAAAGGGGGAGCAGGTATCTGTGTGTGTGTGTGCATGTCTCCTCTCCATCCGGGGAAGTGCATTCCCACAATCCTCCTTCACCATTGTCTCATGGACAAACATTGATGAGGTCATGTCATGTTCAGAACCTAGCCAAAGGCTGCTCATGGTTGATATAGATAACCATATTTTATCATGGTTTTATATAAAAATCTGATTTCAGAACAGTGGTACTTAGTCAAGATATATGATTGAATCCTGAACCCTACTCCTAATGGTGAATTCATTGATACTATCTGCTAAATAAGGATTAAGGGGGCATAGTTAATGCATAATGCAATTAAAAGTACTAGGTATTGTTCAGATAAAATTCTATGCTTAGATAATAAAATATGAAATATTGGGCTGGCCAGACAGCTCAGTGCACTAAAGTACCTGCTTAGGTAGAGCTCAGGGACAGGAGTTTGATCCTCAACACCAAAAGCTCTGCCAGCCTCGCCCCCAGGGTGCACTGAGACAGAGATTGAGACTGGGTGTGGTAGTACAAGCCTATAATTCCAGTGCTTGGGAGATTGAAAACAGGAGGATCACTACAAGTCCTATCTGTGTAGTGAAACCCTGTAAACCCTGTACTGACTACATTTAAAAAAGTGGTCTCTTATAGTAATTTATAATTAAAAATAATAATTCAATAAAATATGAGATATTAATGGCAATGAACAGAGAATTGTACCTATGTTTGAAAAAAAGACAAAACCCTAAATCAAATGCACTAAAATCCTCTATTATTGTCACTTTGCTCTGCCTTTGAACAGCAATGAACTGTTTAGTGTCACACATTTGGTGAGTTTTCTAGAAAAAAGAAAAAAATATATATAGAGATATATCTGGTAGTCCCAGGGCATTTGCAACTGAGGTATCATTGCAACTGGGATTCGTGTTGTCAGTCTCATCAGCATGACCTTGAGAGATGGTACCTGATTACACTGCATTAGTCAAGGCCATCACACCCTGGAGAACTTCTTGCAGGGCTGGAAGAGCTGGAGCAGAGTGAGCGCTTACTGTGTGCATGTGACTGTAGAGTAGAAACCTCTCCAGGGCCTGAAGGATGAAAAATGACTTATGTGGAAAATACAGACTTCCTCATGGGACTCTCAAGCTATTTTTCAAAAGAAACAGAAACATTTTTATTTGGGGATTGTACAACTAAGAAAGACTAAATGTGAACATATTTCTCAGAAAAAAATTTTTCAAAGACAGGCTAAAAATTCAATACATATTTGATGTATGTGAAACAATAGAAGAGTATGTATTTTCAGGGTCTTGAAACACCTCTGTTTTTGAGTGTGTTTTGGCATTTTAGCTCACTCCTCATTCAAGTTATTGGGCTGGGGAGATGACTCAGTGGAATAAGCACTTCCCTGGCAAGCGCAAGGGCCTGAGTTCAGTCCCTGATCTGCCAATAAATAAATAAATAAATAAATAAATAAATAAATAAATAAATAAAGTTATTACCTTAATTTGTTTAATCAAAATATTTACACTGTTTTCATGCTGCAAATAACTTGTGACATGATATAGATCTGCCTATGTTTTCTACAGCCAAACACCGAACAAAATAATGCTGTACCATCCAGCAGTTAATGTTTTTTTATAGCATTTTTATTTTAACTTACAAGCTTTTATTTTTGCAAAGCACAGGCTTGCAATTAGCTCAACCAATATCAGGTAATGGAACTCCAAATGAAGAAGAATCACTTATGTGTTATATGCAGCAATTGCCACTGAATGAAGAGATCTCTGGTTGTGTATATTTTGAACTGTACAGTATCATTTTTCAAGGGCCGGTGGTATAGCTCAGCGGACTAAGCGCTTGCTTAGGTAAGCGCAGGGACCAGTGTTCGATCTTTGGTTCTCCCAGCCGCGTCGGCCCCGCCTTCGGGTGCGCTGAGCCGGCAATGCAATCCGGGCGCAGTGGCGCGCGCCTGTCATCCCAGCACATGGGAGGCAAAAAGCAGGAAGATCACTATGAATGTGGGCTGCATGCATAGTGAGACCCTGCACCAAAAAAATAGGAAAAGACAGTATCATTTTTCAGCTTTGCTGGTATACAATTAACACCCAGGCATCTCATACATTTCATGGCTATTATTTGACATTTTAATACCTATAACTATATTGTAAATGGTTGTTACAACTCTATATTAACATTTCACTTGAACCATCTAATTGCTAATTGATTTTGACTTAAATGTTTGAGGCACAGCAACTTCATTTCATCAAATGCTTCAGTTACCAACTGCCACTTTATGGAATTTAATAAATACATCCTTAATACATTCATAGACATCAATAAGAATATGTGCTTTTAGGATCTTTTTTTATGTGTTTGGTACAGGTTCTCATTACACACCTCGGATTCATAGTGATCCTCCTATCTCAGCCTCCCCTCAGCTGGGATTACAGGCATGCACCACCAGGCCCAGTCTTGGTAGCCAGCTCAACATACCCAGCGATCAAGCCAGGGTCCTTGTGCTTGCCTGGGCAGGTGCTTAGGCTGCTGAACTATCTCAATGGCCCTATGCTTTTAGTTTAGAATCCTGTGAGGAATCCGTGAATAACATAGCAATGCACTGGATGTTTTGCAAGAGATTCTTCTCAAAAAGAAAGAAAGAAAAAGGCTTATGTTTATCATCTGGAGCTTGAATGAAGCTTTAGTTAAATGAAAATTGTCAAATTGATGTTTAAGTGCTGTAAGGTGCTCTCTTTTTTATCTGAAGGTATGAAGACACAGCAATAAGCAATATAAATGACTTTGCCTTAGTTTTCCATTGCTGTACAATAATTTGCTATGAATTTATCAGCATTAAATAATTTTTTTCTTTTCTTCAACCTCACAGTTCTTTAGGTCAGAAATCCAGCGTGGCCCTCCTGGGTAATTGGACTATTTTCTTAGTCCAAATGCTGAAATTAAGGAACCTGCAAGCCATGCTCAATTTGAGCTCTGGTTTATCTTTCAAACTGGTTCCTCATTGAAGGAATTCACAAATTTTATTTGTAGGTGGGAAATTCTTCATTCCTCAGTAGTTGTTTGTCACATCCATGTCTGTTCTCCTGGAGGTCTCACTCAGGCTCTTACCCTTGAGGCATCTCTGTCTTAAGAATATAGCCTCTCCCCTCTCATATGTCTCACTTCTTAGAATTTCTCCTCTGCCTCCAGCTAAACTATATTGTGCTGTTTGAGGGCTGCTGTAATTAGATTTATCCCAAAGATCTCACATACTGCTCAACTGATAAGTAATATTAATTGCAATTACAAACATCCCTCTTTTGATGTAACTTAATGATAGTCTTTGTTACTTATTTTGTTGATGAGATGAGATAACCAACACCCACAAGTGAAGGGGGAAAGTTTTATTTAGCTCACAGTTTGTGGAGCTTTCAGTATGTCATCAGCTGGCTCCAAGGCAGGGTGGCTTCACAGAGAACAGTTCATGGTGGACAGCAGATAGTAAAACAACAAGGGACTTTAACAGTATCTTTCTGCCTCTTTTATCTTGTCTAGACCCTTAGGACAGGCAGCATCACACCCCTACTCCACTTGCCCTGAGCCTAGCATTGCACCATGAATCCAATATAATGTCACACGCTGCAGATCTAATCAACTCTGAACTAGTCGTGCCTCTGGCTGCATGAGGCTTTGAGGGACAACACAAGCCATAACAATAGTTGATTAGTACTGGAAATAAAGGTGATAGGGATGACCTCTGCATATTTCATCAGCTACTATGTGCAATTTTAATTAATAAATTTAAGCAAGGGAAAAAGTATTAATGAGAGAAGAGATTACCATGGCTAACTAGTCCCCTTATCTTTATAACTAAGGCAAAAAACAATAGTAATAGTCACAAACCTCAGACATAGTTTGGCTTTTTAAAAAGTTCAAATGCAATAAATAGAACTTGGGATGGAACCCATATAGCAAAAATTTAAAGGATGCTAAAAATTTTATCCTTGGAGTAATGAAAAACTAGAAATCAAAATGAAGCAAATATGATGTAAGTACAAAGTTAGAAGAAATAATTTCAAACAGTAAGACCGAATAAATGTCATGATGCTTGGCTCATAAGTCAGGAGCCAATGATTCCTCTATGTATCAGTCAGCTTGAACGTTTTCATTTGTTGCATATTGGAGCTGTTTTTGACTGTATTTTTGCCACAATATGTCAATGTGTTCTCAGTATCACACACCCCTGTCTTTCAAGAAGTTTGAAGAATATGAAAGGAAAGGGAAAGGGCTTAAAAAACAAAAGACAGACAGGCAGACAGACAGAAAAAAAAAAAAAGAAATCAGAAGAAAGAACATTTTTCTATTTTTATAAGAATTTGTAGATAAAATGGTAAGAATCCCAGTGAGTAATGTGGTGAGCATGGTTAATGGGTCAGAGGAAAAGGCACTCCAAGGGCGGAAAGAAGAAGGATCGCTCCTCTTTAGATGCAGTAGTGGGCAGCACAGTTTAGGCCATTGAAATCATTATGGGAAACTTAACTGGCTCACACAGAAATTTTAGAGCAGAACAGATTATTCTAATAGGGTGTGAAGAAGGAGCTTCTGTTTTTTGACCATTTGGAAGCTTTCCTTTATTATGTTAGTATTTCTGATAGTGTTTATTTTTTTTCCCCTGAAAAACATTTAACAAATTGGTAAAGTACTGCTGTCTCATGATTGGGCATCTTAGTTAAAGGACAAAGAGAAATGCAAGGCCAAGAAGATTTTTATCTTGTGTAGCAATCAGAAAGATAAAGAATCAGAAGCTGGAAAGGAGGACAGAAGATTTTTGGTGATAGTAAATTTAGGAAGGCCACACCCAAGATTCCAGAACTTTCTTAGTCACTAGTCTAGTCACTAAGATAAAATGCCTGACAGCCACCATTTAAAAGAGGCTCATGTTTTTAGTCCATCGTTGGATCTGAGTAGGGAATGTGTGGCAGAAACCACACATCTTGGGAAAAAAAATTGCTCAGCACAAGGAAGCCATGAATCAAGAGTAGAGGGAGGGGTGAGCCAGTCACTCCTCAGACCGCACCATGAGCTACCTCTTCTGACCAGGCCCCAATTCCTTTAGCTACAAACTCATGAGCAGACAAATCTACCAAAGTATACAGATCCTCTGTGATCCAACCATTCCCCAAAGCCCTGCCTATGATTGATTGAGGTGTTGTGGGGGACATCTAACTCTAATACCTAACAAGAACTTCTGGACAATGGTATATTGCCCATGGTTTAAAGTATTTTCCCAGGTTTATAGTTTCTGTCTCTGGGTTCTCAGATTGTTAATCAGTTTAACAATAACCCACAACCATCGGACCAACTTCAGATTGTTGACTCGAAATTGTTTTCATGTGAGTTTCAGCTTTTTAACTTTGGTCACTCTAAGTTACTCCTCTCTGGATGTGGAGCTGTTACCTGATGTGAATGGCACTCTCAAGGCTTACCTAAGAGTTGTTAGGGGAGAGGCAAGAGAGAAAGAATGCCCTCCTTTTAGAATGGACAAAATGAACAGAAAGAAGTGAAATATAGGTTTGTGTAAACAAGCGAAAGGTCTTTATGATAATAAGACCTTTAAGATATCTAATATATTAGACTTGAAATATAGAGATGACTATGCTCTCTTCAGTCTTACCAGGCAATCAGGCATGCTAGATGAAAGGTGAAGGTAGTCTTCTTCACTCTTATTTTTTATTTTTTGATGTGATAATTGTTCTGGGATGACTCTGAATAGCAAGTTAGAATTTAGACCTACTATATCTCACATGGTTATTTACACCACAATACTCTCTTCCCTTGGAATTTTGTGTTCTCCTAAAATGTTTATGTATGCACATTCTTATTCATAACATATATATATGTGCACACATGGATATTATAATCAAACAATGTAACAGCAACTTTGTGGGAACCTGTCTCAAAATTAAAAGTAAGAAATTGCTGAGGATGTTGCTCTGTGTGAAGACCCTGAATTCATTCGCTAGCACCATCCTTTCTTTAAAAAAAAGTGAAGAAAGCCACAGCAGAACCAAGTGTTGGTGTGGGGGCCTCCTTTGTTCCTTTGCCTGTTATTTTTCTATTGCCTTCTTCGCCTTTTATTCAAAAGACTGACACTTTATCTCAAATTTTGCATTTTTCCCCACCAAGATATTTTTAGCACTAAGCACAGTGGCTGCAGCTTAGTCTTTCTTTTACTCTTTTCTCTTCCATATTTGATGAAAGTTGAAGACTCTGCTTTTCAGCAGGCTCCTAGTGTTCTGCTTGCAATTTGCCAGTCTTTAAAGTTCTTGATCCTTTGCCCATCTCTAAAATGACAATGTTCCTGTGGATTTTGTCCTCAGCCCTTTCTATTCTTGCTTCATATCCCAGGGGTGCTCAAGGGTAGCCATGCATTAGAATCATTGGCAAAGTGCTGAAAAACACAGCAATCCTCTCTAAACTCCATCCTCTGAATGTGAATCACTAAGGAGTGAGGCCAGAGCACTCACAGTTTTCAGAAACTCCTCTAAGGATTCTGATGTGCAGAAAGCCCTGAGGACCAGCCTGGACCCTGTTGATTGATGCTATCCGTCTTTCATCTGCATTCGCTGGACCCTGAATTTTCATTCTCACTACATCCACAGCCCATCTTCAGAGTTGCCCTTGCAGCCCCTTCCCATTGGATCCACCTGTTTCTGTGTTTTCATCTTAATGAATGACCTCATGTTTCTCCACACTTCACATGCCAGAAATGTGATTACTTTTATTTATTGTTTTTGCATTTTGCATACTTTTCTGCTGGATACTTTTAATTTTATTTCTCAAATTTTAATTTTTTATTTATTTTATTGAAGTACAAATATCAATGAGACAGTTTCAAGACAGATTAACGGGACATATTTGATAAATTAATACATTGCAAACTGTTTTCATAATGTTTTGGTATCATACAAGGTGCATACATGATATTATACTTACAGACATTATTATAGCAGATGTCTCTTATCAGTAAATTAAGAAAGTATAGCTGTTTATTTATCTCATTTTTTTATACCTGAATTATATCACAGATTCAATAATTAATACTTTCTACCTTGTTATTTTCCTAGTGGTTGTTCATAGCACTAGAAGCTGACAAAATATCTTGTCCAACCACAAGAGGTACAAATCTTGCCTCTCATAGAATTATGTAGAAGCACAGCGTTATCTATCCCAACAGTACTGTCTATACACACACATCATGATTCTTCCTTTCTATACCCCTTCCTTTATCTACACCTGTCAAAGACGGGCACTGCATTGTCATTAAACCAATTTAAGTGCCTGAGCTTGACAACACAATCCAACATAGTCCAGCATTCCACAATAATAGTGAGTTATCTGAAGAAGTTTTTGACTGTAGCCATTTAGAGCTCAACTTACTATTATGGCCCCGTGTTGTATATCTCATTTTTATACTTTTCTGCTGGATACTTTTAATTTTATTTCTCAACTTTATCTCCCATGTCCGTTCAATTGTCAAGGGATGTCAGTTCCACTTGCAGCACTCTCCAAGCTTTCCCACTGTTTTCCAGACTCATATGTGCTCTTTTTGGTTCTGCCTCTGTCTTCTGAAAAGTGGTGCCCACTTCCTGACTGTACCTTTACCTTCTGCGTTTTTTTAACTTCTTCCAGTTATCCATTCCTCATGTAGAACTTGGTATATTTTCTTCTACAAGATAAATATAGTTGCATGTTTTACATATTCACTGCTTAAGGCTTTTCAATGGCTAACTGTTGCTTTTAGAATAGTGTAGACATTGTAACATGAAATATACATCCCATCAAAATCAAATCACTAAGGGCCAGCCAGATAGGTGAGTGGACTAAAGTGCCTGATTCAGCAGAGCAGGAATAGAAATGGAGTAAGAATAGAAAGGGCTGAGACTGGGCGTGGTAGCGCACGCCTATAATCCCAGCACTTGGGAAGCTGAAAACAGGAGGATCACTATGAGTCCAATCTATGTAGTGAGACCTGGTAGACCCCGTGGACCCTCTCCTAAATTTAAAAAAATAAAATAAAAAGAAACTGAAATCCTTGTTTCATTTTCTTGCTAGACCCTCCCTTGTACTCTGCATACAATTCTAGTTATAATTTCTTGAATTTTCATTGTTACCTCTTGTCTGTGAGCCTTCATTGCTTCATTTTGCTATAGTGCCTCCATTCCTTGGCTCAGGTGGCCAGATTCCTGCTTTGCTTAGCTAATTCTATCATATAATCAAGCTCCGCATATATTACTTTCCAAGAAATATCTCCCTAAACCTGCAGAGCGCGCTTGTAAAAGCTTCCTATGTGTTCCCAAAGTTTGTATGAGATTGTGCAATTTTCACTGACTATTTTTCCCTCCCATCTGAATTCGTGTTCCTGGGACATAGAGTCTTATTCATGACAGGTGGTGGCTTTTGTGTATGTTTGTGTTTTCACAACATATAGCAAATAATTGTCAAGGGAATAAAATGAGAGGTGCTGTATTCAGAACAGTTAGCAAAGCCAAGATCAGAAAAAACAGAGAGAGACTTAAAGAGAAATGTCAGCAACTACAGGTAGCCAAAGGTCAGATGCTATAGGTGGGATGAGCTGACTGCTCTAAAAAGTTTTCCTTGAAGTCAGACATTTCATTAACCTGATAGGTATTGAAATCGGGACTCAGGGAATTGAGAAATAAATGCTGCAGGATAGTAGTTTTCTGAGGCTTACTGGGTTATCACAGACAGAGTGGTATGAATTTTCTCATAGATGTGAAGTGAAAGGTCTGTGTTTAAGGAATCTTGCATGCTTCCTTTAAAGAAACTAATGAACAATTCTTCCATTCCTCCCTCCAGCTCCTAGTAATTCCATTGCTTGTGACATCATAATGGCAACTTTTTCATGAGGTTCTTTCTGTATACATTTGTCCCTTCTCTTACTGTCCTTTTTGTATGGACACCAGATATTTTCTATTCAAAGCTTGACCTATTCCAATATGACCTCATTTTAACTAATTATTCCTAAGCTCTGTTTCCAAATACAACACTTTTAAGTATGTGGTATTTGGATTTCAGCATATGAATTCAACAAATAACAAAGGTGACTTACTAAAGTATTACTAGACTATAGAACTATCCCTGGCACTATCGTTGTCAGATATCTGTATGTCAGGATTAGCTTTAGCTGTTGTATGGAGCCTTGTAGTGTAAGGTTTGCTGGGGAGGTTGTAGAGGAGAAGTAACTAAATGATATGCATTGTGCGGAACTTCTACACTGAGCTCTCCAAGGTGGCAGGTCGGGGATGGATAGTGTTCTTCATATCAAGACCGTTTCCCTAATTCACTTATAAGTAAAGCAAAACTTGATATCTACCTATCTAGAATGAGGCTTTCAGGTATGTTGAGGTTATTTTTTAGTTATCATGTTGTGTGATATCTAGTAAGAAGACCACTTCAGCTTGGGAGCACATAAAAACTGATGGAAAATTTAAAATAAGAAAATGATACAACTACAATGCCTTGTATGAAAATATTGCCTAGTGCACATAATCTTAGGTTATCATTCTTTATTAGGAGGCCTAAGTAATGCATCAATATGTTAAACACTTGCTGATTTTACTTGGAAAGAGTATTCACCCTGAATTAATTTTAGCTCTTGAAATTCACAGAATAGGAAAAATCAGAATTCACATTTCCATGGGAGCAATTTTGTAGAAAAAAGCACAGAAAAGGAAACAGTGATAGAATCTACACTTTGCAGTTCTATCTGAAACTGGTTAGCATATTAAATTTGAGGTTAACTTTAGCTTTAGACTTTTATCTGTGTGGATAAATCTTGAAAGAACAAGAACAATGACGCGTTCATTGGTGAGGATGGCTGGGAGTGCGGCATTATCCGAGAGACAGACATGTGATGACTTAGGAATAGATGTGTGTAGGTAAATCCTGTGCATAAATTCAACGTGAAGTAATCAATTTGGGAAATCACGGCATTCTATTTATCACAGAGTTATAGATTTCTCATGGGTCAAGGAGTTATACATTTGACCACATCAATGCTTGGATCATTTTCAAAATGAAAGAAAGTGTGGAGCTACCAAATGACTGTGCTAACTTCCTTCAAACTTTAAAATGGAAGAGCAGTTGGTTTGTATATAAAGTGACACAAGAATAAAGTTGATGGAAATTGCTTCTGTTCTGAAATTCCTTGGGGGTGGCTCTTCACTACTTTCTCCTAGTGCCAAGACTCAATAGCCTCTGCCTGCAACTCAAAAGAGGAAGGATTTATCTGGCTTATGGTTTTCATCCATGATAACCTGGCTTCCATGCCCAAAATGGCCTGGTGGAAGGACCATACACAGGAAACCTGCTTCTCCCATGGCAACAGGAGAGGAGAGAGAGGATGGAGGAGTCTGAGGAGGAACATGCATCCCTCATGATCATGCCCCCACGAGCCAGCTTCTCCTGTCCTCTTCCCAATAGCCCTCTCTGCTCCTGAACTCACCAGTGTATGAATGTGCCAGTGGGCTCTGTGTCCCATGGTCCAACCACCTTTCAAATGCATGAGGATTTCAGTAGGACAATGTAGATATAAACTGTAGATAAACTGTGGCTCTAATTATTATTTTAAAATAGGATGTTTGAAAAATTGTTTTACTTGCATTGGCCATTGGAGGTCTTATTGTTTGCCATATTCTTAGGATAGATTGGGGAAACTTACAGAAAATATATTTATTCTAGACTCTGGAAGACCATTTTGTAGACTTTCATGATCAATCTCTATGTATGTCTGTATGTCTGTATGTATGTATGTATGTATCCATTAGAAAGTCCTTATAATTTGCTGTAAGATACTTCTTTGTCATAAACTCATTTGTGTTTTACTAGCTAGGCAGCTAATGAGACTGTAAGTAAGACTGCACAACTGTAAACATAGTAGGATTACACTGAGAATAATCCTATTGTAAAATAAAAAGATTGCTCCATTCTATAGAGACTAAAATGTGAGCTGCCCCGATAAAGGCTTTACTCTCCCATGATTCAAGGTGAAAGGCAAATTGGTGACATCCAAGCAAGCATGGGTAATTTTGGTGGCTTATCTTGCACTGACTATGCTGACTGAAATCGTGCACACTTGAGTGCAGTAGCCAGAAAATATTGAGTTGTCAGCAAAACACACTTGCCTCTTGGCCAAACACTGTTCCTTAGATGTCTTATGAAATGAGTATTGATGGAAAATTTAATCTTTGTTTGTGTGATTCATTTGCACTAGGCTCATCAATATATGGGGAGATATTAAGTGTCTAAGAAATCTTCAGGTTTATGAGACCATTTAAGGCATTTTTAAATGAAAAGATTATAGTGCTCTAGAACTGTAGAGTTCAAGCATTTTGGGCATCAATTTCCTTTCATCTAATGTAACTTAGGAGACAATGGAGTTGATTCATAACTTCTAAACTCCTAATACTGGTCTAAAATGTATGTGTATATCAAGGATATATGGATAAAGAATACAAGACTAAAATGAAAATGTTCAGCATTTATGATTCAAGTGTTTGGGGGTTGAAAACAAGAGGATTACTATAAGCTGGATCTGTGTAGTGAGACCCTGTAGACCCTGTACTAAATATACAAACAAACAAAAAAACATTAATGCTTCAAGTTATTTGTATTGACACAGTAGCCTAAAGTTGTATTTAAAGATAAATTCCTTTCTGCCATGACAGCTAGCAAGGTTCTGAAAGGGGATGATAGGAAATTTTTAAAAAACCTAGACACCCAAAGGAAAGCTGAGACAGGGAAAGATTTTTACCTCTCTAGTGGAGAGGGCCTGATGACCTAGAATGGTCTGCATCTTTATTTATCCATGGTAAAAATGGAGACAGCATAACCTGGAGTCAAGAGTGAAAAGTTCCAGTGCTTTGCTGAGCACACTAAAAGAGAAACGGTCTCAGAGCCCTGTGTGCTGCAGCTCACAAGGAGCACACCCAGGCCGCTGGCTGGTCTTGCTATAGTCCCAGGGAGCTAACCAACCCGCTGCTCAGCCACTCCCCACATCTTTCAAGTAAACAGAACATCGAAAGTGTTCACCAATGGTAAGAGAGTCACACTGAATTTACTTCTTTTAGTGCTGAGTGATATTCTATAGCATTAAAGTAGGCTTAAAATGCATAATCTAATCTCATTGGACAAATAGGATTTATCCAATTTGTCCAATTTATTATTCTCATCTTTTAAATGTAGAAATGTGTGGTGTATGCAGGCTGTGCCTGGAGTTGTAGTCATGAAGACTGTGCTGGGCTTCTGAACAGTGACTGTGTATAATAATAAAAGGAGTGCTGTACCTAGCCCACATAGTTCTATCTTATTATTAAATTTACTTTTCCCATACTTGTAAAACTTCTTTGACTTTGGGATTTAATTTAAAATCCAAGACAGAATAAAACAAAACCATAATTCCTATCTTGACACAGAGCTTGAATATATATATATATATATATATATATATATATATATATATATATATATATATATATATATATATATATTCCTGGTATCAGGAATCGAACTTGTGCTTGCTAGGCAGGCACTGTGCTGCTGAGCTGTCTTCCTGGCCCTAAGCTTGAATATTACTGTTGGCATAAAATTCAGTTCTAGTTTCTTTTCAAAAAAATACCTTGTTTACTCCAGTGTGAAAATTCTTCTTTGTGACTACTACATATTTGCATTTTAAAACAGTTTCTATGTGGCTGACCTGAGTAGATAGTGTTCTTTGAGCTTCATGTCTGCTTCATAGTCAGGTCAATTCCTTCAGGCTTGCAAATAGGCAACAGGCCAGAAATTATCTAAACTATGAAGTTAAATGGGAGCAATTTTAACTTCTATAAGTATGATGCAAAACCAGATTGGGAAATGTGTTTCACAATATATGAGCTCTTAGCTCAAATCATTCACTTAAAAAAAGAATTGGAGCCAATGTTTAAGGTAGTTTGGATTGTATAGCACTCCTGACATAATTATTGGCTGTCTTAATGTAACTTAATTTTGGTTTGCAGATGCAAAATCAGTTCATCGTGCATATTTTATCATTTCTTTCTTCCTCTTTTGTATCTCTCTCATCAATTATATGACTCCCCAACATATGCAAACTAAGTAAAATGTTCAGCAAGAAGAAAGTTTATTGGCACATGAATCCTATAATTAAATACAAATTATAGAGCAATGTCTTCATATTTTGGCTCAATAGCACTCTGAGAAAGAATAGTCTTCTCAGTGGGGCTTTGGGGTGCTTCCTTCTCTGATATTTTCTGCTTTGTCCTTGTCGTTCCATCTCATTTTTTGGTGCCTGCTTCTCAGTTGCCCCAAGCCCTAGCATTGCTGGATCTCCAGTTTAGTCTGCAGCTCCCAACCCACTCTTTCTACCTGTGTTCTATATCTCATTCAATCAATGATTTTGAGTCTGTATGCCTTTTTTCATGAAGTTTCTATCACTAGTTTGAATCTCCCTCTTGAATACAGACCGTATTTTCCCCTATACGTATGTACATACTAATATTCAGTATCTTCTACATTCTAACTAAGCATGTGCCATGAGTTTATCTGAAGGGTGACAAAAACAAAACAAAACAAAAAACCTGAAATGAATTTCTTTTTCCTACTTTGTAATTTGATGGGAAAAATTGATTCATTCTTTTTATGGAACTTAGCCACTTTGCATAGAAAATTATTCTTATTAAATCAAGGCCGTTTTATATTGTATGTAAAGAAAGTACTCTACAGCTTCTTTTCAAGGATATTTTCATTAGTATGACTTTTGTGGCAAATACCAGCTTCATTTATTTTGCAGAATGGGTATGAATACATGCCACATGGCATGTCTGCACGGCCAGCACCACTACACTTCTGCTCTAACATCCTTATTAAATAAATTTAGGGTCATCTGCACACCAGCGCTGAGGCACCCCAAGAGATGGTCCGCTTCCCAAGATGGCAACTGAGTAAGCAGTGGGTAGCATTGTGTGGCTGCTGTGGACAGAGAGGTGATTCCTGATGCAGGCGAAGGCAAGCAAGACAGTGTGAGGCTTTGCCATGCTGGTCACAATGAAACATGCCTTCAAACTTACAAAATTTTTGTTTCCAGAATTTTCTTTTTAATATGTTCAGACTATAGGTAATCTTGGACAACTGAAACCACAGAAAGGAAAGCTACAAATCAGGGAGGACTGCTAGATGCAACACTGGCACATGCAGAACCCACTACAGACTTCTCCGCCTCAGCCAAACTTTGCACTTATTTCCACTTATTGTTTTAGCTCCCTCTGCATGCACACGCGCATGCACGCACATACACACACACACACACACACACACACACACACACACACACACACATTGAATCCTGTCCCCAAGCCTGGTCATCCATCTTTCTAACCCTGGAATGTGACACCTTCTTCCCACCCCCATTTCAGCAGCAGCTTGGTCCTGGCCACCAGAGCTTCCCATCTAGATCACTACAGCTTGTCCTAAGTGGCCTGCCTGGGCCACTCTCTTCTCTATAAGTGAGCATGGAGGAGCTGTCACTATCTACCTCCTATCAGCTCACTCCTTTCCCCAGAGCATCCATACCTCTCCTGAAAAGGAAGGTGAAATCCTTACACCTTCTCATGGGGACTCCTAGTACCCTTTTGATTCCGCTCCTGCTTTTCCCACTCTTCTTCAGTCACACTATTCTCTTTCTAGTTCTTCAGCTCCCTAAGCATGGTCTTGCATCTGGGCTTTGATATTTTCTGTTACTCAGCCAAAGCCTGCATGTCCCGTGTATCCCTTGCTTTATCTGTGAACCCTGATTCACAGATCATCACTGTATTCCAATAGTCTCTAATTGTTTCTAGAACCTGGAAACAGTCAACAAATGTTTATTGAATGAATGAGGGATGATTTCCATCTTTTCTTCTTGGGTACAAGCAGGAAATATAGAATGAATTATTGGATTACCAAACTTGCCCATATTCACAGAAAAATAAATTAATCCAACTTGGATGAAATGTGTAAAAGTAACATGACAACATGCATTTCAAAAATATTGTTCAAATCTTTTCTCCCCAGTCTTAAAAAAAATGTGTCCATGGAGGAATCAAAATGCATATTGAATTAATTGTTTCTGGGTATTAATGAACTTCAGTGTGCTGTTACTCTCAAAGCACTAAATATAGCTGATATCAAACCAAAGGTCCTTCATGATCCTTGAAATTTCCTTAATTTCTTTAGAAATACCCAGGCTTGTAAGAAGCTTTAATGAGACACTGTGCTGTTCAGAAGAAAAGAAATCATAGTTTCTGACCTCAGGGGCATTAATAAAATAATAGAGCCAAAAGCTCTAGGGAAATTAGTTTTTAGGAAGTAGAATCCTGTGGCTCATTGCACATTCTAAATAGCATCAGAGTAAGAACGACAGTTTGGCTGATTAGGTTTAGTGATGTGGATATACTTGGCTGTCATGTTATCCAAACTGGACTGCACACCCCAAATACCCAGAATGCTTTATGAAGGTAAAATTGCTACTGGGTTATGGTTCACTGTAGGATTTCATTGAAGATAGAAGAGTAGAGAGGCCACAGCGTGATCAGGGCAGTTTCAGCTTTGGGCTTTTAATAGATGAAACTTAAGAATATTTTAATTTTCTCATTCCTGTCCCAGTTGGTGCAGCTCACAAATGTTTCTGGAACAGTTACAATGTAGGAGGTAGTGTGTGTCCTATAGGCAGTTTAAAGTGACAACTCTGAGAATGACTCCTACCCTCATGAAAGGGATAGGAAGGTAGGAAGACAAAACAAATTGTATATCTCTATCATCTCTCTATCTCTATCTCTCTATCTCTATCTCTGTCTCTGTCTCTACCTCTACCTCTGTCTCTATCTCTACCTCTGCCTCTACCTCTACCTCTACCTCTACCTCTAACTCTGTCTCTGTCTCTGTCTCTGTCTCTATCTCTATCTCTATCTCTATCTCTATCTCTATCTCTATCTCTATCTCTATCTCTATCTCTATCTCTATCTATCTCTATCTCTATCATCTCTATATATCACTAGCTTGGGGGAAGAACAGCCATGTGTGGTAAAGCTGTCCTGTCATTGAATTTGTGTCCCCTACCCCACTGATGCATTGAACTATTTACCCTCAACATAGTGATTTGAGGAAGTGGAGTGTCCAGGTTTTTTATCTGAGTCCCCGTTTGTTCTTGCTTTCTGGGAGATGTTGTGCTCAGTTCTTGCTTCCTTCCACCAGTAAGGAAGAATGAGAGAAGGGAAGGCAGAAGGGTGCACTGCCCTGCTGTATCTGTCTACTGACGCTGGGCTGTCTGCCTTCACCAAGTCTTTATGTGGAAATAAAAGTGTCACCTCTGAGTCCTCTCCAGCCTTTCCGACTTCATTTTCTCATTGCTCCAAATCTCCACTCACCCCTTCTTTTCCTTTATTTACGTAGCTGTTCATCAAGGACCATATAGATGACCATCTGAGACTTGAGCTCATCTAAAAGACAAAGGTGCTGAATGGTAATCCAACAGTATGACCCCATCTTATCTTGAGTCATTCATGACTTGTCACACTAAATCATAAGCCACTAAATTACAA
This sequence comes from Ctenomys sociabilis, assembly GCA_004027165.1. Lineage (NCBI taxonomy): Eukaryota > Metazoa > Chordata > Mammalia > Rodentia > Ctenomyidae > Ctenomys > Ctenomys sociabilis. Next base: position 39,151 of record PVKA01000131.1, on the reverse strand, counting down.
GCCACTCAAGACAATGAATATGGTGCAATACTATTTATATAGAATCAGAGAATAAGTGGTAGTTGAGAATAGATTAAGTTATTCTAGGCTGAAATAATTCTCTTGTCAAGAGAATTTTAAATTCTTAAGACTGAGAAAGGAAGAACCATATGATACTACAGACAGGTTGTACACATGGGATGGTTAATTACAGAAGATTAAGCAATACTAATGCATAAATAATAAAAAAGTAAGAGAATAGGTTTTTTAGGTATTTAATCTCCAAGCCAATGATTGTACATTAGGTGATATTAAAATTATCCAATCTCAGCAGCTCTATGCCCATTTTATGAAATGTCAGAGATTCCCATAATCTTTATCACAGTTGTATAAAGATATTTTGATATTTTCTCTTAGTATTAGAAATTTTGAAAAGACTATTTCCATTGACTTTATATTACTTCTTCCCTGTTTTTCACACACACACACACACACACACACACACACACACACACACACATATATGTGAGGAAAAACATGTATAACCTGACATAAGATTGATACTGTTTTGTGGAAATCTTCAATGACCTTTTAAATCGGTTCATCTAATATAATTATATTTTACATAGTCCTGCATAGCTACCATTCTGAGAGCCCTTTATTTATCCAGGACCATACAGCAATTTCTCTTGCCTTCTAGATTATGATCTTTGTTATTTTGTATATGAATATTAGAATATTTTGAGTTTGTATAACTGGAAAATATTTTACTTTTAGTTTGCAAAGGTATGTTTGCTAAGTATAATATTCAATGAAGACATTATTTTTCAGTCCTTTGAATTAAGTAGTTTAGTTTCTTACCCACTTGCTCTTTTTTTTCTAATGAGAATAAGATGCTATTTAATTTTGTTCTGTATCTGTCTACTGGTGATAATTTGTATAAAACTGTATAGCTAATTTTATATATATATATAATTTAATAATTTTTTTCTTTACAATGAGTTTTGGATAATTTCATTTTTATGTATGTATTTTATTCATATTTCCTGTGCAAAAGGTTCATTTTTCTTGCAAATGTGGTGATATAATTTCAGCTAAATTCAGAAATTTTAAATCTTTAAATATGTATTGCCTACCCCTTTCTACTTTGAGAGTTCTAATTATATGAATATAAGTTTCTTGATTTTAGCAGAGTGAACTATTATATGACTGATCTGTAAGTTCTTTCTTCATTTCTATTTTAGACAATTTTTATTGTTATACTCATTCAAGATTGTAAATAATTTATAATGTACAATATATTATTAATCTCATGCTACATATTAATTTCAGAAATACTTCTCTAAAATTCACTCTGTCTACATCTTATATTTTTAACATTTCAATGTTTGTCTACAATTTTTAATATGCTATTTAATGACTGATTTTCAATAAGTTAATGAGAAAAAGAGATCTCTAGACACACCTTGCATTGTATACGTGTGCAGAAGCTTAGTTCTGTCATGCACTCCTCATCATAGTCTGGAGGTGGACAGAGGAAGGTTCTACTCTTCAGTAAGGGCATCACTGAAGGGAGATAATACTGTCTTAAAAGTTCCTAGTCACTATGGTAGAGAAGGGTGACCTTATTCTCTGGTTTGTAGCAGTTTCCCTGAGAGAGTAATATGTAGTATTTCTGTAGAAATACTCATCTCTCACCTTCTGTCTCTCTCTTTCTCTCCCTCTCTCCTCCATCTCACCCTCCTCTCTTTTTCTTTCTGTCCTTCCTTGTTTCTGTCTTATTTAATCATGTCCTAATAATATTCAAATCATCATTTCTAGGGCTGCTTATGTCTCATTAGTCAAAAGAAGGCAACCACACCCAACTTCAGAGAGGCAAGGAAATAAAATCTTGCCTCTTGCCTCAAAGAACTGAGGGCCAGTGGTGGAGAGCAACAGACTAATGATGTTCACAGCTCTATCCTGGAAATTGTACTGGTGTGATCATGCTGTTTTTTCTTATTCACCCTTGAGGTGTGTCTGTCACATTTGTCCTTCCTTATGTAAATGACGCAGGTTCCCCCACCCTGGTTCAGAGCCCTGGCCAAGGGTGTCTCACTGGTAGGGCTGCTGTCATCTGGAGCCTTGGCTGAGGTCACAGTGACTCAGGCAGTTGTTGGCAGGCGTCCTCTTCCATTGCCCTGCTCAAGATACAATAGCTGAGTGTCCAAGAGTTAGCAGCTAGATAGGCAGATCCCAAGATGGAAGCCACTTGGTGTTTTATATGTGGTTGGGAAAGTGACATGTTGCCGCCTCTACTTGATGACTAACTCCAGAATGGAGAGGGACAGGGCAATATAAAGATGAGAATGCCAGAAGGTGGATCACTGGGGGCCGGGCTTGGAAACTGGCCACTGATCTCATTCAAAAAGCCTAATGCATTTAAATAAACCCAGGGCTTCAATGAAATACCATGTGCATCTAAGCTGCTGTCAAGTAGCATACAGAGCCTGAGGAAATGAAATTTAAAGCTTATCCCAAGTAGGACCTTCCTTTAGATTAGTGTTGGCCTTCTGTCCAATTCAGTGGTTCTCACACTGGATCATTTCCTATCTCCAGTGCCCAAGGAAGTATGTGTTCTCTTCCATGGAACATTTGCTTTATTTGTAACGTTCTAAACGCTATCTTTGAGTCTCTTGTATTTAAGTGGTTGCTATGCATACAGTGGCACCACACTTCATATATAACAGGAACAAATGAATACTTGACCAGTTTTCTTGCCCTTGTCTGTAGAAGCAGGAGCTGTGTGAGCTAAGTGTGGCTTTAAATAGGATGCTAGGAGGAATGAGAAATAGTGTCACAGTGGTGGAAACCCCACATTAAAATCAATTGTCACTGCTCTGTGATTCTACAAATAGAATGTCCTAATAATATTCAAATCATCATTTCTAGGGCTGCTTATATCTCATTAGTCAAAACAAGGCAACCACACCCAACTTCAGAGAGGCAAGGAAATAAAATCTTGCCTCTTGCCTCAAAGAACTGAGGGCCAGTGGTGGAGAGCAACAGACTAATGATGAAGCCACTTGGTGTTTTATATGTGGTTTTTCTTATTCACCCTTAATCTAAAGAACCCCTAAAAAGGGTTCTTTTTAGATTAATCAAGAAATCATCCAATGATATAAGTATGAAAATGTCTTTCTGTAAGGGGAAGATTGCTTTCATTTAGAGGGAATTTGTATGACCATTATAGGCCAGAAGAAAATGCCTGTATGCATTTTTACATTTTCTTGAGCAAAAGTAGGGACATTTATTTTGCTTTGCAATTGTTCTTGCAGAAATAAACCCTATGAGAGACTAGGTACTTCTTCCTGCCATGCCCTGCAATTGAGTTTTATTGACTGAAATCCTCAAATCAGCCTTTTATTCTTATACCAGGGATGCCTCTTTGATTAATTCAGTGGTGCAACAGAAGCGGGTAGCCTGTTAGAAGCACATGGATGGCTTGCAGGCTCTCCCTTCCTTCCCCTCTGTTGTTCCTGCACTTAGATTACTCTCCTCCTGCCCCTGAGCCTCCTGGGTCCCAAGCTACAGCATGCTCCCCAAGCGCAAGATCTCTCCACCTGCCCCACCTCCTCTGCTGCTGCTGCCTCCCTCAGTGACATCTCACTTCATTCCCAGCGAAGAAAGCTTTGCCTTCTCTGAGCTCAGCTGTTTACATTGTTCTGCTCCTTCCTAGCTCCTTCTTGGCATGCTGGTTTCATCAATTTTACCAAATGACTTTCCTGGCAGCTGTGAAAAGAAAACCCTGAGCAAGCTAATAGCAATAGAATACTGTACTTCTGGTCATTTCTGTTAAACACACAGAATTGTTTGGGCATTGGGCTGGGGTTTCCGGATCTAAGTGATCAGCTGTTTCAATGCTGCAGTGCAGCAGCTTGGTGATAAATAAGAAAGGGTAGGGACTGGGGCCCTGGGTGTCACTCAGTGCTAAATGGAGAACCTCAGACCCACGGCCAAGGAGACAGGATGAGCTGGAGGCCTTTGTCAGCTTGTGTGCTAATGTTTCAAACAAAAAACACTTAGCTGTGCAATTTCATAGGTGGAATATGAAGGGACTGAGAAACAAGACGTTTTTGATGAGAGATTAGAGAGTCACCAGTAGGGTTAGGAAACAAATCACAGCTCAATTCTCCATTCTTAATTCTTAATTGCTGATATTTCTCTAGCAATTTATATTGCTACCATTCCCATTCACAGGGTCTATGCCAGCTGATGTGGGACAAACCCCGATATAAGACTTTATTCAAGCACATCTCTAAGAACACTGTGACAATCTTCATTGGTGTAGATGAAGGGAGTAATTTTAGTCTTGTGTTGTATAGTTCTTCTTGGAAAAAGAAGGTACTATTTAAAAAAAAAATCTTAGATCTTAATTATCTATAGTGAAGTAACCCAGGTGGGCCAACTACATGCCTGTGAAGTTTCCATTCTTGGTCCATTGGTTTCTGTAGGTCATGCAGCTGACGAAAAAGTTGAACCATGTCACCTTGGTCCAAAGGATGTCCTGAACAGACCAGGGAAAGGTGACCTAGAGGCAGTTGTGGTGGACAACATCAGGAGCACGTCCCTTGTATTTGAAGCATGCCATCTGCTTTTTTCCCACTATTGGGAGACAATTGGTTTTCCACTGAAGACCAGATCTCCAGACAGTAGGAAAGAGAATTTGAGCCTCTGGGAATTTATGTGCTCTTTGGATAAATGAAGGTAGTCTGGGTCACAATGGCCATGTTCTTACACTTTTAAAATGTTAAAAATCTCTGGGAGTAAAGCAAAATTTTGTGTATATCTGGAAGGAGGTTAGAGGTAGAGAGTGAAACAAGAGACAAAATTGTATCTGATAGGATGTTTTAATCTTCTTTAAATACATTGCATTTTGAGAAATAATATGTACATATGTGATAAAAGTAATGTTTTGCAAGGTTTTAAAAAGTTAAATAAAATTCAATTACTTTACAAAATACATCACAAAATGTAAATCAGTAGACAAAAAAGAGGATAGTTATGGATTATTAATCATACTTATTTTTACCTCTGAAGACAGAAAATCACTTGTGTATTTTATAAACCTACTTATTTACTTATTTTTAATGTATTTTGTACAAGGACTCACTATGCAGTTCAGACTTGTAGTGATCCTACTGTTTTCAGCTTCCCCAGCACTGGGATTACAGCGATGTGCCACCATGCCCAGACTCCGCTGCCTTTGTAAATCTCTAATATCATCTTTGTTTACAATAGACTATTTTGACCATTTGTTATCCACATGCACTTTTAAGCAACTTCAGTTGAATTATATATTTAAGGTTTAGAAGTCACTGGGTGGGTGGAGGAGGAAGATCTGGAATTTTCTCAGGTACTCAGCAATGACTGGAGATACAGAGCAGGATTTTTAAATATTATAAACAATACTAAAATGAATAACAGTTTACGTGTATATGTATGTATTTTCACATGAGCTATTATTTTTAATAGGTTTTTATAAATGGAATGTCTAAACAAATGTTATGTGCATGTTTATTTTCAGAAGTCTGCTACATTATATTCCCAAGAAATTATTACCAGCCAGTGCACCCACGAAGTGTGTACACCTCTGTTGCCCACCCACTCATGCTGGCTTGATATGTTTATCCACTTTAAAACTCTTTTAGTGCTGTGATAGACTAATACTGCATGGTAGAGTTTTGTTTTTTGTTTTGTTTTTGGTTACCCCTGAAATTCATTGTGTAAGTAGCTGTGTGCTACTTTCTTTCTTTTTCTTTTCTTTTCTTTTCTTTTTTTTTTTTTAACTTTCTGCAAAGCTTTATCCCAAAGGGGCTCAGTCCTTCTTGGCAGCTGCCTTCCTCATGGCGGCCAGCACATTGTTCAGCTCCTCACACTTCCTCTTGGCATGGATGTGCATCCCCACCCTTTTATTGATGAACTTGACGGTGCGCTTGTCCTTGGAGACCCTGAGCAGCTCCACGGTGTAGCTGCTCATAGGAGGTGAAGCTGCACACCTCCCGGATCATGTCCCACATGAATTTGGTGTGTTTATTGAGGCGTATGCATGTCAGCTGTGCCTCTGTTTGCTCACATTCTTAGTCACCTTGTGGCCCTTGTTGAGGCCCACAGCCATGGGATAGCAGAGGGCCATGGCTACTATCTTTCTTATAGTGCTTTCTCACTGTGTTTATTTGTACCCATCTCTCATTTCTCAAGCTATTTACTTTGTTTTAATCAATCTGCAGGTCCTCCTGAAGGTCTAGCAATACAAGAACTGCCTCAGTACATGTACAGTGGACTCTGCCTTCTCCCCTCCTGTTTGGAATTGCTTGGGAAGGGCCCACCCAGCTTTTCATGTTTCTGCACTGCTCTTTTCCTTCTCCACTAATTGAACATTCCCACTGCTGTAGTCAGTAAGTCAGAAGTCAAACATCAGAAGAGGTCAGGGAAGGCAAATATGCACTGAGTTTTTAAGTGTACTGAGTGTTCAATCTGTACCCTCTAATTGAATCCCAAACAAATCTAAGAAGTATGAATCATTGCTGTTTTCCTGATGGAAAATAATCAAAATATCAAAATTCAGTCAAAATTGAGAAGGAGACTACAGTAAGTAGTGTGATAAGAAGAGATGTCAGATCTGTCCGACAATCCTGAAATCTGTGCTGCATCTACCAAAACATGCTTTCTTTAGAAACACTTCTGCTAATCTATAGTGCAGAACAGCTGGATTACACCTGGGCCTCCAATGAGATGTGAGTGAGAAAGGTGAATTGGAGATGTAGACTTGTCCATCTCATGCTTTTTTTGAGGATTAAAGCTAGGGAAGTGAGACCACTGGAAAGAGGGATAAATTTATGCCGGCATTTGAGAAAAGACAAGCAAAATGGGAAAGACAGTGTCTCATGTTAATGAGCTAGAGCATGCTAGCATAGAGGAGAGAGAGACCACCTGGGTGTGAATGGGAACAGTGTGGTGAGCTACTGATGACACAAGATGGTTCAGTGGAATAAGCACTTCCTTAGAATAAGAGCTTCCCTGGCAAGTGCAAGGGCCTGAGTTCAATCCCCAGTTTCACCAAAAAAAGAAAGAGAAAGAAAACCGAAAAAAGCCAATTTGGGGCTGGGGAGATGGCTCAGTAGGATATGCATTTTCCTGACAAGTGCAAGGGCCTGAGTTCAATCCCAGGTTCCACAAAAAAAAAAAAAAAAGAAAAAAGAAAAACAATTGCAATGGCAGGGGCTTGAGAACAGTGAGCACCCACGGGCTCTCAGCATGGGATGCCATTCAGGCAGAGGCTACACAAGCTGAAGGGTAGCGCTGTGGGCCCACAGAGCAGAGGTTTATTTGCCCTCACAAGAAGATGCCTTATACTTTGGCCTGTTGATCCCAAAGTAAAGACACGGGAGGCAAGATTGTTAGAAATGGTGGGAACGGGGAGATGGCTTAGTGGAATAAGTGCTTGCCTGCCAAGCACAAGGGCCTGAGTTCAATTTCCAGTTCTGTAAAAAAAAAAAAAAAAAGATTGTTAGAAATGCTTCTGGAAGGATAAAGGGCAGTTATGATAGCTTAGGCCATAGGTTTCTGATAAACTCCATCTGGTACTGTACAAATTAGCTCATTAATCTGCTGTTCTTATGAATGTGTTAGTCTGCAAACATATCACCATCACAAATGAGCCACCTAATGTTTCTCTGAAAAGTGATTTAGCATAAGCATGCCCATCTTAGAGTATGGGGCTGAAAAACAGGTCTTTGCTTGATCGGCTAAATAAAATGAGCCAAAAGTACAATTTGATTTCCAAGGAGCATACATGTCATCTTCTGATATCTGAAAATGAGGTGTCGTCCCCACCTTGGGTACTAATAACATCATGTCATAGTAGAAATCTATTTGCTGTCCCCATGAACTCAAAGAGAAGAAATCCAGCCTATAAATAACTTATGAGCTCACAGATGGAATGTACCTTTGGTTTGTTTTTATTTACAATTATTCACATGTGTGAACACAACTGTGTTTTTCAATTTAATAGTAGCAATTATGACTGCGGAAATTAACTTCTGCATCTGATTTTAAAATACTTTTTGTTGAAGATGAGCTCACCCATGAACATTTGGGAAGAAAAATGAGAAAATGTAAACATCTCTCTCCTGTCTAACTTAATTACCCATTGAGAAGGAATCTTTCTTGCAATATAATGAATATATCCTGGCAAAATGTGATAGTTAAAATGGCTTTGCTGCAGATTTGGAGCTCCCCAATATCATGGCTCCTTCCAAATAAGGGAAACTTTCTGCCTTCCATCAGAAAGAGTCAGGTGGGCTTTTACAATGTTTCTTATTAAACTGAGTTTTCCATAGGCCATTATGATGTGCTGTCCTTTTGCACTGACCAAGTCTTCACTGTTACCACGGTGACCATAGCTGGTCATAAGGTCCAGCACTTTCTTCTCTGAAAAAGAATTTATCTAAATATTTTTAAGAGAGAGCCAGAACTGGGCAATGCTGAGTCCTCCCCTCCAAGCCCTCACAGCAGCCTGCTGTTAATTCATCCACATCGATCTGAGAATAAAACATTAGTGGTGGAATTATTTTTTCCTTTGTAATAGATTCACAAGATGGAGACCCAGCATTGAGCCTCTGCTTCTTGTTCTTCACCAGCTCTGAACAAGGCAGATAGACTCTCCCAGCAAATATGTGAGGGGTCAGGAGGATTGTAGGGCTGGAAAGCAAGGGCCTGGGGGTGGGTGTGATGAAGCAGCAGTGCCTGGAACCACCAGCATGGCCTGCATCACAGGAGCTGCAGCCAGGTGCCCACGAGTGCTGCTGTTGCTGAGCCTACAAAAGTGCCCATGAGCCCAAGGCAGCTTGCAGCCTCCTCCTGGTCCCCAGTAAAAGATGCTGTCTTATGGTAGTGCCATTCAAGTAGGAAAAACACATTCATTCTTTTCATCTCCTTTTTCTGAGCCCTCTAGCCCCAGAGCAGTGAGTACCAAGAGGGTACGGCTAGAGGGCCAGGAAGGCAGATGCCCCCCATCCTCACTGTCTTTCCCATGCTCCTGGGCAAGCTCTCCATGATGGGCCCTGCTGAGATAGCATGAAGTCTGGGATTGGAACTGCAATCTGGAGTGGATACTGTAATTGCTAAATGCAACCTGAGTTGATGTTTGAAAGCAAATGTGAGCCCCTCTTTCCTAGTACTACCCTGTAAAGTCCAGATACTCTCCTGGGATAAAGTTGAAAGGGGCATTGGGAAAGCAAAAGAAAACATGTGTCAATATCTAGCCATGTCTTCATTGCCAACAAATGTGTTATGGTGCTGATATTCTTTTACAAATATTATCAAGACAGCTTGACAATGCCTTGTGACATATCTACCCTTCCTATTTTTTGCCTTACTTGTAATAGAGGAAATTCAAGGAAAACTACACAGTCTACAAAATTTTCTGATCTTCAAAATGCCAAACCTGGTGGCACACATCTGTGACCCCAGCACATGGAGACGAGAGGAACAAAAGTTCAGGCTCAGCCTGGGCAGATTAGTGATAGAGAAAGAAGCTGTCTCAAGGGCCAGACAAATAGCTCAGCAGATTACAGTGCATGCAAGCAGGTACAGGGGCCGGGGATTTGATCCTAGGGCCTGCCATGCCAGGCCCTCCCTTGGGGCACACTGAGATAGCAATTGAGACTGGGTGTGGTGGTGTGTGCCTGTAATTCAAGCTCTTGGGAGTTTGTAAATAGGTGGATTACTATGAATCTGACCTAGTAGTGAGACCCTGAACACCCTGTACACCCTTCCTTAAAATACTGAAAAAAAAAAAGAAAAAGAAGCTGTCTCAAAATTAAAAAAAAAAAAAAAGTAAGTAAGTGAATAAAGGCAATGCCTATGGATGTAGCTCACTGCAAAGGCCCTGAGTTCAATTACTACTAAAGCAAATTCACAAATTGATTGATTAATTAAAATAAAAAATAAGAACCTGTGCCCCAACAAAGCCCATTCTGGATCAGGTCACGGATAAGATCTGGGAAGCAGTGGCTCCCAGAAGGGGAGGTAAAGTGCTCCTCTCTACCAGTCTTTGCTTGCTGTCCTGTCTTTCTTTTCCTCTTCATCCCTTTGGACACCTTTGGACTTGGTCTGGAGAATTGCTGCTTCCTGCCTTCTTGAGTGTCTGGGGAGGCCACCAGAGGTTGGATGCAAAGTCTCTTCATCAATTTCCATCGGCACCCAGTGAGTGAATGTTTAGCCTTGCGGGACCTGATAGGCGGTCTAGTCCCAAGGGCTTGCCCCTCCAGTTAGTGAGGGAGCGGATATTTTAATTTAGGTTCTTTCTACTTCTTGGGTAACTCCCATTTTTTTTTTTAGAGGGAGGCGTGGCTTTCAAAAAGCAGTGAAGGTTGCTGAGGATTCAATGAAACCTCAGCAGCCACTAACTTCCTGCTCTTTAAAGTTTAAAGGGAGAGTGACAAGACATAAACCCTAAAGCAAATTTGCTCTTTGATCAACTACTTTATTTTGTGAAAAAAGAAAAAATTAAAGATCTGCTGTTTTTATGCATTTTACACATCTTGGAACTAAGACCAACAGAGGTCTCATTCCTGATACACATGAGATTCTTTTGTCATCACAGCGTGCTTTCAGGGAACAAAGAATAAAATATAGGCAGGGCACTCAGTTGCATATTGATATTTTCACCGGTTTTTAAAACAGTGGTTTCTATCTTGCCTTTTTATATCTGAGTGGTTTATGTGGCCCATGGTGATGTCTTCAGGGGTGCAATATGCCAGTGACAGTGAGAGGCAGGCTGCCTGAGCATTGCAAGGGCTCAGCATGATGGATTCAGTGTCTTGTCAGGAGAGAGCGGGCGCTAGATGAGGGGAAACATATCTGCAGTGGCAGCTGGGAGCACACCCCTAGCCTTCCTTTGAGTTTTCACTCATATGTGTATCATTCATTTTATAGTCATATTCCAATGACTTCAAAGCCTCAAAATTATTCTGAAATACTGAGTTCTAGTGTTTTTTTTTTGTTGTTGTTGTTGTTTTTTGTTTGTTTGTTTTGCAGAACTGAGGATTGAACTCAGACTCTTGCGCTTGCCAGGGAAGTGCTTAGTCTACTGAGCCATCTCCCTGGCCCCTCTAGTTTTAATATATCTTCATATTTTTTAGCTTTCCAGTAATTTTGGGGGGTTACTGAAAATTGAACTCTGAATCTTCCCCCTGAACTACACCCCCAGCCCTTAAAAACAATTTTAAGGCAGAGTTCCCTCTGTCACTAAGTTTCCCAGGTTGGGCTCAAACTTGCAATCGGACTGCCTCAGCTTCCTAGATTTTGGGACTTCAGCACTCCACACGTGTGCCACGATGCCTGGCTTTAATGATTATTTACCAATTATATTGGACCAGCGATATAGCTCAGCAGACGAGCATATGCTTAAGCAGGTTTAGGTAAGCGTAGGACTGCGGTTCCACCCCAGCACCACATGCCTCACCGGCTCTGCTCTCAGGGCTGGCTGAGGCGGTCACAGAGTCCAGGCGTGGCGGCGCATGCCTATAATCCCAGCACTTGGGAGCTGGAAAACAGGAGGATCACTATGACTCCAAGCTGCATAGAGAGACCCTGTGACAACCAAATGCATTAATAACAACAACAATAATAATACTTTTAATGATTAGTTTAAAATAATCACATTTGAATGCACTTTTATCCCTCAGAAATAATTTTGCTGTTTTGAATATTGGACCCCTCTAGTCCATAATGCTAAGAAGAGTCCTAGGATTTAACATTTTCTAATCTCTCTATTTTTCTTTTTCTTGCTCTCCTTCTCCCTCTCTGTGTCCCCACCCCATACACATACATTTTTTCTGAAACAAATCGGCAATCAGTGAAGAAATCTGAAAACTGAGAAAACTAAGAAGTGATTGTTTTGGCTGAAGGGTTACAGATGTCCGGGAAAAAAAAAGCACACTGCCAAGGACATGGGGACGGGGTGTGGGGACAGATACAACGTTGAATCCACTCTGCATGTGTGCTGTAATCTAAATCCCTTGACTGTGTGACCATCCATCCAGTGCGAAACTAATTCACTGAAGCTATTCAATATTACAATCTAGCAATTAATTTTAAATGGCTTCATTGTTTGAGGGATAGAAAATTTATGAACAGAAAAATAACATATTTTAGATGGTTTCTGAAATCATTAAGATTCCCAAATGTAAGAAAGTTAAACAGACTGTAAGACCATGAGTGAGTGTAGTAGCTGTAAAGATGTGTGCAGTTAGGGAGCTGAGCCTGGCTTCATTTCTCAGACTATACTGATGGCTGTGGGGCCACGTGGGCTCCCTCTCTGGTTGTCTCCGTGTCTCTGCTCTTTCATGACCTCCTCTATTTCCACCCACGCTTTGGGGGTCATTTCCTTCCTGATCCCACTTGGGGTCTGGGGTCCCTCAGGACATCCTGAGTGAGCCCGACTCGAGCCTCAGTGTCACGTAGGACCCTTCTCGTTCCTAAAAGAATGTTAACGTTGGCCCCTCAGTGCATAGAACAGGTAACAGTGAGTCCAGCTTTGCCCTTGTTCCAGTCAGGGCTTCTCAGAATTGGGTAAAGTAAAGGCAAGCACTTTGGGTGTTAAAGATAAGCATAAAAACTCATACTTGGCAGAATGACTGATTTACAATATAATGATAGTAAGTGGCTCCATATACATATTACCTCAGCCCTTATTATGTAGTAGGCATTATTCTGGGCATGGGATGAGGTGTACTAGGGACACAGAAAACCACAAACACACATACACACACACAAAAAAAAAAACACTGCTGCTGTTTGGATTCCATCTTAATGAAAAATTTTAATTATCTATGTTCCATACAGTAAAGCAAATGGTAAAAATTACAATAGGTGTATGTATATAGTTTATATACATGTTATAATAACATGTATATCATTAATATATACATTTGTAGACAACATATTCAGATTTGCTTTTAGTCACTTGTTTAACTGTCAGTGGAATGTGTGTATATGTGTGCGCTGAGATGGAAGTTGGGGTGTTCAGATTTGAAATGGCATTTGACCTACTACCTGTGACTTACCCTCTTCCAACTTTCTGATAAAATGATTACAAACATCCATGCCAAAAAGCTTTAAATTACAAAAGCATTAAATACCAAGGCAGTGATTCAATGCCGGAATATTAAAGAACAAGAAGTTAAATTTAAAACCTAATTGATAGTACCCATCCTATTCTATTATAAAATAAGGTAGAAAGCAATATTGAAGTTCTGCTTGTGCCTGAAATTGCATCTACTATTTCCTCTTACTGTGTTACTCTCCTGTTTTCTGAAAGAAATAGGCCAGCCAAACCCAAGTAGATGAATACTAAAAGAGTTAGAGCCAGGAGGTGTTGGGGTCAGGTAACCCAATGGGACCACTGACCAGAGAACCCACATCACCACCCCCAGGTGCTGCTGAGAACCTCAACCTGCAGGCACTTCCTCCCACAGCATGGCCTATCCTCCTGTGCTGTCCGAATGCAGAGAGGAATGCAGAGGTGCGGCTAACTCTTGTTTCCATGTGCCGTCAATTAAAGTAACAGTCTCTTTCTGAGGCTCCAAATTCAGAGAGCTTGTAAACACTCTTGCAAATTAAAAAAAAAAAAAAGTCAGTGAAAAACCTATTCCTCAGAAGGAAAAAAGGAGAGAGTAGAAGAAAATGTGACAATTTGTATTTGGGGAGTGGGACTTTGTATCACTTGATTCTTTCGCCTTTCCTCTTTGGATGGCCCATCATGCATCATGAGCTGGGCTCCTTCTCTAAGGGAAATCATCAATTTCCTTTTTAAAAAGAATCTAAATCTTTTTTTTTTTTTTTTTTTTTTGGAGGAACTCTGGATTGAACTCAGGCCCTTGTGCTTGCCAGGCAAGCACTTATTCTACTGAGCTATCTCCCCAGCCCAAGAATCTAAATTGTTTTGCATCAGTGCAAGAGAAGATTTTCATAAGGTGCACACTTCCTAAGTACTTTGCCAAAACATATGTCCAAATAAAGTTTTGAGAAAATTAGGGCTCTACTTCTTTATTTCAAGCAATAGTATATGGAAGGAAATGAAATCGACTGATGTTGGTAGATATATAATTTATAGATACAAAATATACTATCTACAGTTTTGAGATTGTTGGGCATATTCTGGGTATAAATGATGAATATTTCTCTAGTTCTTTTTTTAAAAAAATATTTTATGGAGGAGGCAATTTTTAGTTCACAGTAACTTGAAAGAAACATACAGAGGTCCCTGCATATCCCAAACCCTTAGAGGGCCACACCTTTTCCATCATCAATATCCTTTACTAAAGTGATACATTTGTGCAGTCACTAAACCTTCATTAACATGCTTCTGTCTTAAGTCCATAGTGTACAGAGTGTTGTACATTTTGTGAGTTGCACGATTCTGTAATGATACTCATACACAATCATTACATCACACAAAAATGTCCCTGCCATGTCTGCTTCTGATACTTGCTGTACCTCTTCACACCATCTCTGCTCTTGGGTATTATGTGTAGTTTTTCTTTGGCAGCCAGATATAAAGTGGATTATGAGAACTGCTAGAAAGAGTGCTTCTGTAGTGCTGTGATTGGAAGAAAAAGGTTCTACAACCCAACAATTAGGATGTGCTCCTTTGTTGAATCCATTCCTTTGAACACTGAATATCACAAGAGTGTCTCAGATTTTTTTTTTCTCCTGCCCTTGCCTGAAAGAAGGCAGCTAGGGTCGGCTGGAGTCTGGAGTGTCCTTCCTTCCTTCCAGATGGACCTCTAAGGCCTGTTGGAGTTGTAGATTGTCTTTCCCTTAGGTCAGTTTGGCTCTGATTTATAAAAAACAAACAGCATGTCAGGCTCCAGTTAAGGAGGTTCTCCTGAGGGTAGATCTTGCTAAAAAGGAAAAGTCTTCTGGGATATTTAAAGCTATTTACTTTTAGTGTCCAATTGCCAGAAACTGAAGGGGATTTTCCTTTAATGTTCACTGTGACATCCTCATCAGACTCCTAGAGAAACAGTACCCTGTAGTCTTACATGTTCTATGAATCTAAGAACTGTTGATTTTTCAGTTTGCTACTTGTTCTCAGGGAAGGTGGTAACTGCCATGTTTGGTACATGTGTACCGGAAGTGGGATCACGTTACTTTTTAAACGAGAAATAAATGACACATGAACTAGTCTCAATGGTTAACTTATCAACAAATATCAATGAAACTATCAACGCGGGACAATTTATTTGGATACATCTACTCAGCGAGACCTCATAAAAGGACAAACATTCACCCACTCCATCAACACTTCTCTTGGTGCTAGTTATGGCATTTAGCGCTCTTAAGAGGGCCAGTTCTGCTCATGATTGTGGGGACACTGCAGGTTCAGATATGCTGTCTGGTTTACAGGGGGCTGAGGTCAGGCTGAAATCTGAGTGCTTATGGATACACATATGTTTTCATTCAAGTGAGCTATTATAACAATATGTACAATAATAGCATAGTGACACAATATTTATATGTAATATTAACATCAGCATCAGGATGTTTGATAAGGGGTTTACTTCATTAGTGGATACAACTTCATTATTGATGGTCCCAGCCCTGAATGATTACTAATTCAGCTGCAGTGTTTATATGGACATGGAAAAAGAAAATCAGATACTTATGCCTATTTTCTTTCTTTCTTTCTTTCTTTCTTTCTTTCTTTCTTTCTTTCTTTCTTTCTTTTTTCAATACCAAGGATTGAATTCAAGAACTTTCACTTGCCAGGCAGGTGCTTATGGCACCAAGCTATATCCCCAGCCCCATTTATACCTATTTTTAAGACTCAATATTGATTTCACCAATAATATTAGTAGAATACTCAGTTTCTTAAATATATAGTTTGATTCAGCTTTGAATTTTGAGGTTTGATTTTTCAAACCTATTCAAGAGCCTATCTAACACATATTGGAACCTTGGGATTTATACTCCAACATTTAGATGTTAATTATCGTGTTAGTTACTTTTTGCTCATTGCTGAGACAAAAATCCCCAACACTCAGAAAAGGGAAAGGTTTATTTAGCTCAAAGTTTGTCTAAGTTTCAGTCCATAATCACTGGTTCCGAGGCAGAGTGGCAGAGGAGAAATAGTCCATGGTAGACAGAAGGTAGCAAAGCAAGTGAGAGGTATTAGCAGCTTTGTTTCTATCCCTTGTGTATTCTATCTAGGCTACTGGGTTTAGGACCATGCCAAACCAATCAGTGGACTGAATTAGTTACCAAGTACCTTTAATCCCAGTGTTGTACTGCAAGTCCATCATAGTCTATGACCACATGAGGCTTTGGGAGCAGATCAAAACACAAGCTACTGCAATTATAAATTATGATTTTTCCTTAATAAGTAGCATTTTTCTCTTGATAGCTGTTCCAATTATACAGATAATACATGATCATAGTAAGAGTGCCTTTTAAATTTTTAAATTTTAAAAAGATTCCCTTTTAAAAATTTAACAAATTAAGAAATACATAATATATAAAAATCCTTTTTTTTTCTAATGAGCTGAATGGTTTGTTTTTAGTAGTTTGTTGTTTTGACACCACAAAAGGAACCAATTTGAGGAACACAATTTGGTGACAATACAATCAGCATTGGACGACTATCACCTGTGTCCAATTCCGAGCTATTTTCATCAGCCCCAAAAGAAATAGAAGCAGCACACAACCATACCCAGCAGTCCCCACCACTGCTTTGCTTCCTGTCTGTGGACGTCCTCATGCTAGATATTCCATAGCAATGTCAGCTTCTTTCATTTCGCATCATGCTTTGCAGGTGCCATTTCATGCACCAGGCCTTCTTTGCTTTTTATTGTTTGTTCATCAGCTGATGGACTTGTAGGTAATTTCCTGCTTTTTGTATTTTTAAGTGCTGTCTACATCTATCTCAGAGGTGGTTTGTCAGAAATTTGATAGATACGGGCTGGGGAGATAGCTCAGTAGAATAAATGCCTGCCTGGCAAGCTCAGGGTCCTGAGTTCAATCCCTGGTAACCCTCCCAAATAAATTGGTAGGTAGCCTTCTGGTTCCTTTTCTTTGCAATGATATATATATATATATATATATATATATATATATATATATATATATATATATATCATATATATATGACATGTCGTATACATATATATGTGTATGTGTGCTAATGAACTCATATTCAAGATATTATTCTTTAAAGCTGATGGTATTTTAATAGTCATTATTTCACACATTTTATCTAAGTCATTTTAGGAGTCCATAATATTCTATGAATTTCAAATTTTTGAAGCATATTGTGAAAATATTTCTGAAATATGAGACAAAGCTTTAAAATGTTTTTTTCAGATATAAAATATTCCATTTTCTAAGAGTTGTCTATTATTACTTTATCACTTTTTTGTCATTTTCTTTATTTTGATCAATCATAGATCAGGTGAAGAATCTATGGTTTTAATATTTTATTTATTAATTTTACAGGGCTGAGAATTGAATCCAGAGTTCCATGTGTGCTAGGCCAGTGCTCTACCGACTTTTTATTTCTAAAACTCAGATGTAAGAATATATGACAGTAACTTGGGATAAGCTCTCTTCATATTCTAGTTATCTTATATACTATAACTTACCCCAATAAGTTAAAATTATAAATAACTTGCTAATATTTGCACACAACAGGTAATGAAATTATATCTGAAGGAGATTTAGTAAGTAGTCAGAATTGCATATAGGGCCGGGGAGATGGCTCAGTGCAATAAGCACTTCCCTGGCAAGCGTAAGGGCCTGGGTTCAATCCCTAGATCTGAAAAACAAAACAAAACAAAACAAAAAAACCTGGTATCGAGAGGTCACATCTGGAAGCTTCAGGACAGCATACAAACTTGACTTTTTCTTCTTGAAACTTGTGGATTATAGAAATATTAAGTGTTTTCTTTGTATTTAACATTAGATATTCAAACTCTTCCAATTCCAAAAAATGTTAAAGTAACTAGCAGCAAGCATTCTAAATATTCTAATTGTGATATGAATTATGTTTAAAGATATGTCTTTCATTTTCTCTAAATGTATTTATCTATCATGTAAGATTAGAAGATCTGTGCCCAGGGACATAGCTCAGCAGCACAGTGCCTACTCGGTAAACATAAGACCCTCAGTTCAATTCCCAGCATGCTCCCCCACAAAAAATCCAAAAATGATTAGAAGATTCTAGCTTTGGCTGCATAAGCTGAAATGACTTCTAAATAGCTAAGTATTAGCTAAATTATGGACATTTTCAAGCAAGGTTTAAGACAGGGCTACTAATTTTTTTCCCCGTTTCAATTCATGGTTGTTTCCTTGGTTATAAGAATGCGTAGAAATTAAATACACCAGCAACTCACTGAGACATGACGCAGTTCTCTGACGCTTAGCAGCTGAAGCCACGGGCACATGAAGGCCTCCTCTTATTTCAGCTGTGAATGTGCTGAACAGGCAGCCTCAGTCTCCGCGAGGACTTACCAGCACGAGAAAGTCGTCACTCTCAATGTGGTTATTAATTAACATTTACACAGTGCCAACTGCATCTCTGGTGTTCTAAATACACAGAGGAAACTGCTGTTCCTCTTCAGAGAACAAGGACAGGAGAGAGGATTTGCTTTTAAAGGCTCTCTTCCAGCTAGAAGACAGGACTCAGGAATGTGCTGTAGTCCAGAGTCATTTGTCACACTGGAAAGCCACACTCATCAGCTTATTAGCTGAAGACATAAAATGAAATAAAAAGTCAACCATGATGTGCATGGTTATGCATAGCACACACACAAGTGAAAATATCCATTGTTTTCATTTTTAGAACTTTTTATTTTACTGTATTTTAGGGAAGGGTCTACAGGGTATTCAGGATCTCACTACTAGGTCAGACTTATAGTGATTCTTCTGTTTACAGCCTCCCAAGTGCTGGGAATACAGGCATGTGCCACTACACCCAGTCTCAATTGCCATCTTAGTGCACCCTGGGATGGGGCCAGCATAGCAGGCCCTCAGATTGAACTCCTAGCCCCTGTGCTTGCTTGCAGGTGCTTTTCTACTGAGCTATTTGGCTGGCCCTAGAAAACAATTCGTTGCCTTTTGTTTCCAGGCAAGAAGTTACATTCCTGAAGACAACCAAGTGACTGTCACTTCTATTCCCTTGTATATAACATATTTATACTATTACTATATAGATAGAACATGCATAGATAAATTTTATATGGAAATATATTCACATACAATGAAAGAATAACATGGGGTATTGGCAACTAAAGGAAAAAGAGCAAACAAGTCTCTTAAAAAAATAGGGACTTTGCTAAAATATCTTGACTGATGATTCATACAAAAGTAATTTAAAAAACGTCTTTTAGGTCCTTGTCATTTAATGTCAAAATACAGGAGGGACTTAAGTTTATTTGTTCTTTGGCCAACATTGATACTAGTCTACAGATTGTACTGGAATATGCCGATGACAGATAAGTGTGATCTGTAGAATTATGATCACTTTCTGAAAGTGAAAATGGATGAAAAGGGAAAATCAATGAGCAAGACTTGCCCTACATATGGAATAGCTACGTGACTTCAGGATTTAAGAAACACCCAAGTTCATAAACTAGGGTGTGGCCTTATCATGGTATGTACTTATTGTATTATTGTACAGGTGTAATGTACTTATTGTAAAGGAAGTACAGGTGTAATGTACTTATTGTATTATTGTAGAGGAAGCTGTAATTGAAAGAGTTTGGAGAGAGTGAGATCTTAAAACTGATAAGAGAACCAAAAAGCTATGCCTATGAAATTTTAATCCTGTATTCCTACTGCTAGATTTTTATAAAGTTTGTTTTTAATGTAATTTAACTTAATATTTTAAAAATAGTTTTTTGGCTGGGGAGACAGCTAGGTGGTCTAAGCACCTACCTGGCAAGCATAAGGACCCAGGTTTGATCCCTAGTACTGTTTGCTGTGCCTGCCCCAGAACCCCAGGTGTGCCATGGAGGACACCAAAACCAGGTGTAGCAGTGATGCCTATAATCCCAGCAGTGGGGAGGCCAAGACAGGAAGATCATTGCAAGTCTGAGTAGTGAGACCCTATATCAAATAAATAAATAGATAAATAGACAAATCATTCTTTGAAAAAAAATGTTTTTTAAAAAACCAATTTAAGACTGGTAAAAGCAGTGCTCTTTTGGTTGAAACTCCATCAGGTACCCAACCTGCTCTTTACCTCTTGGTTGGTCCAGCATGACTTATAACACCACGGGATTCTTGCCAGCATAATTTGAAAACTGTAAGGTCCAATACAAATTTCCAGAACAGTAGGATTCAAGGGAACATAATTGGAAAACTATAACTCTTAATGATCATTATACCCTAATCATGGAATGTCTTTATTGGAAATTTCATAGGTGGGCTGGCCAAATAGCTCAGTGGATTGATGCACTTGCCAGCAGGCACAGGGCCTGAGGTTCCATTCCTGGACCTGCAGAGCCAGCCCTACCCCCAGGGCACACTGAGATGGCAATTGAGACTGGGCGTGGCGGCGCACGTCTGTAATCCCAGCTCTTGGGAGGCTGTAAATAGGCAGATCACTCCAAGTCCAATCTAGTAGTGAGACCCTGAACACCCTGTAGACCCTTCCCTAAAAATACAAAAAAAAGAAAGAACATATGGACACTAGTCAGTTGCTATTTTTTTTTTTTTTTTGTTCTGAGTGTCAGTGTACTACTCACTCTTTTGATGAAAATATTGATAATTTTGGTTTGCATTGAGTTTTTACTATATTAATAAATCAATATACCATTTTTCTTATTATTATATGGAAGTGGTAAATGTAATTCTATCCTTGAAAGACCAAGTTTAGCTTTTCAAAATCTGCAAAATCAGCAAAACAAAATCGCACATGCTCCAGCGGAGCCGCGGCCATAGCTGAGGCGACCTCGCCAAGATCATGCCGGTCTGTGATGCTCTGCTCCTCATTCAAGCACCTTGGTTGGCTGAAACAGTGCAGCTGGATTGGGATTTCAAAAGGATTATGATTTTTTTTGATGTTCCATAAAAGACAATGGCCTTTTAGGAGACCGAGACAGAAAAATAGTACTCTCCCCTGTCTATCCCATTCATCTTTTAGAATTTGTTTTAAAATTAGAAACCTGTTGGTTCTGTTATTTCTTGAACATTGCACATTTATCAAATGCCAGATCTTGTTTTAAATATCAATTTGTAATCTAGTGATCATCGCTTTTAATACGTTGACTGCAGTATACGTAGAATACAAACCCTGGAAATGAGCTATTTCCGTAACAGAAGCATACCCTCTTACATTTATTGTGCCAAGTCTGTAGAAGTATTCAATTTAGGTGTATTAAAGCATAGTATTAGTTCCCTGAATTATACATTTATTTCCTTATGACTCCACAAGTAGAAATTTGACTTTTCTAACACTATATAACAGAGATTCTCAGCTGTATTTCCTTTCACTCTGATTTGTTATACTTCTTCTGACAGGAACAATATATACAAAGAAAAATTTTTATATCTGAAAAGTTCACTTAAAACCACCTCGGTATGAAAACATTTTAAATTTTGCTTTAATGACTTAATGACTATTTTTTAGAAAATTTATAAAGTGCTTCACTTATATAATTGATCACAAATAGAAATGTAGCCAACAATTATTAAACATTGAATGGAGAAAGATGCAGATAAATATTTGACATGAAGTATTTGATGAGCAGAAAGGACCAAAGGAAGGAAGGAAGGGTGGAAGAGAGTAAGGAAAGAAGGAGAAAGGAATGTCAAATAAATAGTGCTTATTAAAATGAAAAACAGGGGCCAGGGAGATAGCTCGGTAGGATAAGTGCTTGCCTCGCAAATGCGAGGGCCTGAGTTCAATCCCCAATTCCACCAAAAGAGAAAGACAGAAAGAAAAAAATATTTATTTCTTCATCCTTTTTTATCTTTGTATTTGCTACTTTGCCTGAAGTCTGATTCTCTTACATGAGATAAAAAGTGAATGTTGGTTTTGAAAAAAGTTAAATCAGTATTCATCATTAATATTACCACCATCACCATCAATGAAAACTAACCAGTGTCAAATATTCCGAATTCTGTCCAGATCTGCTACCAGGATGCATGACAATGGAAAAACACTTTGCAAGATTCATCATAAAATAATGTCAATATTGGTATACTCACCTCATCATGAATCTATGAAACTAATATATGTAAAAAATCAGAAAGCATAAAACTAATGCAAATTGATATTCTTTTTATAAAATGTATTTGATTATTACAGGGTCTTATTACACAGCTCAGACTCATAGTGATCTACTGCCTAAACAGGTGCTTTAGCCCACTGAACTATCTCCCCAGCCTGATATTATTATTCTTATAGAACTGCCCAGATGTTCTATTAGGAGCTGTGGGGCTAGACTTCCTTGGTTGTCAACTCTAGTTAAGATAGTTATATTACTAGTTGCTCTCTATCTTGTATTATGAGTAACTACTTTGTAGATAACAATACTCAATGTGCTAACCATTGTTACTCTCCTACAATCTGTTTTTGAAATTTTATACCATTGTTTTTATTGTTTGTTTTTCTTTAAAATAAGAAAAGGGCTGGGGAGATAGCTTAGTAGAATAAAAGCCTGTCTGGCAAGCGCAGAGTCCTGAGTATCGCATAAATAAAATAAAATAAAATAAAACCAAGGAAAAACAATATATGATAAGTAAAATCTTGACTTTCTAGCAAGCTGACTAACCTCTGAGCACCTCAGTTCTTTCATGTGTAGAACAGGGGCAGTAACTGCCCTTAAGATAATAACATTATCTTAAGGATTAAATGACATAATTTTGTGAAGCTCTTAGAACAGAGGCCAGGACATTGTCAGCACTACTATCTCTTAAATAGTAATTTTAAAACCTACTATAATATTTTTAGTTATTCTATGATGTTTGATTACAGGCTCTCAAAGCTTGTTAAAAACAATTGAATCTGAAGTTTACTGAGTTAGATAAGACACGATCCTATGAAAGAGATTTAGACCTTTTGGGTAAAAAAAAAACTGGTGTGAGGACCCCATGTAGGCCATCTGGAATGCAAACAAATGTTCACAGCTCCTTTTTCCCTTACAGTGCCTTCTTTGTGAAGCTCCAGTTCAAGCTGCACTTAAAGAAATCACTCAGTTCTTTCTCCTCCAGGAATGAGTGGATCTACTAGGATCATCATGTGTTCAAATCACAGCTGTCAGTTTTGAAAACTAGGCATATTTCTTCACCCTTGGTTTTGAATGCGCGGGATGTGCCGTCCCCCAACCGTGAATGACAGCGTCTGTGTAGACGGGCCCTCACTGGGGAATCCTGACTAAGGCTAGAGGCATAATGCATTAAGTGTTGTTGGTATTCCATTTAATATTCAGCAATTCCATAAAAGCCTCCGTAACTACCTAAGTTGAAAGCGATACATTCCTACTGAGTACACCACCGCTAGGCAGAGCTCATTCTCTTACTGAGTCCAGACAAACACCATTTAAGCGCCAACCTACGGATTTCCAGAGTTTACTATTTTATTCTTGCTCCAAAATGGCATCAACAGTGATGGAGCGCTTTCGGGGGATTATTGGACAGAATTTTTTTTCTTTCTTTCTTTCTTTTTTTTTTTTTTTTTTTTTTTTTTGTAACAAAAGAGCATGCTGGGGGAAGTGCGAAGCAGACTTCTCTGTGCTTTCTAGCAGCCCCTCCTCCAGCCTCCACGCCCCCTGCTCAGCCCTTGCTTTATGAGGTGCGCAATTGCGGCCAAGCCTGACCGACTTCTAATCAGGCTTGCACGGAATTTCCTGTCCAGAATGGCAGTATGGCCATATCTATAGCTAAATCCCTACAAAGCTTCTAGGAAGCAAGTGCCCCCAATTCTCACTCCTTTTTTTTTCTTTAAAAAGACCAGTTGACCATTGTCATTTGCAAAATTCTCTGGAGACTTCTTTTCTTTCCTTTCTTCTCATTGGCCAGGGTGGCAAACAAAGCAAAAGCCTCCCTCTGTGTGAATAGCTATTCGTTCCAGGTGTCATTTCTCCATGAGGTAATTTGCAGTTTCCCTGCTGTTTCCCTCTTCTTGCCTGGTAATTCCTTACTGAAAGAAATCTCCTTCAGGGTGAGCTCTTCCTTTAACCCCTTTGGCCTGGGCTTCTTCGGAAGCTAGCGAGGAGCGCGGCTCTGCAGTTTCTGCGAACCCACCTAGAGGGCCCCCTTGACGCCACACAGCCCCTGTCAGGCACCAGGCTGCGGCCGGAGCGGACTGCTGCAGAGTTATTGTACAGTACCGCGGAGCCTCGAGCGTCCTGGGCTGCTGGGCTGGGGCGGCGGAGCCCGAGCACGGGAGGCAGCTGCGACGCTTCCAAAGGTTCTGCTTGCTGCAAATTCGGCGCTGGGGGAGTCCAGCGGGAGCCTGTTGCCATTGTGTTTTAAAAGCATGCAAGGTCTGTATGATTTGGGCATGAGAATCTTTCCGATGTCAGAGCAGCAGAGTAAATGACAGCTACCGGGAACTGAATTTGGGATAAAGCAAAGAGAGAGAGAAAGAAGAGAAAAGAAAGACAGCAGGGAAAGAAATTCTTAGACAACATCTGACTTGGAGCTGTGAAATTCGTTTGCCAAGACAAAATATGAAAAACCCACACATGGGTCTGATAACAACAAATTAAAGGGCATTCTGCAGTGAAGAATCAATAGCTTAGTCATTTTACTTCCAGGGAGCAGACAGCCTTATTATGAGGTTAGGCGGCAGAAGCAGTTTTCACCCCCACAGCACCTTCTGAAGTCATGATGATTGCTAATGGCAGTCCTGTCCTGCAAAGCAGAAACTGCTCATCACCTTCCTACTTGTGTAGCCCAAACCAGCCAGTCTGAGATTTGGGGAGGAAGCTGGCTTCGGTCAGGCGTGTGCGGTGCCAGCCCCTCCGCTCAGGTCTTTGTCCAACAGACCTCAGACAGCACCACTGTGTTCCAGTGACAACATCTGAATATGTACCTAAGAAAGAAGAAAAAGCAATATTCATTTCTAAAAGACATCATGGCTCAGCAACCTGAAGTTTTCCATCTTCCTTCGAATGCTCCTTTAATGTGGATAACAAGAAACTGTTTTCTGACTCCGCTCTTCCTACATTGCACAGTCCTTCCTGTGAGGATGCATTAATTTACACTCTGGATTTTATTGGATTTTACTGGGACCATATTTGCCATCTCTTAGGATTAGTATCTGGACTGGTTATATTAGTATGTTGACTGACTGGTGGAGCCGAGAGATGGACCCATGCCTGCAGTGCTTTGTAATGCTCCTTTCTTCAAATCCTGTAAGGGCTTTTGCTAATGCTATTTGTTTTTGGGGGGGTATATTTTTGGGGATTTAATACTTGTTGCAATAATTGCCCATGATAGCTGCTCAAACAAGAAAGTTGGAATCCATCTATGAAAATCACTACACTAACCTAGGAAACGAGGAAAATATTGAGAGATCTGCGAACATGATGCACGTGAATAATTTCCCCTTTAGAAGGCATTCCTGGATATGGTGAGTAATCAATATCTGCTTTAGTTGGTAAAACTCAGATACCATGGCAGGTTCCAAAGAGGACTGCTCTAGAAAAGGAGCTGGAATTCAAGGAGAATAAAAGTAAAGCCTGGGAAAAGCCAAAGGTTGCCTAAGAAAGTATTGGTTATACAATAAAAAGATCACTTGCTAATATAAAACATCCAAATCAAGTATGAAGAGATGACAACATGTACAATTGTTAGCGTTTTGTGGTTTTTAAAAGAAGAGGGTTTAGGGTGTTTTGAGACTGGCAATTAATTAACTGATAAATAATGGGGAAGGGAAGGTTTGAGATTTTTCTGTTTTGCTTTATTTGAAAATTTCCTGGGAGAGGGAACATATGCATTTCTGATATATACTACCAATTGGCCTGAATATCTTAAGAAGGTTAAGGGAAACTTACAGTGCTGACTCAATTTTAAATAATTCAGATGCCTGTTAGTGTTAGTGTCACACATTTAAGAATACTTTGGGTATTCAAGAAAGATTTATACTAATATGAACCAATAGAATTCCAGGAGAATTCTAACCCAGGAATCATAAAGTGCTCAAATTCTTGAGGAAGTTACTTAGAGCCCAGATATTTGGTCCTGTGTGAAGGCTCAATGGTCTCTGAACCTGAGGTATTATGGGCCACTTCTTGTTGGACCTTGTGGATAAACATGCACAGGAACTGATTCCTGAGTATTGTAAGGGCAAAGATTGTCATGTTTTAAACTGGCCCTTTTAAATATGGCTTTGGGTGATCTGGATTCATATTATCATAACAGAAACTTTGTGAATGCCTACAACATATTTTAAGGTTTTCTGTTTGCCAGCATGGGATGCTTCAGTTACCCTATTGTGTTTGATCTTCAAAGCATATTTCTGTGGTAAATATTGTGGCTGGACACAGAATAACAGGTATTCTAATCGAAGTTTCTGAGGGTTTTCTAGCTTTGATGACAGGGTCTTCAATAAAAGCTTCTGGGTGGTTTGAGACATCATTCACTGGTTGCAAGTCCAAGTGAAGAATCAGCCCTTTTGTGTGCTGCATCAACCAAATCACCTGCTGGTTGGTTCCAGCTAAAAAGATATTGCAGAGAAGGATGGAGAACATCGTCTGTCACTCTAAGCAGATGCCCATTTTCTAACCTAGGAGGACATCCAGAATGAGTGCTGTGGCGTATCTGCTTTCTCTGCTGGCCCAGCCGCTGTCCCCAGCTGTCACGTACTTGGGAGGGTGTCTGGTGCTGGGCCTCCAGACCTCAGGGCCCCTTTCCAACTGCATCTCCAGAGTTCTCAACTCATTAGGAGGCCTGGTGCTGTCACCTTGCTTGGCCTGTTGGTGAGGGTCCAACGTTAGCAGTAAAGTTCTTGTCATTCTTCCACAAAGGCACACATCAGTAGCCTTTATCCTTGACATTCAAAGTCCTGGAAACATTCCTTGACCCAGGAATCTGTCAAATATTTTTTTTTCTTCCAGACTGTATGCCATGCTTTAAGATACATTTAGGGGGTAAAATTGTCATTCTCATTTCTGGAAAGTGTGTCTGGCCACAGCACAGCACAGCACTTTTCATTTGAACTCAGTCTGTCAGATGTGTATTTGATGTGTTGTAATAGGTAGGATGCACATACTTTTGGAAAGCTTCACATCCTGAAAACCTTTTGTGCTGTTGCATCAACCTCACCTCTACTTTTGATAGAAAGAGAAATGAGCAATTCGACTCTGTAGCTTTGGGAAGAATGCAAATTTGCTTATTCATGCTCCTCTTGATGTGTAATATGTATGTGTGAAAGCTGTAGAGTTTACAGTCCTGTTGTTTTTGTCTTGTACCTGAAACTGTGCCACCCTTCATCTGTTTCACTGTGTGATCTATCAGTTGCTGTTGTGTCACCCTGAGTCCATGAGGAATGTGAGTGCTCTGTGCATCATTTCTTCCCTAAGTACCTTAGAAGGATTCATCAGTGAGACATTAGACTCAAAGGAGGAAGGTGGTGGTATGTTGTTGTTCTTGTTTTTTAGGTGACCCACTTAGTGTTCTGCCTAGTTCTCAACTTCCCTCTTCGCTGTTTTTCTTTTACTTATATGCTCACCTTTCAATATTGAACATAGAGATTCTAGGTGTTTATTGACTCCTCCCTTTAACCTACAGTGTGAGTCTATGTTAAATCAAATTGTATGTGTACGAGTGTTCGAGTATTCGTGCTAAGAAGAAAATGCTTCCCAAGTTGTATTTTCCTCTCTAAAGCTTCCCCCTTTCTTCATTCTCATAGAAACTCTCAGGCTCCTGCCTTAAGGGTGGCATGCCCACCCTGACCCCCCTCATGCAGTCATCACAAACTCATCATTCACTGGTTGCAAGTCCACATGAAGAATCAGTCCTGTTCCTTGGCTCACTAGAACACTACAGTGAGAGCTACAGTAGGAGTGCCGCAAAGAGTGTGTCTTTCTTGTTTGACACTACATTAGAAATACTTGCTGGAGGATTTTATTATGAAGGCTTTTTTTCATTACACTTTTCAGCTCTTTACTGCCAAGCCAAACAAAGATAAGGGCTTGCCTCACTGTATAAACACAGCCCATAGAGCTCCTATGTTTTACTCTGGTTAGTCCCAAGCAGAAACTGGTAGCCTGGCCATTCTACATGGAGTCTGGGTTGGTTGAAAGAGGGGAAATGCAAGTCAGCTTTCTAGGAATTTAAATTTCATCTTGAAGCAATAAGAGTACTCATTAGAAATGTCATGACTTGCAACCAAATATAAGAGTCTGTGAAGAAGGCTATAATATAGACTGAGTGACATCTAGCATGTTTTTGTAAATTGTTACATACAGTCCATTAATTATTGTTATTATTTAATTAAATTATTATGAAATTTTATTTTATTTTTCATAGAAGAAGAATATTTTTGTGTTTTCCCTGTTAATATCTACTTGTGTTACATTAAAGTGATGTTTTTTTAAAAAATAGTGACATAATATAGTACAACATATATCCATACCTTATTTAAAAGGTATGTACCAATGTTGTACAACCTGATATGTGACAAGGTATTCATTTTCTCTGCAGAATAATTTCATCCCAGGGCTATAGAGAATACAGCAAAATTATGAAATTTGGGAGGCCATTTATAGTATTGGCATACCTCTGTACTCTTGCTATAATAGACTGAGAGGACAGTGGAAGAAAGAATCCAGAGCCGCTACTGAGGGTAGTGTGTTCAGCGCTGTGGCCAGAGCGCCCGTTGAGGACACCAGAGGAAGATGTGGGAATAGGTGGATGGGGTTGACTATTTGCTTATATGTAGGGCTTCATTTTTTAAGGGCCGGATTAACTTTAAGGGCCACATTTGATTACTCATAATGTCTTTGTGATGCTGACACCTAATTCCAATCAAAAGGTAAACGGGGGTGATCATGGCACCTTGGTTCAGCAGGGGGACTTTTCTCCCTTCTTTCCAGTCCCCATATGCTTTGCTTGAATCCTTGTTTTCCAAGCATTGGCTTTCATAAGTCTCACTTAACAGGTTACAGTGCAGAGATGTTGCTCCATCCAACTTAGAAACATTCTCTCTTGGTTTTTTTTTTTTGTTTGTTTGTTTTACATGAATCCTTTCCAAAATAAAGCAAAGTATAAATCAATACATGAATAAGTATGTACATATGGATGTATATATAAAGCTAGCCCATAAATAAATATTCAGACAGCATCAAGATGGTCTGCTTTTTAGTAAAGGAATAATTCTTTTCTAGTTATTTAGTCTCATCTTTAGGATTTCTCTTCCCTTCATACTTTGAAGCTAAAGGAACTCAAACCAACAAGTACAATTTCCAGAATCTATGTTATGACCAATATAAACTCACTTATTTTGTTTGAACTTCAGTTGGTGAGAAACATGTTGATTTTGCTGGTGGTTTATGTACTGAAAGACAGAACATACTATCTCATGAAAAATAACGGATTCTGTCCACTTTGGTCAACCTATAGTTCTTTCTGCACCCACTTGACTTCTAAGGACATCATAGATC
This sequence comes from Ctenomys sociabilis, assembly GCA_004027165.1. Lineage (NCBI taxonomy): Eukaryota > Metazoa > Chordata > Mammalia > Rodentia > Ctenomyidae > Ctenomys > Ctenomys sociabilis. The sequence goes on along the minus strand of PVKA01000131.1, from coordinate 9,512 downwards.
TGCTGACTTTACTTAAGGGCTATCTGTTTCTCTGGGTGACAAAAACATTCAGAAATTCTAAAATCCAACCCCAGACACCAGGTTGATTCTAAATCTCATTGGGGCTGAATAGTTTATTTGGACACACATATCATCTGTAAAGTTTAGGGTCACAGTCATGTCAACTCATCTTGTTCCCCAATCTGAGGGACTCAATAGTACATTTAGGTCATTTTGAACCCAGAAGTTCAGATTCAGAATTAGGGAAGCAGAAGTTTTCCCATTAGATGACATTTTGATCCCGTTTAGCATATTAATCGGCTGTTGACTTTCTCTTTCACTGTCTTGTTTTGCTTCTAGTTGAACTCTTCCTGCTGGTAAATAATTTAGAGTTTATAAATGGAAGTGAAAATTCATATTTTTTCTATTTTAATGTGCAAAGTAAATTTGATTAAGAATGGCAGAAGAGGGGAGGAACACTGCCCTCAGAGTAGTGCCCACCAATTGTGGAAATTAAGCATAATACTTACAGTCTTTCTGAATTTGCAAAATAGTTCATGCACTTTAAATTACTGACAATTTACATTCTTAATTTATTTGAGCTGATGGCCCTAGCTGAGGAGGTCTTGGGAAATCTCTGTCGACAGAAGAGAAGAAAATATTATCTTCTGTCATATGAAAAAGATCAACTATGAATTTCAGGTGCTTAATTTCTATTAGATTTTTCACTTTGTAGCCAAGCTGTACATGTTTTAATCAACTCTCTCTGAGTTACTTCCATTCAAGCTCAGGTCTTCCAAACAAAAGGAGAAGAGTAAGGGAAAGAAGAAAATAGTGCCAAATTTTGATGTGGAATTTTAGCCAAAGGGACTCAAAAATAGTGTTTCACTCATCACAGTAAAATCCCTCTCTCCTTCTTCTTCTGCACCAATCACATCCCGCAAAAGTTAACACTGCTTATAATTTGGTCCAGCTACAGCTTCATCCCACCTGTTTCACAATAGCCCAAGGATCTCTCCAAGCTGCATTTGAGTACTATGACTGCTCATCACCAGATGAATTATCAATGGCATATCCTTCAGAAAAATAGCCCACAAACACACCCAAGGCAGCATAGTTCAGCTAAGGACTATGCAAATTTGGGCAATATAAAACTTTAGTGTTGTATATGATACAGTACAGAGACATACAGGCTTGTCTGTATGTGTGTTTACATCTACATATGTGGCTTAGAAGATGGATAATCTGGCCTTTATATAGTCAGTTTATTTACCCTGTGGGTAGAGGGGATCAAGGCCTCTAACTCTGTTCTGAACCTGATATCACTGTTGTGTAACTCTGCACTCACTGGGCCCGTCACCAATGTGTCAGTAGATTTTAAAGAAAATCTTATATAACACATTCATAATGGAAATTAGAATGTTGTCACTGATGTTTCTAAAAGCACTCATGTGAATTTTCTTAACATGTGAGTAGCACGAATAACATGGGGCACTCCATTCCAATCGACCTCTTCTTCTAGTACCCCAACTTTTCATATGAATCACATGATTTGATAGTGACCACGACTTTCTTACTCTCTTCTCTTTTTGCAAAAAAAAGAGGAAGGTAATTCATGTGGAGGTTAAGTAACTTACTCAAGGGCACATATTTATCACTTAGAGAACCTGACTGGAGAGGACCTCAAAACTAAGCGTTGGGGCCAGGGAATAAGTGCCCTGAGTTCAATCCCTGGTTCCACAAAAAAAAAAAAGAAAAAAGAGAGAGAGAAATAAACTAAGTGTTTCCTGGTTGCAAAGCTCATCACCATACTATTTTCATGTCAGATGGCCTCATACCCTTTCAGTGAACCTTCTGGAACAGATTGGCAGTAAACAAAAAAACAAACAAACAAACAAAAAAATCAGATTCACCATTTATTTAGCCGGTGGGGTAAGCCTGCAGAATTTTGTTGAATGTCAATGGGCTTTTCTTGAGAAGCTTATTAATGTTAGGACTATGGTCTCTGTCAGCAACTTTTGGTGAGTTCTCAGAGTGAGAATTTTTGCAAGGAATTTGCAGTGAACTGTGTTCCTGGGGCCATTCTGGTCCATGGGATCATTCCTGTTAATTAGTAAAAGGTGCTTCTCTGGCAGGTATCTTAGGAAAGCTGCCATACTATGGGCAGAAGAATAAGAATTGCAAACTACTGTGCTTCGAGAAACGACAAAGCCTCTGCACAGAGCTAAAGGTCCCCTGTCCTCTGGGCACAAGTGTGGAGAGAGGGCCCAGGTGGGGTCGGCTCCTACCAGCACCTCTGTGGAGTGCCGTGGGCAGAGTCCACATCAGCCCTGTTACTGATCTGATGTGGGCTGCACCGGGTCATGTGATAGTCTGATGAAAAATCTTTGAGAATACTTTGCTGATTAAGAAAGATCATACAAGTTCTGTGGTTCACTGCTACTATCATCATGCTCATTAAAATGTTCAGTAAGTCCTTAGAATTATTTTAGACATAAAGAATATTAAATATTACCTAAAACGAGAGCTAGCTACATAGAAAGTATTTTAATCCTAAAACAGCCCAATATCTGTGCAGCTGGAAAAAAAGTGTCATTTTTAGTGACTGTAACTGGAACAGGTGAAATATTCTGATTCTTTTAAGTGCAGGGATGCCTGGATTAATATGACAGCAGTTCCCACTGTGGAGACTATAAGGAGAAGATTTGTAGAAACAGACACAATAAAGATGGGAGAAAATTTTGATGCAGATATATGCAAGGTGCTGAGGATTTCCAGAGAAGAAGCAGCACAACTAACTTGATGTAGATATCTCAAAGACATGCAGAAAGGAAAAGCAAAAATACATCTGATGGATTTAAGGCTTGGAAGTGACTGGTAACGCTTTGTAGAGTGGTGTATAAAAATGCCCAGGAAGAGGTTAAATTTCAAGTCAGAGAAATGTGGTGCAAGGTACTTTTAAAAATAATTTTGGACAGCAAGTATAGAGGGAATGGAAAAAGTGAGGGAATGACAGGCAGTGTAGGAAGCAGGAAAAACCAGGGGCTACTGAAGGCAATTTTGGTCTCTTGGTTTCTGTGTTCTCTGGGAAGCAGAATTTAATATCATATCTCAGAAAGAGATGGATAGAGGCACAGGTGGGACAGCTGAGTGAGGTCATGCAGCAGCCAGTCGAACCCTGGAAAGGCTGCTGAAGGGCAAGGTACACAGGGACCAAGGAAGCCAAAACATGCTGGAGGAAACTCTTGAGTCAATAAAGGATGCTCTGCCCTGCTTTTGAATTTGCCTATACAAAGCGTTAATTCAGGGCAAGGAGGAGAAATGCAACAGGGATGTTATAGTTTTTAATGAATAAGTCGGGAGTTGCTTTGTGATTATAGAGTTTCTCCTTTTGATTTTATTTTTGGGGATCCCAGAGAATGTAAAACTAATTCGGTTGTTGTTATTTTTTGTTTGCTAGTGGTAGAAACTGTTTCATGAATATATTAATTAGGTTGTACTTCCAACTGCATGACCTGATTTTGGAAATGTGAGATTTCCTGCACTGCCTAGAAATAATGCTTGGGTGACAGAAAAAAGCTCTAAGATGTTTGCTTTGAAATTTATCTTCAAATGAATAAAAATCGCAGTGGGAAGAGAAGGCAAAACTGTTCAGCTTTGTTGGCTTTTTAGCAGGGACTTCTCTATGGTTTATGTTAGAATGTCACAAACCCATATATATGTAACCTACTTTTGAAAAGATTTCTTCAAAAACCCTGTGATGTTTACTTGAAAGTGTCACCATTCCCTATGAAATTTATTGAAGATAGCAAAGGATGAAACGGCTTTAACCAGATTTTGTCTAACCTAGTTTAAATAGTAACAGTTTAAATTCTATCTTATGTTGCCATTATACTTCAGAGGAAAGAATAACAAATAGGAGACTAATTAAGGGGTAGTGTTAAACAACATGATAATCTTTAGGCCATACTAATAAGCCCTGGGGTGCGTCATGAGTCCGACAGATATTATGAATTCCTTTCAGCTCTTCCACTCATCAGTGCTTTATTGGGGCTGTCTTTAGCATTCCTGGCATTCAGGGCTCACTGTTGCTTCATGTGAGGCTTTCTGTGTAGGATTTGAGCTGTGACACCACGACTTAAATAAGATACTAACTGGCATTAAGGAACTCCATTCTTCCTTTTCCAAGAGTTTTCATATTTTATTCCTGCGACAGGGTTTACTGTGCATTTCAGGCTAGACTTGAATTTGCAGCAATCTTCCTGTCTCAGCTTCCCGAATGCTGAGATTACAGACAGGAGGCAAAATGTGCAGCTGGTGCTCTGCCCTTCGGAGTTTAAAAATGAGAAGGTTCCCTAAATGATCTCTATAGTGCCAAAATCTAAGAACCATGTTTTATCTAGTTAATGAGCTCCTTTTGTCTTATTTCAGCATAATTGTCCTTTAGTTTAAAGTAACACAGAAGAACATGTTGATAACATACATTGATACTAAACCAGTACTCCAGGGCTGAACTCTGATGCTTTTGTAAACTATTTGGTTCTTCCTGTAGGAAGACTCAAGCTCTCAGATGTAGGTATTTTGCTTAGTCACTTCTCTAGAAGGACTAGAGATAGCAGCTTTATTCGTGGATAAGACATTATGCCCTGCCCACAAATGTTGATGTCCACAGAAGTGAGAAAACATATCCCCCGTACTACGTACACATGCTTCCTGGTGTCTTCACAGTTCCTCTTGATAAGGGCCCGAGTTCTTCCTTTAATTAGTTTCCATCTAATCCAAATAAACCACATGGTGTTAAGTTCTTAGTATCAGGAATCAAATTGGTAGATTGCTCAATAAATGTAAAGCCAATAACTGGCAGAATTATGGAGAGCCTTTGACGTCCTACAAAGGTAAGGAAAATGAACAGGTGGAACATGGGAAACTAGAGGCAATTTAGTGTGAGCGAGTAGCAGGAGAGGCTTCATGCAAGTTATCAAATAAGGCACTGGAGTCTTGCATCTTGAAGTATTTGAATTATAAAAGGAAAAGTTATTTCTGGAAACTTTAATTAAAAAAAAATAATCTAGGGCCAGGGAGATAGCTCTGTGGCTTAAGTGCCTGCCTAGCAAGCACAAGGTCCAGAGTTCAATCTCTGGTACAAAAAAAAAAAAAAAAATCTATGCAAGATTTGATTTCCAGAGAGATAGAATTTGAAGTTGGATCTAGATGTTACCATTCAAAAGACTGATCATGTTCCATTGGGATTCACCTCAGATGCCATTGCTTCTAGAAACATTCTAAAATCTACATGGTCTTGGAAACTTCACCGGAACATGTCATACTCTGCAGTGTTCACAGAAGAGGCCACCTTGACTACTTTGCCATGCTTTATCCTCCAGGACCTAGCACAGCATTGTTTGTTTGATGTGGCACTTCTTGAAATAATGTTAGTTTTCTACTTATTAGAAACTTGGTGCATTTTCTCTGACTGAGTATGTGCGTAGAAAAGGATCAACAACAAAAACTTTTGTGATTAAGAAATAATTTAATATCTATTGACATTTTCCAAATAATGTTAGGGTGCCATATCTTCACATGAAGCAAATGGAACTGTGCTATAAAAATAAATAAAGATAGTAATTATTACTCCCAACACAGACTAAACATCTTACAGGCATTATGTCTTTGAATCCCCCCCTCCAATCTAAGACAAGGATCTGTCATTTTTCACTGAGGATGCAGCCTTAGAGTCATCATCTGCCCTCTTCGTGGCTCAGTTTCCCTACTTGTACAGTAGAGATGCATCATGAGTTCTCCTTCTCCCTTCCCTCAGTGACTGTGAAGCTGTGATGAGAAAAGTAGCCAGTGGTTAGAAGAACACATGCCACTGATCAAGGGACTCACAGATGTTAGCTACCACCTTCTCACACGGTAGGGATGTGCGGTCATCATTAGCCAGATTGCCTTGGTCAGTGGTGGGAACCTACAGCACAAGTGCTGTGGAAGGCTTTGGATCCTCATTGCAAACCCTGAAAGGTTTGCCATCACAGAGTCTAGGCTAATGCACTCACCTGCTTCAACTTCTATCTTGCCTCTTAGCTGGAGCCAAGGGGCCTTTTCCCTACCACATTTTTCAGCTTTCCAGTACAGACATAGACAACACCTCAGGTATGGCATGAGTGATGGGGTGGTGTGCTTCTTCTGAACTCCTCAGCTCTTGAGACTCAGCCTTTGCAAACCTCTGTAGCATCCGTACACACCTAGGGCAGGGCAGAGCTTTCATGGCTCAGGCATCTTCCCCAGCTCTTTGTCATTACACTCCTGGTGGCTAGTGTGCTGGTTCCCACAGAGGAGGAGTTCCGAAGATACATCAAGGGAAAGTGCTTTTCCAGAGTTGTGCTCATGCAATGTGATGCTTTGAGTACTAATATCAGTTTTCTAAGAGGCAGTTCATGCTTTTAATGGGTAAGTGTCTCTAACAATGTCACTTGGAACATAAGTAATTCTGACACTTGACAGAATTGAACTGGATCTGGATTTACAGGCATCCTGCAAAACTGAAAATCCATGTGCTATTTCTCCAAATCAAGTCATCTTTGTCTTGGATACTAATTCATTCAAACTCATAAGCAGTCCTTTCACATGTATAGAGGACATTCTCTGTCCTTGAAGATGTGTGTCTTTAAAAATTTTTTTTAAAGTTTTGTTCATTTAATTTTTTGTATTTAGTACTGGGCTTACAGGGTCTCACTACACAAGTCAGACTCATAGTGATCCTCTTGCTTTTAGCCTTCCAAATGCTGGGATTGCAGATGTGCACCACCTGCCCAGTCTCAATCAGCATCTCAGCACGCCCCAGGATGGAGCCAGCATAGCATGCCAGGGATCAAGCCCCAGCCCCTGTGTATGCTTAAAGAGGTGCTTTAATCTGTTGAGCTATCTGGCCAGCCCAAGATGTGTGTCTTTCATCTCTGGCAAGATTAGTCTACAAATTAACTTTGCAGCACATTCTCATGAGCATTTATAACATTTTAGCTACCTTTCACCAAAGTATATGATAAGGTCATTAGATAGACCAGAGTCCACACATGCTCCTCCTTTTTGTTTTTCACACATCTTCCACTGTGAAACTAAGCTTTAGATGTTAACTAAAAAATCGTTGTACTAGTAACTTACCAAGAAAATGTATTGATTCTGATCTGTCTATCTATCTATCTATCTATCTATCTATCTATCTATCTATCTATCTATCTATCATCTATCTGTCTATCTATCTATCTATCTAGTTGGTCTTATTTAATCTTATCTCTAACTTTCTAAACTTATTGTATGATAGTGCTATTATAAATTTTAATGTCACTTCTCTCATTATTCCAGCATACTTAACCAATTTGAGTTTTTAAAAATACATCTAAGCTTTAATATCATAGTTATTTCTCTGTCAGTCTCTCCCTCTGTCTCTGTCTCTCTGTGTCTATCTCTTTCTTTGTCTTTCTCTCTGTCTCTGTCTCTGTCTCTGTTGCTGTCTCAGTCTTGGTCTCGGTCTCAGTCTCTCTCTCTCTCTCTCAGCAAAATTGAGTAAAGGCACTAAGAGTTCCTACAGATGCACAGCCTTCGCTATCAACCCTACTAGAGTGGTATGCTTTTCACAACTGGAACTGCACCAACATATTGTGATGTGTCTGTAGTGCATGCTGGACTGTACTCTTGCTGTTGTACATTCTGTGTGTTTGGACAAACATCTCACAGCATATATCCACCATTGTAGATGATGGTGAATAGTTTCACTGTCTAAAACTTGCCTGCCCTCTGCCTGTCCATCCTCCCTGGTCCTCTTTCCTCTGGCAACAGAGTTTCCTACCCTGTAATGTCTGGTGTTGGAGCCATGCAGTGCGCAGCCTTTGCATATGAATTTTTCTCACTTAGTAATGTGTGCTTCATTTCCTCCCATGTCTTTTTGGGCTTGGCTGTATATTTGTTTTTATTGCAAATATTTTGCTGTCTGGATTTACTACAGTTTACCTATTCGGCTGCTCGCTTACTCCTGTGCTTTGCCAATTACAAATGAAGCTGCTGTAAAATAGCAGTGTACAGGATTTTGTAAAGCAATACATTTTGTATTCCTTTGAGTAAATTACTAGAAAAGTGATGGCTGAATCACAGAGAAAGACTGTGTTTTATATATATATATATATATATATATATATATATATATATATATATATATCCAGCAAACTGTCTTCCAGAGAAGCTGCATCACCAGCATCAGCAGGGTGTGAGAGTTCTTGCTACTCCACATCTTCACCAGCACTTGCTGCTATCACTGGGAACAAATATTTTTAAGTCACCAATCCTTTCCTTTGAACAAAAGCTTAAGCAGTAACATAATAAATAACATAGACCTGACAGCTGTGGATGTGTGAACTGACATCACTGTTTTCCACTGCTGAAGGGGCTGCGGTGTCTCTCCTGTGATTTCCTTTCTTTGTTTCCTGGTGCTTCCTGGGTCTGCAGACATTGTCCTGCTGCTCTGTGGACCTTGCTCTGAAATGTTCTTTCATCTGATGGCGTTTCACCATGGCAAACCCCTGCTAACCCATCCACTCTTGATTTGTTCATCCTTTCCTGAACTATAATTGGGACCGTGCCTTCCTTCCGTTCCTGGATCTACAGCATGGTTTGGACTTCAATAGCACTGTCTATGAACCTGGAGTCAGGGATCATAGCATTACCTGCTTCCAGACTGTGCGGTCAAGTCTGGTATTTTGTTTCATTTTTATATATTTAGTACAGGGTCCCCAGGGTCTATAGGGTCTCATTAAGTAGATGAGACTCATAGTGATCCTCCTGTTTTCAGCCTCCCAAGCACTGGGGTTACAGGCACGTGCCACCACACCCAGTCTCAATTTCGTTCTCAGTGTGTCCTGGGGCTGGGGCCAGCAGGTCTTGTGGTACTGAGGATCAGACCCTGCGCTCTGCCTAAGCAGGCACTGTAGTCTGCTGAGCTATCAGGCTGGTCCTCTACTCTGCTTTTGACTCTCAACAGTTATTTAACCTCTACAATTCCATTGAGCCAGACAGGCATCATAACAGTTTTCACATCATAGGCTAGAGTGAGGAGGAGCAAAATAAGGGCTTAAAGAAGTGCCTGACACAAGGAGCTCTGCCATGATCAGATGCATTGAGAACCATTGTAGACAGATGATATTGTTCCCTCCGAGGATTAGCGAAGGAATTGAGTGTGTGTGGCTTACTAGGGAGGTGATCCCACAAAACACTGGTGGAAGAGTGGAGAAGGGGGATAGGAAAGAGAAAAGGCCAATGTCGAGGACATTAATGGATAGACAACAGAGACTGGCAATCAGGACCCAGCCCCATTGACCACTCCTGGGACATGTGAAGGCCATTGCTTCAGAGCTGTCTCATCTGAGGTTAAGACCATGAAGAACAGATCCTCCTACTTCCACTCTTCATTTGTTCCCAGCCTCTCCAGGGTGACTTACAAATGGGCCAATTCTTGCACAGTCTGTGTTCTTAGTCTGGTATGT
>PVKA01000130.1:199227-258748 GCA_004027165.1 Ctenomys sociabilis | reverse complement strand
AGCTGTGTGGCTTACACCTGTTATACTAGCATTGCAGAAGGCTAAGGCAGGAGGGTCAGAAGTGTGAGACTAGCTTGTTTTTTTTTTTTTTTTTTTTTTTTTTTTGCGGAACTGGGTATTGAACTCAGGCCCTTGCGCTTGCTAGGGAAGCACTTATTCCATTGAGCCATCTCCCCAGCCCCGTGAGACTAGCTTGAGCAGCTTTGTAACTTAAGAGAGACCCTGTCCTCAAAGGAAGGAAGGAAAGAAGGGAGGGGGAAAGGGAGAGAGGAAAGAAGAAAGGGAGGAAGGAAAAGAGGGAGGGAGAGCAGAAGGAAAAGAGATACAGCAGAGGTTCTGGGTTCAATCCTCAGTACAGCAGAAAAACAACAAAAAACTTCGTAACATTGCTCATATTTTATTTGTTGTGTACCACTGAAAATGTATAAATATTTCTACTTATTCTTTTAAGTCAATTTTTGGTGCTTAGCTTTGCCAGTATGCCTGGCAAGATAGATTTACCTGCTCACTACTTTAGTTGGCACTGTCTTAAAATTCTAAGGCTGTCTTTTCATTTATAGTTGATTGATGAGCTTATTTTAGAGTATAATATATAGGGGCCGGGGAGATGGCTCAATAGCATAAGTGCTTCCTTGGCAAGCACAGGGACCTGAGTTCAATCCCTGGTTCTGCCAAAAAAAAAAAAGGGACACACACACACACACACACACACACACACACACACACACATATACATATTTGGTGGAACCAGGGATTGAACTCAGGCCCTTGTGCTTGCCAGGCAAGCACTTATTCTACTGAGCTATCTCCCTGGCCTCAAGCATATTTTTGAAAGACACAGCCAGTATATATGTAAAGTGCCATGAAGAAGCTATATTGAATGGCCACTTGCATGTCGTTGCAGCCTTGTCCATGGTCCTGTGCTCTGGAGCGAAGTGACAGTGTGGTGGAGAATCTCCCCTCCGTCCACGGGGGAGTTTGCTGAAACCGCGGGGAAGCTGACCATGCAGAATGGACAGTCAGTGGCCACTGTGGTCATTCAGGTGCAGTGCTGCTGGCTTGTGTGCATACATGCATATGTGTGCACGTGGTTTTGGCATGGACAGATTCAGGTCACGGAGTGTGTTGCTGTCATTCATATGACAGATGCTTTCCTTATATCTTCTAGATTCTAGTGCTGAAACTTTTCTGTCCTTTTGTAGGCACTGAATGATGACATCCCTGAGGAGAAGCATTTCTATGAGTTCGAACTCACAGACATCAGCGAGGGTGCGAAGCTGAGCGCCTCCAGCCGCACAGCCAACATCACCATGGTGGCCAGCGATGCCCCCTATGGCCACTTTGCCTTTTCCCAGGAGCAGCTCCAGGTGTTGGAGGAAGTAAAGAAGGTAGGGTGGAAAATACTTAAAAGTCTTACTGTTGTTCTTGTTTTTGATAGTATGAATGATGCAAAAGGCATTTCCCTGTTAGTATTCCGAGCTTTTCTCATACGCAGAGTGTGGTGGTACACACCTAAGCCCTAACGTTCAGGAGGCTGAGGCAGGAGGATCACTGTTACAATGAGTTCAAAGCCAGTCTGAGCTACATAGTGAGACTTTGACTTAAAAAAAACAAAACTTTTTAGAAATATATATTTTTTTCATAGAGATTTGCTAACATCACTATTTTAACATATAATTTGTGATTTAGGTCTCATGTGCACATGATCTTTGTAAGTATGGTGTCTCACTGGAGACAGTGCTGTCTGCCTTTCACACAGGTAAACATTACGGTGGCCCGGGCAGGCGGCTCCCTTGGCCTGGTGAGGCTGTGGTTTGAGACAGTGGGCGGCACCGCAGATGCAGGCCTGGACTTTGTCCCCGCAGCTGGGCAGCTACTCTTTGAGCCAGGAGAGCTGGTGAAAGGGCTGCAAGCCGAGGTCCTTGACGACAACCACCCTGAAGGCCCTGAGGACTTTTGTCTTGCAATTATAAAGGTGGAGCTCCAGGGAAGGTAAAGAAGGTGAACAACATAGGGAAGGAAGAGAAGAGCGAGGTGGGGGAGAAGCAGCAGAGGATGGGGAGGGGCTGAGGGAAAGCTGTGGACAGACACATTTTCCTTGGGGTGTAAGACATTTCTTCTTCTGCCCTCTGTCCCATCTGTGTGGCATTAAAATGGCATGAGAGGAAAATTAGGATGGAGACTTAGGATGCTGTCACTGTTTGTGGCTTTTTTTTTTTTTTTTTTTTTTGACGGAACTGGGGATTGAACTCATGCCCTTCAGCTTCCCAGGGAAGCACTTATTCTACTGAGCCATCTCCCCGGCCCTTTGTGACTTTCTGAGTTTGCATTCTCTCCCAAAATGGACAGTAGGTGGTGGGATGCAGGCGGAGCAGTGGGGCTGAGCTCAGCCCAATGTCGCTACCTGGGGAGGAGGTGCCCAGCTGCTCTCCCTCAAGGTCAGCGCGCTGCCCAGCTCTGGTGCATGGCTGTCCCGATGTGCCTCCCTTGCTGCTGTGTCCCTGGCCTTGCCTGGCTACAGCATCAAAGTGGGAAACGATCCCTGTTGGGATCGCTTATTTGTGATTCCCCTGTTCACGCACAGCGTGTGTTCAGGGGGATCACAAATAAGCACAGTGCCACTGAGCATGAGGGTGCACAGCGTCACTCTGGAGCTGCAGCAGGAAGACGTCACCTTTGAGGTCCGCCTGGGCATTTAGTGAGACCTGCCTTAAAAATGGGGGATGGTAGAGTGATTTCCTAGCATGTGTGGGGACCTGGGTTCAATCTCAGGACTGAAAAATGGAAGGCAGGCAGGAAGGAAGGGGAGTTAAATTAACCACAGGAAACACGGAGTCACTTTCACCCCTTCCCTAATGGGGTAGACTGGGCTGAAGCGTGGTCCACCTGTGAGCGCAGTGCCAGGCTGGTGACCACCAGGCCATCTGCCCAGGCCGCTCTCAGGACACGAGGCCTCCTGCCTCAATCATGTTTGCTCATGTGGAAACCTGAAAGAAATGTTTGTTGTGCCTGAGAACATTTTTATATTTGTCATACAACTATTATGCTGCAGATGTTCTCACAACTAGAATACTTGCGAGTGGCTTGGGTAGGGTGTGTGGCACCCCAGCTTAAAGCCCTCAGATTCCCTCTGTATCTGGCAGTGGGGTTGAATTTCTCAGCATATGAAATACGTGAAAATTCAAACTGGACCCTGGCTCTTTTTAATTCAACACATATAATTCATTATAAGTAGCACACTTAAGTGTGAGATTGTACTTGTATTATTAACTTGGAAATTTTTAGCCATCTCACCTACACTTTGAAAAAAGCAGTTTCTGGTGAAGCTTGATTCTGAGCAACACATTTTTCTTTCCAGATAGTTATTAGAGTTTCTTGGTGCTCAAAAAAAAAAAAGAAAAAAGTATAATTCAGTGTTTCCTTTTTGCCTATTTGAGAGATCCCTTGCTGCGCTGGTCCCCACTTTCAGTAATCCACTGACCTCTGCGTGCCCTCCACAGAGGCCCTGGCCGTGCAGCTTCCTATCCACTGTTAAGTAGTGTTTACTGTTCTCATGTTGGCTTTATGTAATCTTCATCTATAGATGCAAAGTGGGGCAAAAGAGCAGGTCAGTAGAATTTGGGAACTGAAAGGGTAAAATGTTTTAGTATAATTTTTTAGATTCAAGAACTAAAGTGATAGAGCCATCAAGATAGCTCAGCAGACTAAGTGCTTCCTTAGGCAAGCTCAGGGACAGGGGTTCAACCCCCGGCACCACAGGCTCTGCTGGCCCCACTGCTGGGGGCGCTGAGCTGGCCACCAAGATGGAGCACAGTGGCATAGACCTGTAATCCCAGCACTGGGGAGGCTGAATACAGGAGGACCACTAAGGGTCCAAGCTGTGCAGTGAGACCCTGTACCAAGTACATTAAAAAAAAGAGAACTAAAGTGATGTACAGCTCTTAGAAATGAAAACTTGATATAAATAATACTGATGTAAACATGTTTTTGCTGAAATGTCATCATATAAATAAACCATCCTCCATGGTATAGTGGCATCAATTATATTAAAATGCTTTCTTGAACTTTCATGATTTACCTTGAAACCTGATTAGTGGCAGGATACATTTTATATCTTTAAAGAAACCCTGTTGTCCTAACCCTGGAAATTCAAGTGCAGCTAGTTTATTATTTTTCATTGTAAGGGGCCTAGTACTTCAGAATAGGCACCAATAGTTGGAAACAGCACAAAAATCTTCTTGAAAACATTTCAGAGGAAAGGAGATTATCTTAGCACTTAGGATCTTTAAAAGCAGCACTATATGTGATAGAACTAAGGGATAGGAGCTAAGAGGACCTTTCAGTTTACACTAAGTAATTATGTTTTAATGTCATTTTATTTTGTTGTGTTTTAAATTTTTATTTCTTATGACTTTGCAAGAGGGTATGATTTTACCATCCAAGAAAATGGACTTCAGATAGATCAACCTCCTGAAATAGGAAACATCTCCACTGTTCAAATTATAATAATGAAAAATGATAATGCAGAAGGCATCATTGAATTTGATCCGAAGTACACAGCCTTCGAAGGTAGGTTGAACCGGCCACTCCAATGTTTGCCAGCATGTGCTGAACTGCAAAGGAGCTGTGCATGGCATACAGCCTGAATTCTTATGTGTACATTTTCATGGTTTAGTGTGTGCGTACATGCATGTCTGTGTGTGTCCATATACACCTTCATATAGTTTCTGAATCTATTTTTTCATTTGACCTTTAGGTAGCCTTGAATTTTTCTATATATGGTAAAGCCAAATACATGATTAAAAATGATTAAAGAAAAAAACAAATAGGAGTGACTGAATCTAGACTATGTTTCACTTTAGGAATTTTTAAATATTTGCTTTAGCTTTCCTGAAATCTAAGGAAATATTTAATTCCCCATAGAATCATCAATTGATGAATATTTGCTTTCTGGTGAGGATCACCTTTGAAATGGGCATTTTTCTGCCTTCAGGCGCAGGCAGCCCGTGACTGATTGCTTTCTTTGAGCAGCTGCAGTCAGAGCCAGCCTAATAGAGCCAGTGTGCCCCAAATTCATGGCTCTGTTCTGCCCAAGTACAAATAGATAGTTCCCTTTCTAGGAAATTATTTTATTCAAAGGCAGAATATAGCTTCTGAAATAAACATGTTGCCTCATTCATGCAGTTTACTTATTGGCTTCATTGCCTCCATTAAAATTCTTTACCTTCCTAGTTTTTTTTTTTTCTTTTTTTTTTTTTTGCGGAACTGAGGATTGAACTCTCAGACCCTTGAGCTAGCTTCCTGTCTTAAAAGTTCATCAAAGGGGGCCGGGGATATGGCTCAGTGAACTAAGCGCTTTCCTGGCAAGCACAAGGGCCTGAGTTCAATCGCCGGTTCTGCCAAACAAACGAAGTTCATCAAAAACCACTTTAGGGGCTGGGGAAATAGCTCAGTGAAATAAGCGCTTGCTTGGCAAGTACAAGGGTCTGAGTTCAATTCCCAGTTCCACAAAAAAAAAAAAAAAAAAAAAAAAAAAACCACTTTAGGAGTAGATTTGCAATGGCTTTATGGGGCGATCACAGAAGACATTACTACCTCATGAATTTCTTTGCAGTAGGCAAAGTCATCAAAAAATACAACTTGGGGGAGCTGGGAAGATGGCTCAGTGGAATAAGCGCTTCCCTGGCTGTGTAAAGGCCTGAATTCAATCCCCAGTTCTGCAAAAAAAAAAGAAACAAATACAACTTGGCCTTGCGCCTCTGTTCGTTGATTTTCGGTAGCTTCCCGAAAATCGTTGGGGGGATTTTGAGTAGCAGCTTTATTTAGCCATGGATATGTAAGCACTGGTAAAATCGTATTTCAGTAAAGAGTTAACGGCTCAATAAGAAATAAAGGTATTTTTAAAAGAACTTTTAAATTGCAATCAAACAAGAGTATACATTTTCATATCCAAAAGTAGATTTTGTGGGACTTAAAAATAGTATAACTTTTTAGACGCAAAATTTACAATACTCATGACATAAGTTCATTTATTTGTATTATATTTCAACTAAATGTGCACAAGAATCCACAATGGCTTCCTCTCCCATATTTTCAGTATTTTTTTGTTCATTTAACATTTTCCTAAAAAACGTTATTTATCTGTATATGGCACACAGAGAAAAAAAAATGCCTGTAATAACGACTAGGTGTGTAAATTCTTTTACTCATCTGTTCATTTAACATTTTCCTAGAAAACGTTATTTATCTGTATATGGCATACAGAGAAAAAAAAATGCCTGTAATAACTAGGTGTGTAAATTCTTTTACTCATCATTATCTTTTACCATTGAACCAACTGTCAGCTTCCTTAAAAAGTAAGGGCCATCACCTTTGCCCTAGTAACCTTCTTGGTGTTGTACAGGACTGGGCCCAGGGTCTTGCCCAGGGTCTTCACACTGGGCTACCCAGGCAGCCGCCCACCCCCTTAACTTAGAGGCAAGGCCTCGCTCAGTCTCTCCACTGCCCAGAGGTGCTCACACCTGCAATGTCCCCCCGCCTTGGCCTGCCAGTGCTGCACTCTAGTCGCGCCCACCCCACCCAGCCGCACTGATCATCTTATACCGAGGAGGCTGAGAACTGGCGCCGGAGAGCCACGGGCCTTAGATCTGCCGCTCTGCCCGCTCCTCTTTCTTTCTCTTGGCTGCCTTCTCTGGGAGCCGCTCTGCGCGCGCGCGCGCGCTCACCCGGCCGGTTCCGCGCAGTGGAGGACGCGAGGACGGTGGCGATCCCGGTGCTGAGACTGCGTGGGACGTACGGCCGCGTGACCGCAGAGTTCGTGGCTCACAGCCCCTCCGCGGTCCCGGGAGGCGTGGACTTCACCCTGCACGGCGCCTCGGTGGTCACCTTCCAGCACGGGCAGAACCTGAGTTTCATCCACGTCTCGGTCACGGACGGCGGGACGAGGTGGGCGCGGCGGGCGCGGGGCGGAGGGCCGGCCCAGGCGGGTGGGCGGGGCTGCGGCTCCCCGCCGCCGTGGCCACGCCCCCGCTCCCTCCGCCCCGCGGGACTCACGCCCCGCCCCTTCCGCAGCCGCCGCGCGCCCGCCGCGCCTCTCGTCATCCTGCTCACTGCGGCCACGGGCGGCGCGCTCCTCGGGCGCCACCTGGAGACCAGGCTCCGCGTGGCCGGCCGCGCCCCTCCCGCCGGCCTGGTGCGCTTCCTCAACGCGAGCGGCGTGTCGCTCCCCAGCGCGGGCGCCGCCACGCCGCTGTCCCTGCTGCTGGAGCGGACCGGAGGACTCCACGGGGAGGTCCAGGTGGGCTGCGCTTCCCGGGCTTTCGGAGTCGGCGCCAGCAGGCCGCTGCGTGGCGTTGGGTTCGCGCCGTTCCCCACGCCGACTTCGTTACCTGTTGGTAATCGATAGATGCTTCTTGTTCATTGTCTTCTGAGCAGAGTAACGAGGAGCACGGTGAAGTGCCTGAGAGCGCAGGGGCACACAGCCGCCCCCCGGGAACTCTTGAGAGCCCCTGGAAATTGAGCAAATGATGTGTGTGATCAGGCCAGCAAGGATTCATTGAGATTTCTGCGACTGGCCCGGTGCTAGGTAGTGAGTGAGCCTGTACTATGAATTTTGCGTCATCTCTGTTTTCAGACTGGCTTTTTTTGTTTTTAAGGCGAGATCTCACTATGCAGTTCAGGCTGGCCTCGAATTCACAGCAATATTCCTGTCTCAGCCTCCCAAGTGCTGGGATCACAGGACTGGTCATTGTAATAAGCACAGTTAAGTAGTAAACTAATGAGGAAACTGTCTGACGGTAATAAAGACCTGTTCATAAAACTGGGAGCTGTGGATTCTCTTGCTGGCCCCCTTTTCTTTTTTGATGGTTCTGTTATCTTGTTTTTGGTCTTTTACTGTATTTTTTTTTTTTTTTTTTTTGGTTGAATTGCTTTGTAAGGGAGGTTTATTTCTTGTTTTTGGTGCTGAGGACCAAACCCCTGGTTTCTGGCTTGCTAGGCAAGCTTTCTACCGCTGTGCCAAATCCCCAGCCCCTTTTCGGTGGTTCTAACTAGAATGTGGTTCTAAGCTAGCATCCAGGCCTAGAGCGCTGGGCCCAAACCCTGCCGCTTAGCAGCACCCTCCCACTTTCTTGCCTGCTCTGCCCTGGAGTCTAGCAGAAAGCTTGGCAGGGCAGGGATTTGGATGCTGCAGGGGCTCCTTGGTGGGAGAGGTCCCCTGGTGTGCTTGTAGGTCACCAGAAGGTAGCAGGTCCATCTGAGGCCCCGGACTTGTTAAGTGCAGAGGGGATGGCAAGACATTGTTGTTCTCAGAAATACATTTAAAAAACGTTTCTCTGCGTGGGTTTTTCTTACATGTATTTTTTTTTGGCGGATCGGGGATTGAACTCAGGCCTTGCACCTGCCAATTAAGCACCTATTCCACTGAGCCATCTCCCTGACCCCATCTTACATGTGTTTTGAGAAATGTTTATTTATTTATTTTTTTTGCGGAACCGGAGATTGAACTCAGGCCCTTGCGCTTGCAAGGAAATCCCCTATTCCACTGAGCCATCTCCTTGGCCCCGAGAAATGTTTTTAATGTGATTAAAATTTTAATGACTGAGTATTCGTAGTTTTAATTTATTGTTAGTTTTTCCTGTGAAAACTGATGTTCTATAGGCACATAGTTTATATTTGCAAATACCATTATTTTTAACAAAAATAAGTTAATGTTACAAGAATTTGCTGCATATTTCCTAAAACAGTTTCTTACATATATACATTTTTTTTTCCTAATATATGTCTACTGCAATAATCCATTGCTTAATACTGATCATCTGTATTAAAGACAAAACCCCCAACACCCTGCAGGTAGACTGGGGCATCGAGGGCCCCAACTCAGAGGAAGCTTTGTTGCCCCACAATCGGGACATCCAGCCTGTGAATGGCTCCTTGTACTTTGCCAACGGGGAGGGAGGCCTGAGAACCATCCTCCTGACCATCCGCCCACGCAACGCAACAGAGCCAGAGGAGACGTTCAGGATTAGGCTGCAGCTTGTGAAAGGAGAAGCTGAATTAGACTCCAGAGCTAACGCCATTACATTAACAGTAAGCTTGACTGGATTTTTCCTACATTTTGGGCTAAATACATTTATCAGAAGATACTTTATTCATTATTTGAAACTCTACATGCTTATTCTGAATTAAAAATTATAAAATTATACAGGATCACAGGCATTCCCATGGGGTCAAACCCTCTGATTTTTGTTGTTAATTACATTGTTATTAATATTTTTAAAGAAGTTTTAATAGAGTAACAATACATATCATAAGGCCCTTGAGGAAATTTGACATTTGGAGAACACTTGACAATTTTAGAGTTGTTACCTCATGATAAATATTAGCGGTCTTTGTCATCAAAGTGTTTGAATGTCACTGACTAGGTGTGAATCAGTCTGTTTGAATAAAAAAAATGGTCCTTGTTCATTTGGCTCAGTGCTGCAGCTGGGCCTGGATTCCACATATTTAATGTGAGTCATGTAGTCATGGGGGCGGAAAACACTGGGAATCAGGATTGCCGATGTTACATTTCCATGGGTATTTTAAATTTGAAAAATAGTGTTGTGTGGGATCTATATCAGTCACACTTTCAGAGAAAGCAATCTGGTAGGACACACACATGCACGCACATACGCACTCACATGCATCCATACACGCACACACATGAGCACATGCAAAGAGAGAGGAAGCTTCTGAGGCAATTGTGGGTGGCCTCTCCAAAATCTCAGGCTGACAGTGAGGAACTCAGGAGAGAGCTGCAGCTATGGCTGCGAGCTGCGCTTGGGTCGGGGCTGGTAGGCTGGAAATCCCAGGAGGGCCCTCTGTGAGTCTGGAGGTCCCTTCTTCTGCAGGAAAACTCAGTTGACAGGTGAGAAACTCCCCTTCTGCAGGAAAACTCAGTTGACTGGTGAGAAACTCCCCTTCCCCCATTACAGAGGGAAATCTCCTTTATTTAGAACAGCACATCAATACCTAAATCACATCACAGCAGTGTCTGGACCAGGGTTTGGCCGAACAGATGGGCATTGTCTCCTTGCCCATATGGCACAAGAATAGAACCATCACAGGGTCTTTCTATCTCTGTCCACTTTGTGCCACAACTAGTTAGCTAAAAATTATTGGTGAAATATAGAGAATATAAGAGGATTAAAGCAAAATTCAAGCAGCAAAGTGCTGTTTTGCATTCTACAAATTATAGCTTTCAGAATAGTGTTCACATTAATTTTGGAGAACCAGATCATAGTTACTTTAGACAACAAGGTAGTAAAAAGCTTTTACAAATCAAGTGACTAAGCAGATCATATTCAAGTTCATTTCCTGGCTTATCTGTACATTAATGTGTGGACACTGCAATTGTTCTGTGTATCATTGCTCTGGTCTCTTTATTGCTTTAGATCGGAAAAGTTGGTGACCCAAATGGCCTTGTATCCTTTGTCCCTGGGTCCACACCTGGGAAGACCTATTCGGAGCCACTGGCCACAGAAGGGCCGCTGGTCATAACTTTCTTTGTCAAAAGAGTCAAAGGCACTTTTGGAGAAATCACGGTATTATTTTTATTTGATTTTTTTTCAGAGTACTAATTTTTCTAACCTTTTCTAACCAATGTGGGTAGGAGGGAGAAGTTAAATGTTGCGACTTTTATTTGTTTTCAGCATAGGTTGTTAATGCGATGATAAGGTTTTGGTAAATTCTGCATGCATTGAACAGCTCTCAATTTTTCATACCCCATTGCCTCCTCCTTGCCTTTTCTTTGCCCCATCCCTTCCCCATCTCTAAAAGTGTGCCTCTTGGGTCTCTGGCATCTTCTCTTTATGAAGTTTTTTGTATAAAAGAAAACATATTTAACATTCTGTATCCGGCTTACTTCACTCAACACAATGGTTTCCGGTTCTGTCCCGCATGCCATGATTTTGCTGTTCTCTGTGGGCTGGTTGACATTTCATTGTGTATACATATGTACATTTTCTAGTAAAAAAATTTGATAGGCTGAGGTCACTTGAGTTTGCAGAGAAGCAGAGATGCTTGTTTCAGGGACTTTTGTTCTCTACACTTCATGCAACCCTGGTTCACTGAAGCTCTTTAACTTAAACTGGGTCACAGTTATTTGAAAAGACCTTCCTTATGCAGAGTCATGAAGGAGAACTTTTGGATTTTTTTTTTTTTTTTTTTTTTTTTTTTTTTTTTGTCTGCGGCAACATGAATCCTCTGTGACTTGAGTTTCTCAGTGATATTTTTAAAAGTTGCTTGTTCTTCTTGGCTTTATTTCTCAGGAGAATTTTCCCATTTAGTAACTTTTTAAGGGGTGGCATTTGTGTGATTCCTTATGTAGACTGGTGATGCTTTTGGAAGTTCTCATGGTGTTTGGAAAATAATGACTAACTCTTAATATTTTGTCCAATGTAAACTTGCCCAGTCATCTATTTACTTCCTAGCTTCTAACATTGCTTATGTTTTGCCAATGGATGTATTTTTGGAACTGGCATCTTAACATTAACTTGCAGTTATTTATCTCTTTAAATCATACAACTATTTTAGCATCAAATGACATAGTGAGATTTATGATCTTTTTGTGTATGTGCTGAGGGGGAACCCAAGACCCCCCACATATTGGACCACGTCTTTGCCTAAGTTGCATATGGCAAACCCAATGAGTTATTAACATATACTGCAAGGGTTTGGCTTGGAGGTTGATGATGAATAATTAAGGAAAACATTTTAAGGTTTGTAATTCATTATGCCAAATTATATAATTCTGCTGGGTTCCCCCCCTTTTCAGGTTTACTGGGAATTGAGTAGTGAGTTTGATGTCGCTGGAGACTTTCTTTCCACAAGTGGCATTTTCACGATTGCTGATGGAGAGAGTGAGGCGAGCTTTGATGTTCACTTGCTGCCGGACGACACCCCGGAGACAGAAGAATCATATGCCATCCAGCTGGTTTCTGTAGCGGGAGGAGCAGAGCTGGACCTGGACAACAGCATTGCATGGTTCTCTGTGGCGGCCAACGATGACCCTCACGGAGTGTTTGCCCTCTATGCAGAGCGCCAGTCGATGCTTATCGGGGAAAACCTAGTTCGATTCATCCGTGTTAATGTAACCCGGCTTGCTGGAGCCTTTGGAGATGTGGCTGTTAAATTTCAGATACTGTCTGAGCACATAGAGCAGCCAGTCGCTGCTGAGCATGCGGAGGGGCAGCTGGTAGTTGAAGATGGTGCAACGTATAAAGTGGATACAGTGCCAGTAAAGAGCCAGGTGTGTGGCAGTAGTGCAGTGTCCAGGGCATTCTTCCTTTGGAGCGTCCTTGCTTGTCTTGTGATCAGATTGAAGTCTCACTCAGATGTTCAAATGAAACCTTAGAGGACCTGTAGCAATTTTGGATAACACATCTGCAGGTCTCAGATGAGTAAAGGCATTCCCAAATGGATATGGTACAAGTGTGTCTGGATTCTAGCTTGAACTTAGGGCTTGTGGGGTGGGCAGTGCAGTGTAAGAGACACGCCCCCTGGGTGAGAGGCTGCACAGATAGAAGCTGGTACCTGCTCTTCCCCTCAGCAGTGTGGAGCCCTAGAGGATCGCTGAGGGTTGTGGAGATGTTCAACAGTGGGCAGCACATCATGGTGCCAGCTTGGGACTGAGTAGGAAAAGAATTTGTGCGTTCTTGTGGGCCCCAGGGTATACTAGCAGTCTTTCTTGGTCAGGGCCTGCAGACTGCGGGTAAGAGACTGTCTGAGTTCCCAAGGATGGAACAGTTCATAGATTTTGTGTGATAGGAGAGAGGTTGATGTATTTCCTACATTAATTAATTGGGATAATGATAGCATTGGAGATTTTATCTCATAGTTATGGAAGATGGCCCAGAAAATAGCCAGGTGGTCTCACTGCTGAGAGGTGTTGGAGGTGGAACTTGCCAGCCTCGTGGCGGTACACCTTGGTAGGCTATGGTGGCCAGAGGTGTCAGCCAGTGAGGAGCTGGGGCAGAGATGTAAGACTTGGGTCACTCTGGCTCAAGGAGGCCTTCCCTTTGCCCCAGTCTGGAAATGCCAGAGATCTGTGAAAAGGTCGAAGAGGAAGGAATGATCATAGTAATGTATACTCATGATGTTTAAATTAAGTAACCTAAAACATTTTTCCTTTCCCACACCTGCTCCTGAACTGTGGGTCTGGCAGGAGTGGGGAGAAACTGGGCCACTTTGAATGTGAGGTTGAAGTTTTAATCCATGAAGGGCATCACCTCATATTTTTGAAAATGACAAGAAGCTTGGCCAAAGGGTGGTGGAGAGAGGCCGCAGAAAGCACTAACCAGAGAAACATGAGATAGCTCCCTATTATTTTACGTAAGTTTAGTATAAACATAGTCAACAGAAAATAAACTGCCATTCGAATGAACAATGATCCCTTTATGCTGATTCTGGCTCTGCAACTTTTTAAACCTCTTGTGTACCTGGGTCTCACTACTTTTGTTGGTGTATTATGCAAGGGGCTTCTCAGTGGGATGTAGGTTTCGTTACTCTCACGTACCTGGCATCCTCTGAAATACTGGCTTGAGGTCATGACCCTGACTTCCCTGTTCCTCACTGACTGTGAGTGCTACGCTATGCATTGTGGAGATGGCAGCAGAGTGCACACCCTGAAGAGGAGGCGGCGTCAGTGGACCTGGATTTCAATGTCTGAAATTACATTTACAAAGTAGGAGAAATAAAAGAAGGATTGTGTTTAAGTTATGTAACCTAAAACGTTTTCCCAGGTAGTCAGTTTGCTTGCTGAACAGAACCAAGTTACGTCTGCCATGGGCGGAGAGGCCCCTCTGACTTTTCAAAGAGATACTTAGGGTTTCCTTAACCAGTACACCTTGCCACAGGGAAATTATGTTTTGCTAAGTGATGGGAGATTCAGAATGTATGGTGTCTGTTACCTGTCCAGCTCTTAGCTCGTCTTACCACCTAGCACACATTGAAGGCCAGTGACCCTTGCTTCATTTCATTGGAAAGCTTATCCATGCAGTTCATGGAGATGCTTAGTTTTCCTAGTGCCATGTTCGGATTTTGTGAGAATTTCTGGAGTTCTTTGAAATTATTCTGTATTTGTGGCTTCTAGCTTCACTAGTGATTCATAAAAGTGTGCTGGCTGGTGCATGCATCGGAGCTTGCTCCTTTGCTCACTGTGACGTCTGTCCATAACCTGTTTCAGGTGGCAGGGGTCCTGCTGTGTCACATTTCTGGATGTGTGGAATGAGACTGCACATCAATTTCTAGGCTGGGTTGAGTGAGTTTTTTGGGGTGACTGCTTGGGGCAAGGTATGATGTGCTCATAAACAGGACGGGAGATTCTCAAGGTCCCCTGTTCCATGGGTAAAAGCTAAGGAGAAACTTCAGCCTCAGAGGTCACCAAAGGCTATGCTGTCCCAACACACTTGCGCTGTGACTTCTTGTCTCTGAGTGGGTCTTTGTGCAGAGAGAGGTTCCTTTGGGCTCCGAAAGCTAAATGGCTCCCGATAGGTTCAGCACTAGGACCTTGGGATACATACTGTTATCACACCTGCTCACAGCTGGGCTTCCAGGAGGTGCTGGAGAATCCTTGGCTCTCTGCAGAAACAAGTCCAGGCTTAAAGAGCTGCAGGGCAGACTGCAGGAGGCCTTCAGCAGTTTGGGTGGGGTCATTTGTTGAGCGCTGACTTGGGTCCTTCACTGAAGGCTCTGGAGATATGAAGATGAGACCCAGTGTCTGTCATGTGCTTTCTGGCTAACACATGAGAAGGGCTGTGGGTAAGCAAGGGTGGGAAGTTTGCACAGGATGTCATGTGCTGCCAGAAACCATGGGAAATACATCAAATAGTCCTGGGTTAGGAATACTGGGAATACTGGGAACAGGATTAGCACTATCCCAGTTCCTCCAAACTCATCTAACCACTCTTATTTTGTAGTAAATCAGCTATTTGGTGGCTCATGGTCAGCTTTCTTGTTGAATTCCTATACTTTGGGGGGTGGGCCGCAACCTTCATCAAGCATTCTGGGTGGGCCCAGAAGCAGAGAGCTGTGTGGGAAGAGGGAAGCGACCTGTGCTGTAAAATGAGACCCAGCTGGCCTTTTGCTCTTCTGAATAGTCTCACTAGCTGGGAAGCCAGTGACCAGCATGGGCAAAGGGCACTGATATAGCAGAAGCAGTGGGATGCACAAGATGGAAGTTATGTTGCTGGGATGGGATTCCTTAGCACTTGACACAAATTCATGTTCAATGAGTGTTATTTTGAATGAATGAAGCATCACTTACATTTATGTGGCACTGTGCTTGGAACCCAGATCATACCTGTTTGATACATTAGAGCATACATTAGTGCTTAATTTCATTACATTTAGAATTGACTCAGGGCTGAGATGCACCTGCCAGGGTAGCTGAGGCCCTGTGCTTGGCCCTCAGTGCCACCATACAAAGAATCAAGAGGAGGAGGCAGAGAAGGAGCTGCTTCACAGGCATAGGTGCCTTTCACCAAGGTGTAGAAGCTTAAGACTTTGCCCTGTAACCGGATAGTCTGGGTGCTGGCCATTCCCAGTAACAGCATTTCTATGGAAAATGTGCTGTATGTTCAAAAAATACTTTTTGGGTTGTACCAATTTGGAAGTTAAAAAATTTTCCCTGTTTTGTTAGATGCTAAAATTGTGAACATTAGTAACCTAAGAGATGGTGTTAGTGGTTTTTACTTTTCTATATCTGAAAAATCCAAGTAACCAGGGCACCTAAGTCATTTCCCACCTTGAATTTATTACCATGAGAGCCGTTGGTTGTCATTCAGTGGGGGGGACTACGGGCTTTGCTGGTGTATAGGAGTGGAACTGTTCAAGGGAGCACCTTCTGGTCCTGACACAGCTCTCGTGTGGATGCCCGCCAATTCCTGTCATCCTCAAGTTAACTGGTGCATATGTGAGAGCTACAAGTTCTGTGGCCATGCTCTGTGACTGGTGTTGTCTGCTGCATTCTTAGCTAGTTTGAGACTGATGAAGCTGCTGCCGAGGAGCGGAACTGACCTGAAGTTTGTCAGGCAAATGTCACGATTTCAGCCCAATAGTTTCTTACTCCTAAAAGAAAAACCCTCTGGCTTTTATTTCCAGATCTTTCTGTCCTTGGGCTCCAATTTCACCTTGCAGTTGGAGACCGTGACACTCCTTGCTGCACCTTTTAGTGGCAGCCCGAGAATTCTCCAGGAAGCCCAATCTGCTGTCCTTCCTGTCCCTGAGAATGCTGCCAATTCCCAGGTAAAGGCACTGAGTGTGGTGCTCACCAGGCGCCACTAGAGGGCATCGTTCCCAGGAAGGGCCCAGTGCTTAGAGAGTTTCTGAAGATTAACTGTTTCCTTAAGTTGACTTAGTCCTGTGAATATCAAAGTAGACATGACATATACATAATATAAAAACAATTTTTCAGTTTTGGGACATTATTTATAAAGTATGTTTTTAGAGTTTTAGAAAGTTTTTTGTAGAATTTGAGTGTTAGATACAGAAATGTTTAAATTGTCACAGGAAAACTTCTAGGTCTTCTTTTGATACCAGACATTTAATATTGAGGTATTTATGCTTAATAGTTAAACTCAGAAGAAAACCCTAATGAACACTACAGGCCTTTTCATTTACTAACAGTGAGCACATTAGTATTGAACACACAGCCTTTGGTATACCAGGGCCGTTTTCCCTGACCAAGCTAAATGCCTGTGATCACCCTAACATGGCCATTCAAGGGTCTTTGAGTCCTCTGAGCTCATTGCATGAAAGATCATTTCACAGTTACCTCATAAAGTCATAGAAGGAGAGAGAGCAGCTTGAGTGCTGGACTGTCCTTAGGCCAGCAGTGTTCATACGGGGGCCGTGACTGGCTATGGCAGTGGGCATGTATTTTTGTAGCCGTTGTGGAGTAGTATTCCATTCTTGTCCTGCTGAAAGCCCAGGTGGCCAGGGCAGGCTGGCCAAGATCCCTCCATGGGCAAGTGAGTGGGCAGGAATACGGGCGGTGTGGGCTGTGGCCATGACAGGAAGCTCTTCAGCTGCTCTGTGAGCATCTTCCCTACCTCAGGACCGTAACACTGCAGAGCAGTGTCTGCGTAAAGCTCCCTGCATGCATGGTGCACACAGCTCACCACAGCTGCAGGCAGAAGCTGCACTGTGTGGAGGCTCCAGTGCCCCATTACAACTAAGTCCTCACTGTCTGCCCTCTGTAGCTCCAGAAGCTATCCCAGGTCTCTGCCCCCAACTTGATGCTTTCCATCCCCATTCAGAAAGAGAAGAATAAGCTCAACTGCTCATCCTGATCAGCTGCTATCCCAGATTTACAGCTGTTATGGCCAGAAGAGCTGAGTGGAGCTATCCGCGTGCATCTCAGGGGAAGCCAGGAATGTAGGTGTATTTAGCTCTTTGCCTAGAACTTATCTCAGCTGTAAATCACCCATCCTGGGAAGACTACCTTTAAAGCAACACCTGATTTGTTGTTCATGAAAATATAGGTACTTTCAGAAATTTTTTTAAGCTCCTGCTTCTCATACAAACAGATCAAACTGAAGGACAGGGCTGGCACTGCACAGTGGCCATGCCACGGCCAGGGAGGCTTATCCAGGGGTGATTACTGCTAACTGAATCAAAGGGCTGAAAAATCTTAATAGAAGGTCTAGTTCATAGTGATCATTTTAGGAATGAAGAAACATGTTATTATATCTGAGAGACAAGGTAAATTTCAATTCTAGAAAAATGAAGTTCTAGAAAGATCCATGAGCAATTTGTATTAAAATGCCAGTTTAAATCTTTTGCTTTCATTTAACTGTAATTACATTTGCTTTTGGTGGATATTGTTCATTCTAAGAATTATTTTTAATAAGAGAAATCTGCAGAGTATAATTAGAATTATAAAGTAGAATAATTTTTCAAATGGCAGATGTCATTTCTTAAGTGTTTCTCTTTCATTGAAATACCAGGCAAGAATATATTATATAATAAAAGGGAAAGTTGACATTAACCCATTCTTCTGAAACCAAGTCACTTTGGAGAGAAGAAAAACCCTCTAAGCATGTTTCCTCAGGTTGGATTTGAATCCACGGCTGTCAGGCTCACAGACATCACTGGTGGCAGGAGCCAGGTGACCATCTCCAGGAGAGGCACGTTCGGTGTGCTTGTAGTGACCTGGACCACTGGCTACGCTCCTGGCTGGGCAATCCCTGAGCCTGTGGTCATTGGCAACATGACCCCTGTGCTGGGTGAGTGGGCTTTCATGTGTTGGCTGTGGGTCACAGAGTCCTGGTTGGTATGCCATGCTGGTCTCCCTCCCTCTGGACACTGACTGGCGGTTTCTAATGTGGTGCTTCCATGTGGAAGTGCTCAGGGCCTCATATGCTGTTTGATAGAGAGGCGGCTTGTTTTTTTTTTTTTTTTTTTTTTTTTTTTTTTGAGGTACGGGGGATTGAACTCAAGACCTTATACTTGCCAGGCAAGCACTTTTCTACTGAGCTCTCTCTCCCCAGCCTGAGAGGAGGCTTTCTTTAAGGAAAAAAAAAAATCTCTTGCATTTCTTACTTCAAAAGAGTGATCCCTGTGCACTCGGTCAGTACATGAGGAGCTTGTTGAAAAGCAGTAATAAAAACCTAGTTTGGCCAGCACAATAATGAAAAAAGATATGGCTGAGTCCATTTAGCTGTTTGAATTTTGGGAGCCAGATAGCTTGTTTTGTATTTTGTTAACCATGCCAGGAGTTTTGCAGCCTGCCTTGTCCTACAGATCATGGGGTGGCTGAGAGCCCTGGGCTCCTGGCTTTCTGTCACCACATCCTGCTGGTCACCACCATCCCAAGTAGTGAGAAACCCAGTGACATAGCCAGTATATGAACCCCATCTCTCAGGGAGATGGTTTGAGTGAACAGAAGTCCTCTTGTAGGTGGGAGGGAGGGCTCAGGATGCTGTTGACTACATGGTCATGCTGACTGCTTTCCAGCAGGAGAATCCTCAGGTGCAGTGTGGATTTAACTGCTTGATTGGCACCACAGCAAGAGGATCCTTGGGATCTGGGAGCCCTGAAAATATTTTCCTTTCAGCATGTGCTCTAAATTCAAGATGCCTCACCAAGTGTCTTACTTGTTTTCTGGTCCCTTCTTTCTGCAATGACACCTGTCTGTCACCCTCTGCCTTTCTCTGTTGCTCTGGGTGGTAGACACAGCTTTGTATAACTTAGGGCTTTTGGAAAACTCTTTTTGTATTAGTAACCACTTATGCTGTGTGTAGAAATATCGTTCTTTAAATGTGAGTCTAGGGGCCAGGGAGATGGCTCAGTGGAATAAGCGCTTCCCTGGCAAGCGCAAAGGCCTGAGTTCAATCCCTAGTTCCACCAAAAAAAAATAAATAAAATAAACAAATAAATAAATGTGACTCTGTGCTTACATAGGAAATCAGTCTTGAGATGTATAATGAACTTAAATAGCCTTGATTAAAATAACAGGAGTTCTCAAGCAATAGTTCTCTATCTTCAGATAGGTTTGATTAGCTTTTAAGTAAATGTTTACCCACTGTAAACTCACTGACTAGAATTAATGGTCATATTTGGTTATAGCCAGTTATTTTCCCGTGTTATATGTGCCTTTTTCCCCTGAAGTTAGCAAAAGTATGATGCATATATTCTACCAAGCTCAAGCCTGATGACAGATACAAACCAGTGCTGGCCTTGTCCTTCCCCCTTCACTACTGGCTTGGGTGGTTGAGCCCAGAAAGAAAAAGAAAGAAACAGGAAGAATAGACGGGGTGAGAGCAGGGCTTATGTGGCCTTGGGTTTTCTGGATTATGTTGCATTTAATTAAATTTTGGAGAAACAAGTCATTAATCGTACTTTTAAGAGTCAGGTTTGTATTTAAGACCATGCTGATGCCCACCTCTCTTCTCATGCCCCTCCCAGGGAGCCTGACTTTTGCCCATGGTGAAGGGAGGCAGCAGGTGTCGCTGTGGATGTTTCCCAGTCCCGGCCGCTTGGAGGCCTTTGTCGTCCACCTGGCCAGTGTGCAGAGCAGTGCCCCGGGTGGCGCTCAGCTTCGGTAAGGGCAGCCTAGGTGCAGAGCTCACTGGGTACCACGGAGAGGGCAAGCGAGGTGGCTGCTCCTGCTGCTGGCCCCAGCACACATGTGCCTATGTCATACAGGTGCCACACACCAGCTGGCAACTTCCTTGTCCAGGAGCTTAGCACATTCCACTTCCCTCTGAGCAGTAAGAATGAGGCATCACGTGGTGTAGCAGTGTGACTTGTTTAAACCAGCAACTGTTTTCATTGTAATTTAACTTCATCTTGTTTCACTGCTTTATCTATGAGAACTCTGGAACTTTGCCTATTGCAGTTTAATACGTCACTTCATGTCTGACATGGGCTTAGCCCAAGCAACAGTGAGCAGACGGAGGACTGTGTAGGACTGCGTGGTGGGTGCATTCCTGGCCGTGCCTCAGCTGGGGAAAGCTGCTTGGTCTTTCTGGCTTTACTTTGGCCTATTTTTAAAAGTGGGAAGATGTGTGGGCAAAACCAGTGTGCGTATTCAAGTACCTCCATGTGCCTGTGTGTGAGGGAAAGCTGCCCATTGGTAGAATCAAGTGGGGCATTAGATTAGATGTTGTATATGTATGTTTAAAAAAGAATTGTCTAGAGAGAAAAGTCAAAACTTACTTATTCCAAAGAAGGTATTGTTTAAAGTTGTTTATATAGAGATGACACCAAAACACACAGACACACGCATGCACCCCACGCTTCCCAACAGCAGCTGTCTGAGGTGGTGCTACCACTCACCTCATCTGTGTGACTTCTAGATCCTGTAACAAACGTATCCAAGTGTTGGGGCCCTAACCAGAATCCAGATCTCTAGCCACTGTCAAAGCACTGAACCATTGCTTGTGTGCTGAGTGACAGCGACATGACAACAGGAGTGGGAACTGCCATGTCCTCCTCCTTTTGTGTGTACATTCTTAATGTATCAACAACTTAACCAAGAAACTCTCTGTGATCAGAATTAGGCCAACGGGCCACCCAATTGCAGCCTCTTGATACAATTACTGATTCACAACAAAAGTCTGTGGGATACATTCTTTCAGTGAGGAATGTTTCTTCCCCTTAGTAAAGTTTGAAGTTTACATATAAATTCATGAGAGCATAGTCTATTACTTACACCAGGAGAAGAATTTTCTCCTCGTACCAGTAAATATTCACATGTATTGGGTCAGGAAGCTGGAAGCACCCTCCTGTACTGATCAGGGAGCAGCTGTTCTGATCCCCTGGGCAGCTGCTCGGTCACAGGAACATGGGCTCAGCACCTCACTCAGTCACACCTTGTTCTGTCTGAGTGGCAGCTTCTCCTTGGACCTTGTGCTCAGAGCAGTAAGTCAATAGGATTTGCTGGTGGTTGAAAGATCGTGTCCTTTCTGAGGTGCTTCTGTCATGAGCAGCATCTTCAACATACAGAACAGGAATCTTTTATACAATCACTTCTGGTGTAATTTTTTTCAGGCCAGATTTCACCACTGCTGAAATTGAACCGATGGGAGTCTTCCAGTTCTCCCCTAGTTCAAGAAACATGACAGTGTCCGAGGATGCACAGCTGATCAGATTACGAGTCCAGAGGCTCTATGGGTTCCAAGGTGATCTTATTAAGGTCTCCTATGAGACAGCTGCAGGAAGTGCCCAGCCTGTGGAAGACTTTGAGCTGATTCAGAGTGGGGAAATGTTCTTTCACAAATTCCAAGCAGAGGTTGATTTTGAGATAACCATTATTAATGACCAGATTCCTGAGACAGAAGAAATTTTTTATATTAATCTCACTTCTGTGGAAATGAGGGGACTAGAAAAGGTGGATGCCAATTGGAGACCACGCCTGAATCTAGATTTCAGGGTGGCAGTGATCACAATATTGGATGATGACCACCTGGCAGGCACAGATGTTTCTGTCCCCACAACAGCTGTGGCTGTGGCAGTTGACAACACTGTCATCTCCATAGACACCAACTCCACCACATATCCTGGCACAGGCAAGACAACTGCCATTCCACAGGCGACTGACATGGTTGCCATTGTTACCGAGGCATCTGGTACACCTACCATCCCTGAGAAACTCATCACCCTCCAAGGGACATCCACCATGGCTGATGAGCCTGATGTGGCCAGTGTTTCCATCCACGGAACATTTAGTCTTGGACCTACCATTGTTTATGTACAAGAGGAGATGGAGAATGGCACACTCAGTACTGCAGAAATTCTCATCCAAAGGACAGGTGGATTTGCTGGAAATGTCAGCATCACAGTTAGAACCTTTGGAGAAAGGAGTGCTCAGAGGGAGCCACATGCTTTGCCCTTTCAAGATGCTGCCAGGACGGCCAACCTGAGCTGGGCGGTGGAGGAGGATGACTTTGAGGAGCAAATGCTGACCCTCACGTTCCTAGATGGAGAAAGAGAACGGAGAGTGTGGATTCCCATTGTGGACGATGAAGAGCCTGAGGGTCCGGAGTTCTTCTATGTGTTCCTCGCTGACCCTCAGGGGGGAGCGCAGATCGTAGAGGGAAGGGATGACACTGGATTTGCAGCCTTTGCTGTGGTTGTTATTACAGGTACCTGTGAAGGATGGAGGCAAAGGATACACTTTGGCAGCACAGCATTTCAATAGGACCAAGCTGGCTTCCACATAAGGGGTGAATTACTTGAGTCACTCATAGTCTTTTGTTTTGGCAGAGCCCGGGACTGAACTCAGGCCCTTGTGCTTGCCAGGGACGTACTTATTCCAGTGAGCTGTCTCCCTGGCCTCAAAATTTTTTTTTTTTTTTTTTTTTTTTTTTTTGTGGAACTGGGGATTGAACTCAGGCCCTTGAGCATGGCAGGCAAGTACTTATTTTACTGAGCTATCTCTCTGGCTCACCCATAGTCTTTCATTAAAACATTTTCCCCACAGTATGGGAAATACAGCTGTTTTCAGGGGCCAGGCTACAGTTTCATGGAGTGCATATGTCTGCTAGATCAGAGCCAACCTATGAATCATAATTTATAAATTATAATTTTCACAATCCAGAGAAACTGTTTGTATCTATATACTTCCACTAGGAAGTACTTAATGTAGATACTGAAATCTCATGCTAAATTTACTGAAAAATTTCAGTAATCCTTCCTGAGTCAAAGATCTCATTAAGAATTTGTTCGTATTTGTTGTGAAATAGATGAAAATTTTTATTTAAATTTTGACCCAATATTGTTGATACAACCATTGTGCTATTAGGTATTAAGAGCTTAAATTTTAATTCTAATAGTTTTGCATGTGTCCTATATGGTCTTTCAGTGATAATTTTCAGTCTACCTTTGAAGTCATACTACATTTAAGTATAATAGATCAGCTTGTCAAATGCCTTAACATCAGAGTAGAAACAAGGCCATTTCTTGGTTTTTAAAATCCCTTTATTATAGACTGACAGTTTGCATGTACTTGTACAGCTCAGAGTGATGTGGCAGTTAAAGAATGTGAAACCATGGACTCTAGCTGATTAGCGTGCCCCTCCTGTCCGCCTCTAACACTGTGTGGTGAGAACATTTGAAATGTGCCCTAGTCTCAGCAGCCTGAAAAAGCACAGCACCGTGCTGAGACAGACCGAGAAGGCGCTTACAGCATGATTCTTTCTAGACTTTATTTCATCCACTCATTTATAATTCAGCCATAACTTTACAATCAACTCATTTTCAGATCCAATATCTCCCATTTTTGTCATCTACAAATTTATACCAGTGGTATTAATGAGAATACCATTGTGACCAGGGAGATGGCTCAGTAGAATAAATGCTTGCCTGGCAAGTGCAGGGGCCTGAGTTCAATCCCCAGTTCTGCAAAAAAAGAGAGAGAGAGAATTAATACCATTTATACCTACGAATTGGACTCCACAAGTCACTGACTTAAGTTTGACTCCCGTTGGCTTAATGTTGCCTACATACTGTTGCTAATGTCACTGTGGCAGTCAGCACACTCCTCCCCATCCTATTGCATAGATATTTTATTAAAATGATTTGCGTGTGACCAGGACTGACAGCATATGAAATGTTTGTCATAGTTCCAACTGGCCCAGTGCTTCCTGGGGCCTCCTTGCTGCTCTCGGAGATCATGAGAGAGGTGGCTGAAGATTGCTATCAGCTCAGATGGCCACTGGCACCCTCCGGAATGGATGCGCTTCTGGTGCCTCCCCTCCTGTGAGCTCAGTGCCCCAGGCCGGCCCCCATTGCGCACCTTGAAGGAGCCTGGCTGGCTGCTGGTCTACCCTGCTTCCCCAGAGGGTCCACTGGTGACACGTGTGTCTGGGAGACCTTTGGCTCCTCACCACACCCCTCCTAGGGTTACACATCCCATTCTCAGTGTCACCTTTAGTCCCTTCCAGGCAGTCAGATTATCCTGCATTCCTTGACTGCCACCAGGTGTTCCTCTCCTTGTCTTTCCCCTCCTGGGATCTTCTGTTAATAGTCCTGTTTTTACTGGACCATTATGTTGCTGATTGTTCTTTATTATTCATAGAATTTTTCTTTCTTTCTTTTTTTTTTTTTTTTTTTTGGTCTGAGCTACGCAGCTCAGACTGGCCTTGAACTCACTTTGTAGTTCAGACTAGCCTTAATCTCTACAACAATCCTACCTCAGTTTCCCAAGTGCCGGGATTACAGGTGTGTGCCATCACGCCTAGCTGGAAATATTTTTGTAGACTGTGTGTGTGTGTGTGTGTATATATATATAATATTTTTGTAGAATATATATATATATATAATATTTTTAAAGTAAATCAAGGAGGAAATAGGTTTGGTTTCAACACTGGCATGTTAGAAACCCAGAATTACCTTGCTAGAAATTTGACTGTCATTTAGCATTGCAGAGGAGGCAAGGGAAAGGTTTATTTCATTAGGCCCCTGCTGGGCACCAGTGTGCTGGACAAGCCAGTGGAATTTCTGCTGTGAGAAGTGAGAAGCGTGTGATCTACATGAGGAGAACTAAGCTCCCCCCAAAGTGCTGCCAGAGATAAGTCACCTGCAGAGCCCAGTGCCAGGTTGTGATGGATCAGTGCCAGGACAGGGGTGGCCCATCACAGGCACGTCTGTGACACACGGCTCTGCATTTCCTTAGACTTCAGCCCAGGGAGACAGCAGGCCAGGGCTGCAAATGCAGGCTCTCCCTTACGGGGACCTGCATGGTTTTCTATTCCCCTAACTTACATTTCTACCTTCAGAAGTTCTCTCTTGTGGAACCCCAGGAACAGGCTTCAGGGTGATGGCTAGCTGCATTTTTAAAAAGTTAATTGATTTAGGGCCGTAACTTCTAGGATCATTTTATAAACCTGGGCCCCTGGGAGGTAGCACAGAGCTGAAGCTTTATGTGGAAAGGTCTTCGGTGCCAGTGCACATGAGCATGACCAGGGCATGCAGTGGCTGTTTCAGTGTCGTAAGAACCTGGGGCTTATTCAGCGTAAGCAGACTCTTCCAGTGCGATGGTTCCCATAGCCACGAGTGGTGCTCAGGGCAGTTTCTCACTCCAGAGAGGCTCAGGACTTTTAATAGGTCTGTTTCATTCGTGGGCAAATAACTGAAAGTGCAACATGCACAGCGTTTTGGTCAGTCCACTCCCATGAAGGTGACCAGTCACATAAAGGTCACTTCCTCGTCAAGTATTTCTGAAATGCTTGCCGAGTCTCAGCACTCTTCTTGATGCTGTGGGCACAGCAGGAAGTGAACATCTGCTGCCACACTAGAATAGGATGGGGGAAGCGGGGCTGCCCGCATGTGGCTACAGGTGAGCACATGTGCAGCTTGCATGCATGCATGCATGCATGTGGCAGCTGGGGTCAGTGTGATGTGCCCTTTCTCCCAGTCTGCTCCGCTCAGTTATCTGCCTTTAGATACATGTTTTTAGTAAGGTCTTTGAAATTGCACTTCCCACCCTCCCCCACCAGTGTCACTTACCTAGTGCTTGCTGGGCTGGCACAGTTGCCGGACATTCAAGTCTCGCACTCTGCACAGGCAGCAGCCTACACCTTGCCTTTCAGGAAGTGATTTGCACAACGGCATCGTGGGATTCAGCGAGGGCTCCCAGAGGGAGCTGGAGCTGGGGGCAGGACCTGAGGAGACAAGACTGCACCTTGTAGTCACAAGGCAGCCCAACAGGTGTGTGCGGGCTTGTGTCGTGCATGTGCGTGTACTCATGCACACACAAGGGGGGGCTTTGCAGTGCTGTGTTGGGGTCCATGCAGTCCTGGTGGCCGGGCGGGGCCCGTGTGGGGTCCCAAGGTGCTCTGGGCCTTGACCTGGCATTTCACATGTTTGCTTTTGATCATGAGCAGCGCTGCCTGAGGTGCTTTACACGTGGGAAAGCACCGCTCAGAGCTCAGCCATTGAAGTCCTCCTGCATCATGTCTGTCGTGCCTCTTCAGTAGCACATGTTTGGGGTACGCAGTAACTGCTGCTGTGGGACATCAGTGCATGTCCATAATGCATTGTAATCATTTTTCTACTTTCTCTCCGTTCCTCCCAACTCTTGGTCCCCTCTCCATTTGTAGTTCTAGTTTCATTCTTTTTCCCTCCAGTTCCTTTTATAAAATCCCCTTTCCCTTTCCCTTCCTTCACAAACTCTTACTCCTCACCCATTTGAAAAAGATTATTTTACTCCTTATTTGAAAAAAAGGTTATTTTACTTCTTATCTACTCTCCACCCTACACTCCTATTTTCAGTTCTTCATATAAGATAAAGCCTGTAGGGCTGAAGCCTGCATGCATGTCTCCATGTCTCCCTTGCTACTGAGCTCCCAAGATGCATCAGTTCACCTATGAGCACCTCACTGTCTCGCTCTTGGCAGGGGTGCTCCACAGTGTGTGGATGCTGCAGTTTCTTATCCTTCACCTGTTGATGGATGTAAAGGCCACCTCTGAGACTTTGCTGTCATGCATTTTGCTGCTATGAACGTGGCTGTGCATGTATCACCGTGGTTTAGTGTCTTCATGTACTGTTCTCTGGTGACTCCAAATACATAAGTGTTATACCTAGAGGAAGACTGGGGAACCAGAGCTTTACTTACCAGTTAGCCATAAGAACACATGTTCAAATGCTCATTATGAACATTGACTCAGTGTGAACGCATGTGCATGTGTGTGTTCATTACATATTCTCTTTTGGGTGTAAATATTCTGTGGAAATAATAAAGCATCATTTATGCTTTAATTTTACAATATGCTTTCACAGTGATGCTCTTTCTTTAGAGAAAATTGTGTTAAAAGACAAATGAAAAACATTTTCTTAAAGTCAGGGCTTCTCGCATTCCTGGCACGGGGTTTCCACGAATGCGCATTCATTACCACATACAGCATAATTAGAGGCTCACATGCACTCTAAGCCTGAACCTTCCTACCCATGAAGGGGAGAATGGGCCACTTTCAGCACTGACAGTAGCAGAGCAGGTTCAGCACTGATGACCCACTGAGCTTGACGCCTAGTGTCACACGCTGTATTCGTGTGGTTTCGCTTTCCCCAGGGCCTTTGAAGATGTTCAGGTCCACTGGAGAGTCACCCTGAACCAGTCAGCCATTATACTGGAGAAGGAAGCAGTAAACTTGCGGGATGAGATGCTGTCTGTCTCAGGGACCACGACGTGTATGGCAGGCCAGACAGAGTGCTTCATCAACCTGGAGCTCAGACCCGAAAGGGTAAGTGGGTCCACGGGGTACTGTGTGGAGTCCTCACTGCCTCCCTAGAATGAGTCGTTGGGAAGCGGCTGTGTTGAGGCCTCACTGCTGTCTGTGGAGATACTTGTGGTTAACCTGGGTGTAGTGTCTTTAAGTCCACTGGCTACCCACAGAATGATTACACTAGGAATCTTGTAAATGAGCCCATCTCTTTCTTTCTTATTTAGTTTTGGATATTTTTTTCTTAGCTTAAAGAGAGTAGGGCCCACCAGATAGCTCAGTGGACTAAAGCACCTGCTTAAGCAGGCGCAGGGCCAGGTTCAGTTCCTGGCATGCTGTGCTGGCCCCACCCTCGGGGCGTGCTGAGCTGGTGATTAAGGCTGGGCATGGTGGTGGGTGTCGATGATCCTAGTGCTTGGGAGGCTGAAAACAAGAGAATCACTGAGTCTGGTCTGTGTAATGAGTCCCTGTAGACTCTGTACTAAATACATCAAAAAAAAAGAAAACAAGAAAGAAAAAAGGTAATAAGGAGAGTAAAAAAATAGATAAGCCATTATCTATGTTACAGAATTTCAAAGAACAAGATAATAATAGCTATTCAACAGTGGTTGTTATATTGCACATTATTGTCTTTGAAGTAATTGCTCAGAGTACCAGATATGAGCGTGTAAAATTGGTCAGAATAAAAACTTTAAGCATCAACCGTTCCCTTCAAAAAGCCAATAGCCATTAGTAATACAGTCATCCTAGCCATCCTGTGTGAACACGTGTGTGTTTCCCCCTTATTTTCTCCTTCCCCTCACCCCAATTGTTCTTTCATCTTGAGCAGTTTCCTTCACTTTTACTATACCTATTCTACCTTTCAGATTTTTATTTACTCTTTCAGGTCCTTGCACTGTTTCTTCCTATTTACCATAAAAACTAGCCATCAGCGTGTGAAAATTTGGGAGTGCGGTGATTCTTTCCACAAATTGCACACAGCAGGGAAGCACGTGCAGACACACTTCACACACATAACTGTACCTGTGCCTCTTTTAAAATAACAATCCTGTAGGTTTGATTTTTTTCCTCATATTTTTGTACACTTTCAAACCTTTTGAGAATGACTAGAATAGCTATATTCATCTCTTCTAAGATTTATTAATACATATTTTCATACCTTCCTGGAATTGTAATAATTTTACTGGTTGCAAAAGAGAAAGCCTACATGTCTCTGGTCCCCCAGGATTAGGGGCCCTCGGTTGCCATGACTGTGATCTTTGGCAGACCTGGCTCTTGTCCCTAGCTGCACTGACTGGGAAGTGCCAGTTACCTGACTAGGATCTCCTCTGTGGCTTTGCTTGCTGCACATTGAGTCCATAGCTTTGGCGAGGGGCGTGGCTGAGGACAGCCGCTCACCTCCTGGAGACATAGAGCAGGGGGGCCAGCCAGGGTGGCGACCTTCCAGAGGCGCAACGCACTGACCACTGGTTTCTAATAGTTTGTGGGCTGAGTTCTCTATTGGCTCAGTCCACTGTCATGAGGTTGTCATGGTCGCATTATATTCCGAAAGCCCCACTTCTGCATGTGGGAGACTTTGGGGCATTCTGGATCTAACCCATAATGTGGCACCAATGTGTTTTCTTTTTAATTTATGCATTTTAGGTTTATTTCAATACCATATATATCTCCCTTCAGTTATGTAATTATTTTGCAGCACTGGCTTTACACTGCCACTTCCCAATTGCCCTTGCCCTTGGAGCTGTTAGGGCTACTGGACACACTTGATTCTGTCTGTCATACTTGTTTCTTGTCCTGTGGAGTAGAGCATCTGAGACGCTTCATCTCCTAAGAGCCGTGGCCACAGCCCATGCAATCTTCCCTTCATCAGAATTGTCTCATCTTCTGTGAGTTCTAGTATGCTACCTGCTGGCTCTCTTTCTGCTTCATTTGGGTTTCATGGGTACTAACCATTTATTCCCATTCCTAAAATAATTCTTGCTTTTTCTAACAGTAATTGACTTACCTTCAGCTGTTTTTATTAATGCTTCCCTATTTACATACACAGAGAAAGATGTTTATTGTCACTTAATGGACATGTGCTCAACAGGAGGCCAGATGTCTTGATGTTAACAGCCTCAAGTACATACAACATTTAGTGCATTGTATTTTATTTAGGTTTTTTTTTTTAATTTATGTATTTGGTACAGAGTCTCACTATGCAACTCAGATGCATAGAGAGCCTCCTGTTTTCAGTTTCCCCAGCACTGGGATCATAGTCATGCACTACCATACCCAGTCTCGGTGCCAGCTCAACCCACCCTGGGGGCAGGACCACAGCAGCATGCGCTACCAGCGATTAAACACTTAGTACTTTTAGAGACACGCTTACATTATAGTTACTCTTATCATACTTATTA
Organism: Ctenomys sociabilis; assembly: GCA_004027165.1. Classification (NCBI taxonomy): domain Eukaryota; kingdom Metazoa; phylum Chordata; class Mammalia; order Rodentia; family Ctenomyidae; genus Ctenomys; species Ctenomys sociabilis. The sequence continues at coordinate 228,644 of PVKA01000130.1, read as the reverse complement.
TACTCCAAGAGTATAATAGCACTTAGGTAATTTTGATTACATAATAAATGTTGTATAAGTAATCATCTCATGATCCCTGAAAGTTCAGTAAAATGATCTTTTGTCTTTTCAGCATTAATACTAGGTTCTCTGGAGGCAGTCTGGGTTTATGGCATCACCTATGTATTTCTGAGTCACACTAGTGTTTCCTGACCTAAGCTATCCACTGGGATGCTGTCCAAGGGATTGATCTCTTTGATCAGAAATTATTTTAAAGATTGAAATCTGTGCACTAGAGGTGCATGACTGTGAATACTGGGCAAATGTGCTTCTGGAATACCTTAGTGATGTCAGAGCTAGAAAATGTTCTTTCATTCCCACTGATCTTCTCCTGGTTTATCATATCATAGTATTCTGTCTTACTTTCTTTGAGTGAGATCTTCATCAGCTAACACTTGGAATCACCTGGACAGTGGGGAACTGAAGTTTCAGTAATGAAAACATCGGATCATATTGTTCTACATGAAAATAGTTAAATTTTACCCTTAATCCTTGCAAATATTTTCCATGATGATTTATCTTACGGCTCTGAATTAGCAAGATGTCCAAGGCAGTGATACTGAAGCTTTTAGGGCTTCCCATAGTACAAGTGCCCACAGCAGTATATGTGCTGTAAGTTTGCCATCACTGGTACAAATGATGGTAATTAAGAGACATGAACTTAGCTGTCAAATATGTATAATCATTTGTTGCATATATTTTTAGAAGTATTTATATAAGATATCGTTTATTACTTTGGTTTTCTGCTTCTGAGCAGTTCTGAACCCAGGAAAAGCATTTCCTACTAGTTGGGGTGACAGATCGCCACAGAGCACACCCAACCCAAGGAGTGGAACCAGCTGGGATGGGATCTTATGGGTCTCCCATCCCCTTTAGGAGTTTGGGCTCATATGTGACCTGTGGCTCTGAGTTCCTTCTGCACTTCAGGAATGTGTTTTTTATAGAATATCTTTGTGTGACTAGAAGAGACCTTTAGTCTATAGCCTAATTATGTGTAGGCATCTGGTGCATTGCCTAATTTTGGATGTTTCTTTACTTAGTGTATAACATATTCTTTTGACTGTGAGTGGTTGTAAGTAGCATCCTAATTATCATCACAATGGAAAGGAATATTTTACTGGAAAATAAAGACAAGAATCTCTATTGGAATATAATATGCTGAATGCTTTAGTTAAAAGTAGCTATTGTGAATCCAAGCTCACATAACCATTAAGGAATAATAGCTCTTAAATATAATTCTACTTTCTTGGTGCTTTAGTTTTTTCTACTTGCCAAGTTTGTCTTCTCAAAAGTAAGAGACAATACACTTAGTCCATATTTCCATATTTCCTGACAGCTGACCAGCAACATGAAGAATATGTGCCAAAGAAACGCTAAACCAGGTTCTTCAGACAGCAACAGGAGATTAAAGTGTTTACTTTGTAACTAAAATTTACCATGTTCTTGGATAGCACAGAGGGTTTATTTATTGTTTCATGACATAGTAATGATCATTAAAAGGTCAAAAGACAAATGATGAATAAGACCTTTGCAGACAGATAATGATGCATTCTGTTGAGACAGGTGCGGCTGAGAGCACCCGCTCAGCTCCTCGGCCATGGTCCAGGGTTTGAATACCGTTGAGGCTTTGTGGATGATTAATATTCACTGAAATCAGGTGATCGGTCACATGTTAGAAAACTGAGCTCAGACTTTAGAAACTACATTATTTCAGACTCTTGGGAAAGCAGAAGTGGAACATGAGAAACAACCAGCAGAATTAATTTAAATGTATTTGATACTAAATTTTGTGAAATCTTGAAACGTAAAGGAGATGATAGAATTGATTGCTACCAGTATTTGGTTGTAGCTTTAAAACTAAGTGCCATACAAAGAAGCCCTGACAGACTTAAATTTTCTTTTGTTTGCTTGCCTGCAGTGTTTGTTCAGCTTTGCACCCTGCCCTGCCTTTACCTGAGAAGGTAGCTGTCTTTTGTGGTGTTCTGCTGTTTTTAATCTTCACATAAATATCTCCTGACAATGTGTAGTGAAGTCTAGATAATTTGAACTTTGTATTTCCAGCATCACGCCATGTATATCATTTTGAAACTTGCAATTTTCATTGATTCTTCTGTTTTGAGATCCAACTATGTTGAAAATACTGAACCAGTCCATTCCTGTAGTTCTTTTAAACTGCTTTATAGTATTATGTGGTATGCATATATTTTATTTATTCTTTTGCTTATTAAATATACATAGGTTATTTCTGGACTTGGATCTAGAGGTACTTAAGATAAATGTAGTTTTCAAGACCAAAAAATAAATCTCATGAGAATTTAATTCTGTAATGATGTAGAATGTATAATTTTTTTATCATTTTACATATATATATATACACACACAGAGACACACAAATCACATCATCTCTTAATTTTAGAATCATCTCAAATATAGAAAGACAGTGCTAATAGCTGTATATGTTTCCCTTTGCCATTGTCAGATGCCTGTGGTTGAAATGTATCATTTCTTTGTGGAGCTCTATGAAGTTACTGCCGGAGCTGCAATAAACGACAGTGCCAGATTCACACGGGTTACGGTCTTCCCGAGCCGAGGGACTCAGAGCCTCATCTCCTTCGCTGTGGGCTCTCGGCTGGCAGTGGTGCAGAGGAAAGCCTCGTTCGTCAGCCTGCAGGTGGCCAGAGACCCCGGGACAGGGCTGAGGGGGTCCGTTAACTTCAGCACCCAGGTGAGCAGCTGTGGGTTGTGTTTTATCCACTGTGGGTGCAGTGAAAAAGAACAGCTAGGCAGTGGCTTCTGAGGACACCACAGTACTTCGCATCTTCCTACCATAACTCTTTTCTTATAGCAGGTCATTTTGTCCTCATCAGCAACAGGTCATATTTTAAAATGATACACTTTTCTATTTTTATTTCTGCTTTTTGCAGAATTGATTTTACTGTGCAAAATATCTTACACAAATCTTTCAAATGTCCGGTGGGTTGCAATTTCCTCAGCATGTAATTACATAAGACCAGAGGCAAAAATGTGATGGTCTTGTTACAGGGTCTTGTTACGACTTATAGTTCTGTTAGTTGAAAGAGTAACCTCCAACACTGGCAGATCTTTGGGGTTCTTCAAACCCATGAGCTGGTGAGCTCTGTGGCCATATTTTCATGTGTACCCGTGAGGTAGTTTCAGCTGAAAGATTGAAAACGGCCAAAAGTTAGGGACCTACAGTGCCACTGCTCAACATGTAAGTGACCAGATCTGCCGGCCCAAACACCACCATACACCTTTCTGGCATTAATTTCACTTTGTCTGAGCAGCAAGAGTTTCATATCATAAAACAAAAATGTGTATCCACTGTACCCAAGACACGGTTATAGTGATGACAGGTTCCCCAGGTCAGCCCCCACCCCTTCAACTCCTGTAGCTGCAGGAAACCCACAATTTTAAAACCATTCTAAAAAGTGATGTCAGTTACTCTATTTCAGGATTCCAAATCTGATGATTTTAGACCTCAAGGTTACAAAGTTTTGTTAAAATTATTTGTGGAGGGGTTTAGAGATACAATTTGGGGACAGAGTGCTTACCTAACACGCATGAGACCCTGGGTTCAACTTCCAGTGTCAAAAAGAAAAATAAAGAGAAAGAAATGGGTGTGGTATGCGCTTCGTTGTGTCCCTGAAACTTCTGTGCAGCTTGTGCTTGGTCAAAGCACTGCGGGTGACTCTGACAAGGGGCTCTCTGTGCCTGAGTCCCCGTGGGGCCTGAGCAGCACGCTGTGCTCAGGAGTGGAGGCGGGGGCTGGAACGCTTCTGGAGACTGGTGGACTGCAGCTCAGCTGTGAAGAAGGAGGAGACCTCTCAGCTGTGTGAGGCCCCAGAGTAAGCTCCGTTCCCCAGAGCCTGCAAGTGCTATAAACACAGAGATGTGTTTTGCTTCTAGTGTGCAAGTTTGAATGTTTTTTCTTTTTTGTCAAGAATGTTGAAGATAGGAAGAGAAATGGGAGAAAATACATGTTTCATTCCTCCTGTCTTCCTGGGGTACATGTCATGGCATGTTCACCGCATTCTGTCATGGAGGGAGGACACTGGAGATGGATGAATGGGAGAGATTTGAGGTGTATTTATAAAAAGTGAGATGAGAGAATTGAAACTGGTCAAAGAAGACTGAATTTTAACATCTGTATCCCTGATGAAAAGGTTCAGTCTTGCTTTGTTGTAGATTCATCATTCTTTGTAAAACATGTTGCCACTGACACATAACTCATCCCACAAGCAGTCCTTTATGATACATGTTTAATGAATTTCTAGGTTTTTCTACCATGATGTTGAATTTTATGTGTCAATTTGACTGAACCACAGGCTGCTTGTGTATTTACATGCTAAACATTATTCATGTGTCCCTGTGAGGGCATTTTAGGTAAGAATCATGATTACATTAGCAGGCCAGGTGATTGTCCAGTCAGATTGCGCTTTTAATGTGTGTTAGTCTCATCAGTTGAAGACGTGAGTGGAGTAAGAGGCTGACTGTCTCTTAAGAAAGAGAGAATTCTTCTTGCCTGCTAGCCTTTGAATTGAATGCTGGCTCTTTCCTTCCACTGCTTCACACGCAGTGGAAGGAGAGATCTTACTGGCAAGTCTGCTAGCCCTAGAGCTATAACTACAGCCATTGGCTTTTGTGGTTTCCAACCCTTCATACTAAGTCATCAACTTGCTTTGTATCTTCAGTTTACCAAATCATCCTAAAGATTTTAGAACTCCTCAGCCTCATCAACTGCATGAGCTTATTGTTCATAATCTCTGTCTCTGTGTGTCTCTGTCTCTCTCTGTCTCTCTCTCTCTCTCTCTGACATACACATACACACACACACACACACACACTGTTTTCTAGCACATGGTACCCTTCAGCTGCAGACTTAAGAGTCCTTTCAGCAGTGCCATAATACTAATGCTATTTTAACAAACACAATATAAATGAAGAATGGAATCCAAAAAGTTTACTTTAATTAAAAGACATATTTCTGCAAAGATGGAATAGACATGCTTTTCCCTGCCAAGTACTACTACAGACCCTGGACATGATGTATACTACAGGGTTTGTGTCTAGTTGTACCCCCCAAAACCTCTTGCAGTCACAGGATTTGTTTGGAGGTAGCTGAATCTGGAGAGTGTGGCTCACTAGTAATGCAATACTGGGACTGTGGGTGCTGGCATAAAGGGCGTGAGCATTGTACCTGCTCTCTCGGGCATACAGTGTAAGGGACTAAAAGAGGCTCGTCCCTTCTCTCTGTTGTTGCTTTCGCTGTCTTCTGCCACCATGACCTGCTGCCCCTCTGCCACGTGCCACCCCCCTTGGAGCCAGCTGATTGTGGCCTGAGCCTCACACAGTGTGAGCCTGACAGACCTTTCCCCTGTAACTTTGGGCTCTGGACATTTTATCTCAGCAACAAGAAGAGTAACCAAGACACCCACATGTCTAGAAACAACAGAAGACTTTGAAAGCTAGGAAGGGAGCCAGCTCAGGGGCATAAGCAGAAAGCAGGTCAGCCAGGGACCAGGGGCCCACGGAGTGAAGAGTGGGATGCAGCGAGGGTTTTTTTGCCTCATATCCCAGATTTTGATCTGAAGGAATTTTCATGCAGAACACTAATGGGAGAGGATATTTTAGAAAGCCTCTCACAATATTTGCTCTTTCTAGTCAAAGAAACAGAAAAGCGGATGCCTACTAAGAAAGAAAACCTTAAAACAATTTTTATACTCTAGCTAAATAGTCCCTGAAGATAATGGGTCCCAACTCTACCCATACCAACAAGAAGGAAGTAGCACACCTAAGTTGCTGCCTTTTCCGGGCCCTTAGCCTCCTTGCCAGCATCATGTTCAGGGGACCAAGCAGAGAGTGAGGGCTTTCTCTGCTGCCTACAGGAAAGAGTCCTCCAGCCTCAATGTGGTGCAGAGCACTGGCCAGGCCTCACACCCTTCTAACTGGGAGGAGATAGTGGGGGCCTAGCATTAATGACTTCTCCTCTCCCTACCTCTCAGCAGAGGCCAAATGGGAAAACTAGACTGCTATGCCTTCCTACTGATAAAGTAGTAGCCTCCCTTCTCCTACCAGAGCACTGTTGAAAGAAACCAGCTAAAACTGAAGGCTTACAGACACCCAGAGTCTCAGAAAATAGCAGTGTCCAGGTTTCAATGAATTATTCATCAGACTAAGTGCAAAAGATCTGAAGTTGTATGAAAAGTAAAAGTCAACAGATGCCAATATTTAGAGGACAGAAATGTTAGAAATACCTGATATAATTTAAATGCACCCGTCATCAAGTGCTTCAGTGAGCAATTACAAGTATTCCCAAAACATGAGCACAGGAAAAAGGCTCCGCCAGGAAATGGGAAGCCTTTGCAAATAAATGTACACATGAGGAAGTGCAAGTGGCAGTTTTAAAGCTGAAAAGTATAATAAATGAAATAAACTTAATAAGCTCAGCAGCAGAATGAAGAGGACAGGGGAGTTAATGATGTTGCGCAAAGAGTAATAGAATTTTCCAGTGGAAATATCCCAGAGTCTTGATTAAAGTACTGCACAAGTCATCAGGGACCCCTGCAACTATAACAAAAGCACTGATAGAGTGTCTTGGGCACCTTGGAGGAAGGGAGAGTCAGTGGAGTTGGGGTGGGGAGGGTGGGCAGGAGAAGGTCAGTGGTAAAAATGTTAATCACAGAAATAACTTAAATTTTTATGGGGCCACTGTGACATTTCTTCTCTGGCTTTCTTCCTTCCTCCCCCTTTGCTAAGGCATCTACCTTTCCTACCTTATTACTCGTTACCTTATCAAAGGACATGAGTAAAGGTCTTCATACTTTTGCTATTTCAGTAGTACTGATATTACGGCCTGCCATTCCTTAACAGAACAGACACAATGTGTTTACCAACTTGAATTGGATTAGGGCAAGATCAGAGGTACCAGCGTCTCACTTAACATGTTGATGTTTAATTGCCAGGAATTGGGGAGTGGTGAAATGATCGGGCGGACTCTCATATCGCCAGCTGTTTCTGGGAAGGATTTTGAGAGAGCTGAGGGCATGCTGCGTTTTGAGCCTGGCCAGAGAAATGCCGAGTTGGATGTCATCCTGATGCCAGAGACTGGATCCTCCAGTCCCTTTCCTAAGCGCTTTCAGGTTGTGCTTTTTGGCCCTAAAGGTGGTGCCAGGATCCACGAAGTCTATGGGACTGCCAACATCACTCTTGTCTCTGACGCAGCCTCGCAGGCCCTGTGGGGACTCGCGGACGAGCTGCAGCAGCCCCTGGATGAGGCCATCCTCAGGCGAGTGCTGCATGGCGTCAGCGTTAGCGTGGCCACTGAGAGCACAGAAGAGCAGCTCAGTGCAGCGATGCATCTGATTGAGAAGGTACGAGGTCCTTGTGTAGGCGCGAGCTCTTGGTCCAGCAAAATTAAACTTCCAAACCAGAGGTCACACTCTGATATAATTAGGGTGGTACAAAATGAAGACAAAGTTAGGTTTCTGAATGTGAACAGAATGTACTGCACCCAGCATTACTTTTGCTGGGAGGTGACTGATGCCTGGTTGATGCCTGAGCCCAAAACTTTGGTGAGTAGTGTAGGTCAGCAGGGGGGACCCTCCAGTGTCTGAAAGAGGCAGAAGATGCTAGAAACTGCAGGGTGCTTGCTGACTGTCCAGAACCTGGCTTATGCTTACCACTGCCAGTGGATTCTGCTTCTTTAAGTCCAAGTCTAGTTCTCTTCTCCTCCTGCACACTGAAACTTTCACAAGCAGAATAAATTAAGGAATGGACTAAGGGTGTTAAGGACTGTGTACCAAATACATGTGTGGCAAAAACATTATTTTGGCATTACTGGTCATAATAACAAACAATGGAAAAATTATGGACCTTAAGAGGACCTGGCTATATAAATTCAGTTGTATCAGGATTTTTGTTTTCTTTGTGGAACCAGGGATTGAACTCAGACCCTTACGCTTGCCAGGGAAGTACTTATTCCACTGAGCCATCTCCCCAGCTCGTCAGTTGTATCTATAGCATACAGTCACATATCACTTAACAGCGTGTACAGTGGTGGTCCCATAAGATTACAGTGGAGCTGAAAAGTTACCATACCTGGTGCTTTTACTGTGCGAATCCTATGTATATATGTGTTTAGATACAGAAATACTCACCTTTGTGTTGTGGGAACTACAGCATGCAGGACAGTGGCATGCTGCTTAGGCCGGTAGCCTGGGGACAACAGTGAAGCTGTGGGGCCAAGGTGCACGAGGTGACACTGGGGGTCAGGAAGTGCACTTGGGTTCACACCAAGCAGAGCCTGCCTTGTGTTCTCAGAATGTGTGCCCGTTATTAAGCGATGCATGACCGCACCCCACTCCTGCTGGTCTCCATTTCTGTTTTCCACCCTGGTAACTTACAAAATTGTTCCCACAATTGATTCAGATCTTCTCTTTGTTCATAACTGAATTTTGGTCATTGTGGGTGTTCCTTTGTTGTTATTACATCAAGTGGCGTTTCAGAGCCAAAGTAGTTATTTTATCATGCACTTTTTAAAATTTTATCTTTTTCATATCCAGATTATCTATGTGTGATATATTTTATGACAATACTAGCAGTGATTTCAATTGTTCCATATTTTACTGTCTACATTTGTATTTCGTGCTCACGGTGATGTTGCAGGACTGGTCTGTGCCCTGGTCAGCCTGCGCTGACTTTTAGGTGGGGGCACTGTGATCAGTGCAGGGGTGTCAGGTGTGGTCCTGGGCTGGCTAGGGGACTGGCCTGCACCCTGAGACAAGCTGGCTGTTCTCTTTCTGCCCCAGCTGCCTTCTCTGGAAACAAACAAACAATAGCAGTAGGTCCTTCATCCCAGGCTTCCAACAAAGATTAGAGAAATTAGAATCAAGTCCTAAGGACTACAAAGTGTCTGTGCTAGCCAAGTTTTATAGAAATGTCATTTTTGTGTATTTTAGTAATTCTCTTTTATATTTCTCTTGAACACAAATAAAAGTTTGCATAGCTTAAAAATTCTTTCTTTCTTTGGCACAGGGTCTTGCTGTGTAGCTCAGACTTGCAGTGATCCTCCTGTCCAGCTTCCCTCACACTGAGATTACAGGCGTGTATCACCACACCTGGGTTCAGGGGCCAGCATGGTGCAGGGCCAGTGAGGCATGCAGTGTGGGGGATCGAGCCCAGGTCCTTGCGCTTGCCAGGCAGGCACTTTGACTGCCAAGCTGTCTCCCCAGCCCCTAAAATTCTTGAATTTAACCTTTAATTCTTGGAATTCTGCTTCTGTTGCTCTGCTAGCTTCTGGCATTTTGTTTTCAGAAATGTCTGATGTCACCTGACTAGTACTTTAATTTAAAAAATCATTAGTTTATTTAAATTCCTTTACATTTATTTATCCATAGAAATTATATTTATTTTATTTCTTTCATTTTACTAAAAACTGTCTTTAGGCTCTTTGATTTAGACTAGATGTATGAAGTACTGTCTTTTGCCAAAAACCTCAGATTATCTGGGTTTTACTTGTTTGGTTGCTTTGGTTTTTTGGGTTTTTTTTCTCAATATAGTGTGGTTTGTGGTTTTTTGGGGATCAGTTGAAGAACTATCTGTACTATCGTGTGTTACCTCTGATGTTAAGATTTTATGTATAGCACAAGGAAGCTAACTCTGACTATATTTTCCTAAGAATAAAGAACTATTTTTATAGCAAAAGAAAGTATGATGTCAAACTGAATTTTGTTTTTCTGTTAGTAATTTTTCCTGATTTCTAGTATGTTTTTAAACCAGGTTTAAACATTTTAAAAATCACCTTGATATATCTGATGTCTCTTTTCCTAATTTTCTCTGATTTAAAGCAGCCTGCATTCTCAAACATATTTCTTCTATATATTAAGGAGCTGGGTTATTTTCCTTTTCTTCTACCTGTTCTTTTATATGTTTGTATCTCAGGGATTTGCCCCAGGATTTACCCTGCTTGTCTATTACACTTTCTCTGGGTTCCAGAAGATTTTTCTTGAGCTTATTTTCTATTTGCCATATTTAATTTATTTATTTCAGTGTCAAATCAACTGTTTTCAGCCTTTATTTGTAATTTTTGGAGTGTTGAATTTTTATTGCCTCTTTTATCATATATCCCTGTAGACTTTTCTCCATCCCCTTTTCCTTGAGGTGGCTATTCTTATAATTATACATCTTGAATTCTGCTATCAGCTTGGAACTGTACTAGATTATAAAATTATAAAAAAAAATGGGAAACATGAAATCAGTTTTCATGGAACTCATCTAGTAGGGCAGATGAATCATTTCAAAGTTAGAAGTTTATTGGTAAAGGTACATGTAGCTATAAGGAGAGATCATATTTGTTAGATAGGAGGCAGAATGTAGGAATCGTAGCAAATTCGATGACTTCAGAATTTGAAGATGGACAAGACTTACCAGACCTTTCAGGGTGCAGTGAGTGGTGAGTCGACTACTTACCTCCAGGCCGAGTCTAGGAGCAGAGACAGGGTCCCCATCTTCTGCTCGCAAACACTGCCAAGGTGGTTTTATCTTCTTCCTCATCTCCTTGTTTCTCAAACAACAAATAACTCAGCTCATTAAAGTAGGAGGTTCAGGCTGACTGAAAAGGTCAGTGTGTGAAAGGTCTTGAGCATGCTTAGCTGAAAAGATGTTCAGATTCGGGACTTCTTGAAAATTTAGTGATATGTGGAAACATCTGTCCACTGAAAAGCAGATAATGAAGAATAATCTCTTCCATTATGAACAAATATTCTCGATGTTCTTATTTCTTTATTTGTTTGGCAAAAGAAGAATCTTTGGAGTAGATGTAAAGCAGGATTAATTTTAATACCTGATATTAAAACTATTATCACTTGAAGTGATCCATGCAACCATATTTGAAATGTAATATGATACCAGTTTCTCCTCAATTCATCATAGGTTTGTCTTTATTTTGTTAATGTTAACTGAATAAAGAGCACATAGGATATATACACTGCATGCAATATATGAAGCTTAGTTTCTCATACTTATTTCTGTACTTCACTTTTTTCCAGATAACTGTGGAAGGAAAAAGTCAAGGCTTTAGTATTGAAAGCCGAACTCTTATTTATGAGATTCTCTGTGCTCTTGTTAACCCAAAGCGGAAGGACACCAGAGGGTTCAGCCACTTCATGGGCGTGACTGAGGACTTTGCCTTCTCTCTGCTGACTGATGTCCCCTGCGGCTCTGCTGCTGAAAAGTAAGTGGCTCCTGCCGCCAGAGCACGAGAGTGGAGATGCACATAATTGTTGGAAGCAGCTGTGGCCACCACACCAGGGAGAGAAGACTTACACTGTCAGGAGAATGTTCTGCTCCTTCTAAGATGTCTTGAGAATCCGAAAGTCATGTTGCCTACTGTCATTCAATGGGTAGAGGATGGATTCTGAGTGGAAGAGAAGGAAGCTGCCTCTGCCCATAGGAGAGCTTCCCGCGCCGTTACTATGCTTCTCCTCGGGGTGCTGGGTGCTGAGTCTCTGGAGACTGCTCTTAGGATGTGGGTGGCCCTTGGGTTCTGTGTTTCATGGCAGGGTTTTCATGCACAGTGGCATATAGGTGATAGTTGTTAGGTACCTTGGAACATGGTAGCACAAAGCTAAGTGTTTTATTTCTATTTCAGAACATAGAAATCATTTGTAAAAAGAACATGGTTCAAAATTGAAATTCCTCTTGATTTTTGCTACACAAAATCAGAGACTGTTATTTAACTTATTAAATGGGGCATGTTTGGTTAAAGTGTTTGTATAAAACTTTGTAAATTTGATTACTCTCTCTGAATGTTGTCAGTTTATTAAGCCACACTGAAACTTAGAGGAACTTTGAAGAATACATTTAAAAACTTTTATGATAATTTAAATCATCTCCCTATCTAAAGGGCTGTTTGTGAACTCTGACAGGGTAACTAAAAGTTGTTTGGATCCATAAAACTGCTAATGTTAGGCCTTAAGGTTCAGGACACATGCAGTTGGAAGAGACAGTCAATCTACATGAACCAGAAAGCCAGAGATAAAATAATATTAACGATGGCTTTATGTACACTGTATCTTTGCTGGAGTCCTCACTCTGCTCATTTGAAAATACGATTAGATTCTTTTGTTGGTTAAAATACTACAATATTGAAATTACAGTGGTTAACCATAGAAGCACTGAAAGCGGAATGGGTCTGGTGCCTCTGGGCTGGTGGAGTCATTGTTCCTAGGGAGCAGGGTCCCCCAAAATACGATAATCAAGATGAGTGCATGAGGGTGAAACAGCCCGTGTCAGCCAGCGCTCTGCTTTTCTCTCACAGGAGCAGAACCATCCTTGACAGCTGCCCATACCTGTCAATCCTGGCTGTGCACTGGGGTGCCCAGCAGATCAGTGGGCACAAGTTTGAAGGAAGAGAAGGTGATTATATTCAGATTCCTGAAAAGTTTTGGGACGCTTCAGATGCAGAAGCAGAGCCTACAGACACTGCCTGTAAATTAGTCCAGTTTACAGAGTACAGCAGCCAGCAGTGGTTTGTGACAGGAAGCAGCCTTCCTGCCCTGAAAAGTAAGGTAAGCTGTCGCTGAAAGGGTTACGTGGCTGGCATCTTTTTCTTCTTTTTAGCAGATGCCCTCAGAATGCATCTGTTTGATCAGACTTTTGGCAGGTGCTGCACATTGTATAAGTTCATCTTTATGGATCATTTTTAAATGTTTTATTTGGAAATGTTTTTCATATTTTATTAAGTAAAATATGTATGTGTATGTATATATGAGAAAAATAAAAAATACAGCTTTTTCTCATAGACCCTATAGTATACCTCACTCCTGGTGACATCAGCCTATTATACTTAAAAGTAACCTTTATCAATGGAAGACTTTTTACTGTGGAAAGTAACAAGAATTTATGGAGGGAAATATGTGAAGGACCTTGGAAAACATACATAGAAGTGGCTCTAAAATACAAAAACTCTGAAGAAGGGGCCTTAAAGTGCATCCAGTGGGGTAGAATGAGCACAGTAGAAGCCAGTCAGGTGCGGTGCATCATAGTGGAGCGAGTGAGCGATACCAGGAGGGGTCGAGCAGCTCGCTAGTAGAAAAGCAAAGCTCAGCTGAGTGGGAGGCTGAGTTGCACCATGAGCGGAAGCTGGCATCACATTTTCTGCTCTACTTTGTATCACAGGTGTTGTCTTTGAGTGTGAAGGGCCAGAGCTCACGAGTCCTGACCAACAACAATGAAGTTCTCTATAGGATTTATGCCGCTGAGCCCAGAATTATTCCTGAGACATCCCTCTGTCTCCTTTGGAATCAGGCCACTGAAAGGTACATTATAGTAATATTTTGGGTTTAAGTTTCAGTCCTCCTCCTTCCATTTCCTTGTTGTACTTCACAACGGTGGTGGCTTCTAGTGGGACTGCAGGCTGGTGAAGGTCCCTGCAGTCAATCAGGGGGAGCTACGCGGGGAAGGTGCCAGCCTTGTGCCCAAGGTATGCGCAGCCACGAGGCCTGCGTCCATGTGCAATGCAGGGCTTGCTTTGTTGCCTCTCTTCTCCTTGTAGTGTGAGCCCTGCTTAATCTGGATTACTTTTCTAAAGTTCTCATGAGCTTGTTGGCAAGAAAGGAGCTTCCTTTCATCTGGGCTGGTGACTCGGGAACTGATGCCGAGCACTTAGAGGGGTCTACAGGATGGGGAAGTCCAGTCCCCAAAGGAATGGCTGTGCGCTTGGGGACAGGGACAGTGGTGGGAATGGTAAGAGCAGAGCAGCACTTTCTTAGAGTTTCATTGGCCTCAGGACTCAGTTCTGACCAGTTGCTGTCACTTAATCCCGAGGAACAAAAGTCTGTCTGTACCTGTCATGGGATTCTGTTCTTCCTGAACTTCACCACACAAATTAAGTATCCAGGCAGGTTTAATAGCTTACTGGGCCCTAAGGTATCTGGTGACGCATCAAGATTCTGGCTAATCTTTCTTTGTGAGAAGACATTTGGACTTGAATTCCTATTGCCTAATTGCAGATCTCAAGCTCTATTTAGGATGGTTCAACCCCAATTTCCTAGCATTGGATGGTGCAGAAGTGAACAGGTTCAGTAAAAACCGTACCCAGAGTTTGCATTTGATCTTTCCCCATGTCAGGAGTACGTAGGGTTGCTGTCCTAATGTGGAGCAGCCCACAGAGCCACATCTGTCAGGGCCATGCTGGCACAGCATAGAGAACTGAGGCTGCTGTGTGCTCCGTGGCTAGCTGCGATGTGCTGGGTACACTCGTGGCTGACAGCGTTTCCCATGTACAGCGGCTTATCAGGAAGCAGCCCCAGGAGGACACTTGGGTGTTCTATAATCCTCTGTGTATGTGACCAGCAAGCGATGCATCCAGCTTGAATCCACATTTGGGTTAGAGGGCTCTGAGTCCTGACAAAAGTACAGTCATGGCCCAAGGTGCAGTGGGTGGAGGAGGCACCACAGTCATCGCTGGGAAGTGCAGGATGAACTGACTTGATGGAAGGAGACCTGGAAGTACTTTGCAGGCACGTATGTGTGTGCCTCTGGAGTGCACAGGAGGAGAGTGCGGAACCTTAAAGATGCTCACAGGCCATTCCATAACAGAGCGGAAGGGTTTCTGGAAGCACAAGGGAGGGTGCACATTCCCCTCCCCATGCCTAAGCTGTCCCCTGGGGACTTCTGCACGAGAGGAGTGGGTTTGTTTCAGGTTAGGCAGGGGCTGCTGCTGCTCCATTGAGAGTACTAACTTCATGCACACAGACTGCTGCTCCACACTGGAGGAGTTCAGATCCCTGCGCTGTAGAACCTGCAGCAGATTGCTTGGTCTGCACATCTTCCAGGCCCCGCTCACAGTGACCACTTCTACCCACCAGGCTTCACCTCCCAGCATCACACCCTGATGTCTCGAGGTGCCTCTTGACTTACGTCAGATTATTCTCTGCAGTGTTCACAAAAATGTGGTCCACTTAGGTCTTCAGTGAGGAACATGCGTGCTTGGCGGGCATCCTGTGAGCAGCACCTCTGCATCTTAGGTGTTGTGAAACAGGAGCCGTGACTGCTGTGTTTTGCCCTAGCTGGTGGTCTGACAGCCCGCTGTGCAGGGTGGTGAGGGATGCCGTGGACCATGTGGACTGCGCCTGCTCACACATGTCCATGTATGCCGTCTACGCGCAGATGCACAACTTGTCAGCGTACAACGAAGCCTTTTTCTCTTCTGGATTCATATGTATCTCAGGTTAGTGGTGGTATTTCCAGTTAACAAAATGTTAAATTTTGTGAAAATGAAAGTCTTGTTTCCCACAGAGCTTTCATAAATCAGGATACAACCATTCTGTAATTCATCATGCGCCTGTTGTCTTACCAGTTCATACAATGGATATTTATGGAGGGCCAGCTCTGGACTGAGGACACAGTGAAGAACGAGGCAACCCAGAAGGAATATGTAGTATGTTGTGGGATAGAAGTTAGATTATAAAACCACAGTGGTTTATGATGCTATGGCTTAGAGGGAAAGTTCTGCAGTGAGCAAGTCAGGATTGTTTGAGATAATATAAGCAAAGAGTTTTGTATTTGACTTTTAAAAATGCACTCCATAGGTTGATTAGTGCTCTGCAGTTAAGGGGCTCTGAAAAAAGCATTGTTTTAGACAATAGTTCATCTCAGTTCTACATTTAGCTCTATTTCTGGCAATCATAAAATAGAAACTTGAGTTGTACAAGTGTTTATCAAGGTGTTTATTTACCTACCACCACTAAGCTATAAAATTATTCCATTTTTACTGTATAACTGTATAATTTGAAGTCTGAGAATTCCTTGTATTTCTATCCCTCATTCTAAGCCCTGATTCTTGTTTTATGACCCACAAATACTTATATGAATACTTTGCTTATTATAGGATAATGGTTAAAATAATAAACCCTGAAGCCACACTGGAGGAGTTCAGATCCCTGCGCTGTAGAACCTGCAGCAGATTGCTTGGTCTGCACATCTTCCAGGCCCCGCTCACAGTGACCACTTCTACCCACCAGGCTTCACCTCCCAGCATCACACCCTGATGGAAGCCCAGCATTGGGCTAATCCACAGCAGCACATCCATGGTGCAGGGGCACATGTCCATGATCCAAGGTCATACACTCATGGTCCAGTAACCTCCTTAAAGCCCCACCGTAGGGCATCCATCTTTTGGGGGGACATCTGACTATAAATCACAACACTACTCATACAGGTTATAAACCATATATATATATATATATATATGAGTGATTGATATATTAACTCAGATTTCTGATAATCTAGTTCAGTAATGCTTTTTTATGTTTATTACTGAGTGCATGTCTTTTTTATTTAATGTGTAAATAACCCTTCTCTTAGTCTTTTTTTTTAGGACAGAGTCTGCAGGGTCTCAGTGTGTAGATGGGACTCATAGTGATCCTCCTGTTTTCAGCCTCTCAAGCACTGGGATTACAGATGCATGCCACCACACCCAGGCTCAGTCACTGTCTCGGTGTGCCCTGGGGGTAGGGCCAACATGACAGGCCCGGGACTGAACTCCTGGCCTCTGCATTTGCTTCAGCAGGTGCTTAATCTGTTGAGCTCTTTGGCCAGCCCTCAGTCTTTATCTATCAGAATTTTTTCTGGAGATATAATTAAGTAACTAATTACTGTGTTTTGACTCTTCCCAATATAATTTAATCTTACATAGTTTAAAATTTCTTTAATATGTCTTAATTCTAAAACTGACTTAATGGCAAATTAAAAGTGATTTCTTATTCTTAATACTATCTTTTATAAAGAATGACATTTCTTAATGGATATTTCTTGGTAATACATGTAGCTCCAAAAACAAAGACATCTTACTTTACTTTCGCTAATGAATTTAAAGAGCAAATAAATTTCATAAGAGTGATCAAAAAAAAAAAATCAGAAGTTGCCATGAAACAAAATCCAAAGTTACAATATTGAAATGAAAGTGTAGATGTCATTTTATGTGCTCCCATGGACATAGATTCAAATGCCACTAAGATCCACAAAGATTTCTTGCTCATTCCAAGTATTGAACATGAAAGCAAAAGTTTCTTTCTCCTTCTTTCTTTCTTCCCCTGCTCAACTTCTTCAGCCCCTCCAAACTTCTCCTTTAATTGTGATAGCAGGGATTGGATGCAGGCCTTCGCATGGGACTGTATCCCTAGCCACTTTCATTTTTTACTTTTAAGACAAGTCTCACTAAGTCACTGATTTGCCTAGGCTGGGCTTGAACTTGTGGTCCTCCTGCCTCTGCCTCCTAGAGTGCTGAGTGTGCCACCATGCCTGGCTGAGAAGTATCTCAATTGGTATATGTGTTTCTCAGTTGGTATACGTGTATCTCTACTGGTATACTTATTCAATCACCCTTGATGAAATAGCTCTAGTAAGAAACTTAGGAGTGAGACTTTGGAGCAAAATTAAAAAAAAAAAAATTAAAAAGTTCTGGGATCTAGCTCAATTTGAGGGCCCTGGAATCAATCCCTAGTACTGAAATAAAGTAAAATATAAAACTTTTTTTTTTTATTTTAGGGAAGGGTCTACAGGGTGTTCAGGGGCTCACTACTAGATCAGACTTGTAGTGATCTACCTGTTTACAGCCTCCCAAGAGCTGGGTTACAGGCGTGTGCCACCACACCCAGTCTGAATTGATGTCTCCACAAGCTCCAGGGCAGGGGCAGAGGTGGCGCAGGACCAGCACAGCAGCAAGCAAAATTTTGAAATCTAAATAGGAAAAATTTTTCCGATGTAGGGGTAGGCTAGCAAGAGCCAAGGTGCTTCCTGGCAGAACTGATGACAAGCCTGTCTTTCCTGCAGCTTACTCTAGATGGGGCAGTGTAGCTTTCTTTGCCCATGGATTTGAGAACCTACCTCTACGTGTCAGATTTGAGTTTGCTACCTTCAATTTGGAATCCATTTCTATAATTTAAAATTATTGTTGTTTTCACCTTCTGTCCACAAGACATTACCATGAAATTTCATGTTCTGCCAGGCCTACAGCTCTGTCTTTGAGCTTCAGCTGAGCTCAGGAGGAGATGAATGTGTCCCCCTGCAGGGCCCCAGGGACCTGAGCAGAGGAATATTGTGTCCTAGGGACACATTCTGTAATTCAGGTCAGGCCTTTCTGAATGCTCTGTGGAATCTGAGAGTAGTGAGTTGGTGCTGCTGAGTTATAGTAACTCACAGATTGAGTCTGAGCTTCTTTGTTTCCATCTGAATAGATCATGGTGTGTCAGTACCAGTTCTTGTTTGCAGGTCTGGGAACTTCACTAGAGCAGAACAACTCTAGCAATCAAAGTGTCTGAGCATGCACAGAGCCCAGAAAGCTTAAACGGATGAAAATAGGTGTGTGCTGGGGCTTCATCAGCTCATCAAACCCCAGCAAAGGTCATTTGGTGAGGGGGGAAAGATAGGGCCCATTAGTGTCGTATGTGCCTGAGAGTCCAGCAGAGTGGACTGCGTTGCCATGCTGACTTGGGAGAGATGCAGCTACATACCTTCTTTGGGTAATAATGCCAAAGTCATAGCATATGGTGACGGAAGCTCACATGCCAAGGGCCACCGCATTGTCCCTATGAAATGTCCCCAGGGCCTCCCCTAACACTGGGTGCTATTCTGTCAGTGACAGGCATTTGGGCTGGATTTGTCCTGGTGTTTGTTCCTGACATGAGTGTTCTCATCCTGCAATCTTCAAGAGAACCTGTGCCATCCCTATTGCATTTCTGTTTTAGCATCAGTAGCTGAGTTAGGTATTTGACAGACACACCTGCTGGCAGGTCTCATTTTGCAGTGGTTGAGACCTCAACTGTTTCTTTTTGGTTCTCTTAAGGTAGAGAAATATCATTAACACATTAATCAGACTAATAGCTTCCCTTTTAATTGGCTAATGATTTTATTTACTTTTTATTAATTACTGACAATGCCAGCTTTACAATAAATGATTATTTATGAAGAGCTAGAAAAGTTACAGGTTAAATATATTAGCAGTTGGAAGTCCTTTGAAGCATGATCATTCCATTCCTTTGTTCATTGCTTATAAAAACGCAAGAATATTTAGGTTGTGCTCTTAATATTCTATAAGCTGAGCATCTCACAGTTTTTCCAGAAGAAAATAATATTGCCAAGTGCATTGTATTTACTTCCAAATTACTTTTTAAGTAGATTATTTCCAGAGCTTTCTGTGAGGCTCCTCCAAAAATATCGAGTACATATTGTTTGCAGCCATTATCATAAGGTTGCTGTGCCAACTGCCCGGGCATCTATGGCAGCACAGCAGCTTCACTTCAGCTCTCCAGTGAGGTGTTAATTCCAAGAAGGATGGAAGAAACCGGCTGAGGACAGCTGCAGGGTCTGGCTGTGGGCGCAGAGCAGTCAGCCTGGTGTTAGCACCAGCGCACATCCACTGCTGGCCTTCACTAGCCAGCTGTATGCATTAGGGTAAACCTAGGCGGAAATAAGGGGACGACTGACAGCCACGTGCACACATGCTGTGCTCAGGTTCATCAGTGCTGTCACCTTCCGGTGTCCTGATGCCTCTTCTCTGCTGTGCTTTCCCCAGACAGTGCCCCCTCCAGCTTGCCCATGCACTGTCTGGAGCCAGCTGTAGCATGCCAGCAGCCACTAACTGTGTTGCTGTGTTCTGAGAGGACATGCTGTTTGGCCCTGTTCATGAGCCATGTGACCTCTGGAAGAACCCAGAATCTTTCTCCCACGTCTCTTTCGCCAGAGTGGCATTCTGTGACATGTCCTCACTCAGCCTCTTTCTGCAAGAAGTGCAGATAGAATTGTAGAGACAGAACACTGGGCATGGGCCAAGCGTCCGGCTGCTGGTCATTTCCCCAACAGGTGGTTATTTGTTAAAGGAATAAATCACTGAATGTACAGTGTTGATAGTATTTTTGGCTGTGTGCCAGATTCATACTTTCACTTCCTAAACCATATCATGATAGTCATTTTTAATCAGAAGTTTTCAGCAGTGTGGCCTCTTTCACTTGGAATGATTTGACACAGCTCTAGTAGAGGTCGCTGTGATGAAAGATTTTGTTCCTGTAGCCACCAGGCATGGATTGATCACGACCCCTTGAAATATGGCTGATTCAGCTTAGAAACAGAATTTTTGATTCCAGTTCATTTCAATTCAAGGACATTGGAATTTCACTGTGTGTGACAAGAGTCTGGCCTGTTGAGCAGCACAAGTTTAGCCTGCTGGTGATTCGGAAGCCGTCTCCCAGGCAACCCCATCCTTTGGGAATGTACCCCCCACCCCCACACGCACAGCGTACAGACTCGGTGCTCCAAGTGCTTCATTCTTACCTTCCCCACTAGAAATCTTTTCAGAGTCCACTCTTTTCTCATCTTGCCTTTGGCTGATGAGTAGCGGTGGGCAATTGCTGTACCAAGTGTAGAAGCAGGGCCTCCATAGAGAAGAAGAACAAAAGCAGAAGCTGGCATTCAGCAGAGAACAGAGAAACACAGCTTCAAAATCTCAGTCAATTTAAGCAAGTATGAGGATTGGGTCTTGCTTGGGTTTCTCATCCCAGGGAACCCATAGTGTGTCTGCTTACATCTGAGCATCACCAGCCTTAGGCAGAGACTGCCAAAGAGGGGTGGCTCCAGGTAGACACCCCAGCATGGTAGGCCTGTGCCCCTGCCCTGGTACTGTACAGCTGGCTCTGAACAGTGTGTCACTCCAGATTTCTTGGCTATAGTTCCGAAAGCCTGGCCACGTGCAGCCTCTCCTCCCGTGGAGAGCTTCTATTAAAATACGAGCAGGTAACAAAAGTCCTTTGCCACAAGGGGGTTGTGGGAGGCACATCTGATCCATAGGGGAGTCATAGGACCCCATGTGGGTGTTCTGCCAAAGCCTCGGCCATCTCCACTGTAGACCCGGTCTCATTCCAGTTTGAGAGAAGAGAAAGTGCGCAACCAAAATGCTGAATTAGTACACCATTTCCAATTTGTCTGGGCCAGTGATGGCGAACCTTTGAGCTCTCAGTGAACAAACGGCCTACTGTGGCATGTGCTGTAGGTTCACCACCAGTGGCTCAGGACATCAGTTAAACGAGGTGAGGCATGAAGAATGTATCCAAGTCCTTGTGGTGCCCCACTCATTCTCAAGACAGCAGAACCCCACTGAGGACCAGGGGGGGAAAAGAGTTCCAGTATGCAGCATATTTAAATTTAAAAGGTAGGAAATATTCTCATGATAACATGTGTGTTCTGTCATTAAACTCTAGCATTAAAAGAAATGTATGGACACAGATGGCATGTTGGTGCTGAGGTTCTAGCCATTCCATGCAGTGGTGCAAACAGCTGAAATCAGGTAGACTTAGAGATGACAGGCATGCATGTCCTCCTCCTCTTGGCAATGGACATCTTTTGATTTCTTTGCAGTTCTGGTATTGAGCCCAGGGCATTCGTTCTCAGCTGCGTCCCTAACTTTTTCATTTTTTGTCCCAGGTATGATTGCTCTATGTGCTGACCTCTCTCCACCTCCTGTGTTCACAGGGCTCAGCCTGGCCATCCTATCTCATACCTTCTGTACCAGGTGCTCCATGTTTGCAGCGAAGCTCCTCACTCACATGCTGACAGCCAGCCTGGGGACGCAGGTAGGAGATCCCTGGGTTCTGCTCACCAGGGAGGTGCTGCTTGCATTCCACGTCCTCTAGCCGCTGAGCCACATGTCTATATAAGCCAACCTCTGCTCAGTTAGGATAAGCATGTTTTGTTTTCCAAAGAGGCCAGACAAGGGAGGAATGTGAGACCAAGAATATCAGGCCTCTTCTCTGTATGTTGTAACTTCTTTCAGACTCCAGAAAATGGCTTCATGTTACAAAGCATTCTACTGTTAATTAATACCTGCTAAATATTTTGCTGTGTGTATTAATATATGCTGTGTAATTTGTTTCAATAAATATGCTAAGCAATATGTTCTTCACATGGAAGGCACGCAGATGATCTGTATAGGTCAGGGAGGATAGTGCATCAGTGCCATTGGGTGCTTAGCATGTGTAAGGGTCTGAGTTCAATCCCCAGCACTGAGAAAATGAAGAAAGTCCAGGCGTGGTGCATGTCTGTAGTAACAGTACTCAGGAGGCTGAGGCAAGGGGATTACAGTAAGTCTAAGACCAGCCTGAACTATATAATGACAGCCTGTCTCAAAAAAGGGGGGAAAATGATGCATACATTAAAGCTTCTGGATAATATGTATTGCTTTGCTTCATATAATAGCATACAGTATACTTTGGAAGAACATTCTCTTTTGAAAAATTGTTCAGTGTTCTATCCTAGAAGAAATGTAAAAACAAACCTGAAATTACTTGCTGGCATGCAGTTTAGTGTGAGGCTGAGGGCTCCGCGGCAGCACAGAGGCAGATCTAAAGGCAAGGGCAAGTGCCTTTCCTGCCTGTGATGCGACGGGCTGCAGGAGTGGGTGGGTGTGCAAGGACCCACTGCCACAGTGACCTTTTCCAGAAGACCCGGGGATGTGCGAGGCTTTTGTCTGGCATCAGGAAGTCTCCCCAGAGGGGGGCGCTTTTGAGCTGCTACTCAGCAGTGAGCACTTTTGTATTTTCAGTGAGAACAAAGAGTGCAGACATGTACAGAGGCAAAAAGATGATGGCATAATCGCTTCTGCGAGGCTGGAAGTACAGATGTGCACAGCAGACGAAAGCCGCCTTCCTGGGGGTGGCTGGTGGATAGTGCCCTTCTCCTCAGGGCCCGGTTACCAGCAGGCAGCCCATTTCTGTATGTACTGTGCTGCACACTCAGGGCTTTCAAGCTGTTTTTCTTTTTTTTTTTTTTTTATGTATTTGAGTCCAGGGTCTACAGGGTCTCATTACATAGATTGGACTCATAGTGATGATCATCCTGTTTTCAGCCTCCCAAATGCTGGGATTACAGGCATGCACCACCACACACAGTCTGTCACTGTCTCTGTGCACCATAGGAGAGAGACCAGCATGGCATTCTGGGGATCTAGCCGCTGCGTTCTGCCTAAGCAAGTGCTTTAGTCCACTGAGCTATCTGCCCTGCCTTTTGTGCGCTGTTTTTCATAGTGCTAATGTGTACTTTACTGAACTCAGAGCAGAATTTTTAAAACATGACATTAGTGGAGGAACTGAAACATAAAATGGAAAATTAGCTGGGATGTTGCCAGTCCTTGCCCTTTTCTTTGTCCCAGACGTGAAAATGACCTGTGCACCTTATGACTTCCTGTTCTGCGGAACAGTCAAGCGCCAGCATGCAGGGTGGGGGGCCGGGTGGTGTTTCTGACCAGCTGTGACCTGCAGGAGGGAACAGTTTTGACTGTTACAAGGCGGTTTCCGTTTCCTCAGTGTCCTGCCTCGGCTGTCGGTCTCACCTTCCCTTGCTGGGCATGAGATCTTGGCCTTCTGTAATTAGAGCTACCCTGGCTGTGTTGACCACCCGTGTTGGTGAGCTTTTGGCAGCAGGATTTGCTCCAGACTTAATTATAGCACAGAGAATTACAGACAGCTCTTCAGCATCCTGGCAGACAGATTCACTCGTGTCTGGGGATGGGAGAGAAAGAGCCATAAGGTGTATTTCTGGGCTTTGCTTTTTCTGAATCACATTGTACTTAACACTGATTTTGGAGAAAATGGCTAGTTAAATGTATGATTTTAGGATAGATCAAGTGGTATGGCTTGAAAAACAGTGTTACACTGGACGTGAAATAGGTTAGCAAAGAAAGGCTCAGACATTGGATACTAAGAGGTGAACCAATTGCACCGGCACGAGCCCCTCGCCTTCCTAAGTGTGGAAGTCATGTTTCCAGCCAGTTACAGCACCTTGCAGTGGGAGTTCCTTCCATTCTGGCTGTGGGTCTCTAGCTAGGGACCCTCCATGAGGGTGACGGTGCCATCCTTAGAGGCATCTCTAGACGACTGAAGGTAAAAGAGCACAGGATGAGTCTGTGCTTGTGGTTACCCCAAGCGTTTGGGTTGTGATTGCTCTGCAGATCTGGTCCCTTGGAAGACCTTGCAGCTTCCTCTCAGTATTGTTGACCTAGGACTCAGATGGCTTTTGTGAGAAAGGAACGAAATAGAAACACATTAATCCTTGACTTCCAAATGCAGGGATCATGTGAAGTAAAACATCAGTGAATCAAGTAGTCAAGAAAATAGGAGAAGCTTGGCACTATGCTAGAAATGTGTAAAATATTACACCCATAGTTAATTATGTACAGTTTATTGCATTTATATCCATAGCTAGAGCAAGGTAAACAAAAACCCAAAAAGTTACTCTTGCTTTAAAACTCAGAGGTACGGAGAAAAAAGGGGAGAAAGAAGGTGGCAGAAGGAATGAATATGGGTTGTGCACATGTCCTAACCTGACCCTAGCATTGTGTGCTGCAGACATGTCCTAGTGAAACAATGTTAACATGAAAAGTCAACAATGTAATGTTTTAGTCTGGAATCTGTCTCCAGCACCTTTTAGTCACGCTGACTATAAAACGCCAGCAGGTGGCAGTAGAAGATTTTTGCAAAATTGATGTCTCGCCCTGATGGAGTTTAGTGGAAAAAAAAAAAAAAAAAAAAAACTCCAATAGTGTATTTCCTAGGCTTCTTGAGGCTAGAAAGTGGTTGTCTACAGCACATCAGATACACATTTGTGACTTCCTACCCTTGTTCTTTTGTATCTTTTATGCAGAATTGAGCTAAGCACCTTAATAAGGTGACCTGGAGAGCTTGCACCATAACTAGCTTTGGATGCTTCTTGCTACCACTTACCATTCATAGTTAACTTTATAAAATTACTTTCTTTGTGTTTATTCTGCAATAAGCTTTAAGAATTATGTTGCTGATAAAGAAAAATGTGCTTATTGGAATGTCACAGTTAGGATGTTTGAGATAAGGTATTTTCAGTAATTTATCCAAAAGAATGCATTTTTTCTTCAATGCCAAGTTACACTTTTCTTATTTACTTGAAGGAAACTGATTAAGGAGCTAGCAATTGTGCAGCCACTTACTTCAAGGATAACATGGGAAAGCAGCAAACAGATTTTCATGGCATTGGGAGATATTTCTGGTGAGAAAACATCTAATTCTGTCTTGGGACTTTGTATCTCCCAATCACATTGCCAAGCCACGTGGTCACTGATAAGGCCTGTAAACAGCTGGGACAAAGGACAAGGTTGCAGTTTGGGTCTCTTAGCTCAAGGGTTCTGTCAGGAAAAGCATTTCTCCAAATCTAAAAAAAGAACAGAAGTTTCTTCACAGAAAACACAATGATAAGATAAAATTTTATTTACTCTGATCAGGAATACTTAACAAGATAGGAAATATTTGGGGTTATTTTGTCTGTTTGACTTCAGTGAATTTTCTGAAATTGAGTGACAGGTTTGCCTAAGAAAATGCTGACACTGTGTATCGGCATAAAGACACGTGCCTGCCAGCCTGTACATTGTCTGAACTCCAATGTCAAGGTGAACAGTTAAGAACTTGGAATTCTTGCATTTAAGTTTTGGCAGCCACTGGTTGTCAGGAGTTTCAGCAGCAGTCCTCCCCCCAAGAAGGGGAAAGATAATCCCTTCAACATCTGGAAGCTCCTCTTTGGAAGTAGCGGAACTTGGACCAGTAGTATCTTTTGACTAGCTTCTCATTCTACAGGATTTAGGGGTGTCGTTTTTTGATGTCTGGTTTCCTGGGGAGGATCCTACTCAAACGGCCTTGCTAAAAGATTCTCCTTTAATTTGGGGCTTGTGTCACCCTGATTCTGGGTACCCAAGGTCTTATATGGGGTGCAGGCCAAGCCCCCCTGTGACATATCACATGCCAGCTCTTTCCCAATGTGGAGGGGCTTTGGTTCTGTCCTGAGCAGCTTGCACTCTCCTGGCAAGGCCCTTAGCTGAAGGAAGTCATCATGCGATGAGGGCCTGAAGCACACGTCTGCTTAGGTTATTTTTCCCAATGGAAGCAGAGCGAGATGAGAGATGGTGGAATGCTCCTTAGTCAGAAGGGATTTTTCTCTTAAATGTTTCAGTTTCTCACTTATTAACAGACAGTGCTTTGTTGTTTCTACTTTTGCTACTGAAAAAATATTTACTAGGTCAGAATGGACCTTGCCTTGAAGCAGGGGGCCAGGAGGCGTGCAGCGGGTCAGTAGAGCATTTGTGCTGTATGTGTCAGTGCAGGCGAAAACAGAGCAAGGGAGTGCTTCTTACCTTCAGGGCAGGAACTTGCCACAATGCAGGTGTGGACTCTGTCCATCTGGAGGGGCTTCCAGGTCACGCTTGTGCAGACATTAGTAGAGTAACAGTATTATAGTCTGAGTATACCTCTTTTTGGTGTTGTAATTGTTGTAATAAACTCAAGCTCTTTTCCTATTTTTTTAAAACTTATTTTTTAAAAAAATTTAATTGTTTACTTTCACTTAAAATGTCAGAAAAAGAAAACATTGTTTTTGAAACTGCCGATACTTTTCTTCTCTCTTGTATTTTAAAATTTTTAATTGATGCATATTTGATAATTCTGTATGTATATTGTGTCATCGTGTGGGTAACCAGCATTTCTATCTTCTCCTGTATGCATTGTTTCTATATGTTAATAGCTTTTAGACTACCCTAAATGGACTACTTTTGAAGGATATTTGGTGTGTACGCTGATAACACTGATAGAGCCCACCCTTCCCACTGAATTGTATTTCAGCACCCATTGTTCAGCTTTTCTTAAATTACTCTTCCCTCTTATGCTTCCTGGGCTTTTGTGACCTCGGGTGTACTCTTACTCTTATAAAATCAGCTCTTTAGATTTTGCTGCTTTGTCCTATCCTCCCCTCCCCCATGAAAGGAAAAATCCTTAACAAGAGTCTTACTTTTTCTTGTTGCTAAGACCAAATACCAACATGCAGAGTCCAAGGAGATGTTTGTTGTAGCTCACAGTCTGGGCTACTCACAGCCCTCTTCTGACCCTCATTCTGATCCAGGCCACTCTCCCTAGGGTTAGCACTCATAACCCAGGTGCCTTCCCAGTACCCACACCCAGAACCCTGCCCAGTGGTAGACTGACTAGTAGTCACACACCACAAACTTCGGCACCGCACACACTAGATCCAGCCACCTCTGAAAGCCCCACCTGTGACCACATGCGACTTCTGAGGACATCTAGACACAAGCTATGAAAAGAAGCAAGCTGATACATGACCTAGAACACAGGGGAGTCTCTTATTGTGGTGTTTCTCATGGCATTTCACACTCTGCCAATGTTACCAGTATTGTTCTGGACATAATCTGCAAGGGAAAAGCTATAATCAGTTTTCCTTGCCCAAGTTCTTTTCCTTAGAGAGCAGAGGAGTGCCCTATTTTAATAGCACTAAGTATAGAAGCCTTTCAGTTTTTTGTGTGCACAAATTTCTTAGGTGTCTGACTGTATGTTTTCTATGTGTAGAGATGAGTTTGGTGCACTTGACTGTGTATTCCCAGATAAGAAAATACATGCTGGCCATTAAGCTCTTTGCTAATACAAAAGTGTGCCTCCATGGGCAGAAATATTGCCACATGTCCATGAAGTGGTCCAGGAATGGAATGGAAACAGAAAGACAACCAGCAGGCCTTCATCCTGGGTCAGGATGGTCACCCACTTGCAGCCCACCAGCTGTGTGTGCGGTATTGACACCGCACAGGGAAGCTCCAGGCATCACACACAGGAAGTGTGGGCATAGCCACTCAGACCGGAAACCGCATGAGGATGTACACCTGCGTAAGGCTTGTGGCTTACCCGGGGTGCACCATGGGTTCACTGGCCGAGGAGAAAGGCAGCAGCCCCGGTGAGGCCCTTGGCAGAAGCGGGGGTCTGACCTGAAGTGCACCCAGGTTTGAAGAAATCAGGGGCATGTTGGAGATGGGACAGCAGGACTACAAGCCAAAGGCAGCCAGGTCTTATGCTGACAGCAGGAGGGTCTCTGGGAACCGTGAGGAGTCAGCTCACGTGCTTGCAGTCATGGGCTTCACAGGGCTCTCACTGCAGTGAGGCGTTAAAGGAGAAAGTGAATGAAAGTGGACGCGAGGCTTGGATGGCATGGCAGGCCTGGAGGCAGGGCAGCAGTGGTGGCATCAGTGGTAAGGATCCCAGGCCGTAAACAGCATGGACGTTCTGTTTTCGCTTTGTGGAAGTTGTGTAGTTTCTGTCAACAAAACGGCTGTGCTGCCAGTTTTATCTTAGGTAGTAAGCCCAAGAATAGTGCTTGCTAAATATTGTACAAGGCAGGTCCTATGAGGCAGATACAAGTATGGTTCCTGTTTCACAGGTGAGGAAGTTGTATAGTAGAGCTCAGTTGCCTCACCTGGGCCCGCCTCAGAGGGACAGAGCTGTCGACTGAGCATGGCTGCCAGCTGACTCTGCCATGCTGGCTCCTGCCACAAAGGTGCTATCTCTGGGATGCAGTAGAGGGCGTACACTGAGAGGAGAGGTGCACGGTGCCCCGGATGGGCGACTCCAGGGACCCTGGGCACCGGGGCTCTGGGGCAGGGTAGCCTGACAGCACACAGCAAGGAATACAGAGCAGAGAGAAATGGGGAGTCGGTCAGGGAGGTGACTGTCCCCAGTAACACCCTCGGGCCCTCTCTTCAGGCCAGACCCCCACCCCCAGCAGCATACCTGCCTACAGCTGCTCCATAATTCAGTCCCCTTTCAAAAGCTTCCATGACCATCTGAGGCTTAGGGGCACAGCCAGATCAATTCACATTTCCTAAAAAGGAAATGTCTACTCTCACCAAAAGCAGTAGAAGATTTTTAGGGTAACCGAACTGGGGGCTTAATGTGATTTTAGGAGGAAGAATGAGAGTGTGGTGGTTGGAGGTGGCTAAGTGCAGTTGGGGCACGAGAGGCCTGGAGTTCTGTCGTAGCACAGGGGAGCTCACAGTGCCGCTCCATGAGTGAGAAGTCGTGATGCCCTGAGAGACCTCTCAGCTGTTCAGGGCAGGTGTGAGCGTGGCGCATGGAGCTAGGGGCCTGGCCTGTGGTGCTAAGATTTGCTTGTGTTGCCTTGTTTACTCCAGATAAGGTGTTATAATTCCTACGTTAGAGGTGGAAAAGAAAACTCAGATTCAGTAACCTGCCACAGCCTGCCAGTTAGGATACTCAGAGGAGAAACATTTGAATCCAAGTCTTCCTGGCTCCAAAAGCCATGCATTTAAATGTTGTGTGGTGTGAGAAAGGCCATTTGAAGAGAATGACAGGAGAGTGAAAAGTTTTGACACCAGGGAAGAAAAAGTCTCAGAAGGAAAGGGTGCTCGTCAGTGGGAGATTAGTTTCCAGGAAAATGTGAAGTGTGGGCTGAGAAGAAAAAGAAGATGCTGTCACCGCTCCGGAGAGCATTCAGCT